>VXAA01002287.1:587423-599788 GCA_013399115.1 Anseranas semipalmata | reverse complement strand
TGTGGGCGGCGGCCGCCGTGTGTCGGCCTCGGGAAGGGGCCGGGCGAGGGTCGGTGACCGAGCCCACACGTGCGCCTGAAGGCGTTTCCCGGGGGTTTTCGCTCCGATGCTTGGTTGTGATCCGGTGCTGGCTTCAGCTGGCGAAACGGAGCCTGCCGAAAGGTCCTTGAGTGCTGCCGGGATTATCCTCGGGCTGCAAGATCGGGTTTGTACGTTAAATAGCCACCCGGTGGGAATGGCACTGGCACAGCTGTGCGAGGCAGTCCTGAAGAAAACATCGCCGATACCTGCCCTTGCTTTTTGTCTGGGAAGGACTAATGCGTTCCAACGAACTCGAGCTGCTGTAATTGCGCATCTGTTCTAAATAATTAATATGCACTGTACTGCTCTTGTCTGTGTGTTTAAAAAAAACTGGCTTAAAATAGCACTTCATAAGTGGTGCTGTACTTTAGTACTTAAATGTTATTTACTAAAGGTAAAACTTGCTGCAAAAGATAGAGATGGAGATGGGGGGAGTGAGACTTACAAATCAAAAAAAATGTGCCTTAATGATAATAATGGAATAATAACATCGCTGTGTAGCTGCCACAGTTTAACATCAAACATTTCATTCCGTCTCTAGTACATACTGCTATGTTACATACTACTACGTGACTGTTAGGTAATACCGCTGTGTAGCACTAATTGGAGTGTTGCAGGTGACGAGTAAGGTCCCAGTTCTGCATTCCTCATGTGCCTAACACACAGCACATGCTGTTCACGTGAAGTTACACCATGCGAGTTACTTATTTCTTGACTGTGGGTATCATCAATTGGTTTTAGGTATTCAAGAGATAAACCCCTTTTTTTTTTTTTTTTTTTGATGGTGCCAGTTAAGGAACACTTGATAGGGTTTCCTTCCTCTCCCCTTTTGTGATTGTGCCATTGCTTTCTCTCCCTGATGTGAATCTGGAAGTAGTGTAGGAATTCTAAATATGTGATGCTCTTATATTGTAGGCTAATGCTAGGGAGTAAAATCGTAAAGATTCCTATTTTCAAAGTGCAGTGTGGTTCTCCCTGCAGTATGAAGAGGATGAATAATGTCTTCTCCAAATTGTTCTCTTGTTTATCTATAAGGTTTGCTACTATAGGTTTTACTTCACAAATGCGGAAACTTATTTATCTTTTTTCCAGGTGTGGACTTTTCTTTGTTTGATTTTTATCAAGAGGTGCCTTTAGGTTCAGCGTGCTGTTTGATCTTGGCCTTTAAACACTACCCGCAAAGGAGTAAATAGGAATTCCTTCATTAGATTAAGTGGTTTTGTGATTCATAAATTAATAATCACTGTCTTGGTTTTTAAATGACTGTGAAAATCTCCAGCCCTGTCTGCCTTATCCCAAAATTTGTAGCCTGGATCCACTTGCTGAAAACTAGCAGGCCTTTAATGAATTGCAGGTTAGGTGTGTATTGCAACTTCATGTAGAGATAGAAAAGAAAATACGGCAAAGCATGCTTAACCTCCTATAAATTCAGATTTTGGAGACATGCGGGGAAGTTCACTTTTGTCAACAGCTTTCAGTTCAATACTTGTTTTGGATGTGTTCTTAAGTCCTGCAAGGACTTAAGTAATACTATTATATGTTTATGTGCATACACCCTTAAATGAGTGTGTTTTTGTTGGTGTGTGCTTGAAATCATGAAATTGAACCTATCCTAAATGGGACTAATAGGCTGAAAGAGGAGCTTTTGGGAGCTCTCCATAGTTGGCTATGGATGTTTGTCATTTGCAGCATTAGAGCTTAAAGCTGTCTGATGAAATGCAGCTTTTTGAACTTGAATTGTTGTGTGTGTTTTCTGTTTTTCTAGCTACCTTTATTACAAAAAGTGTTAATTACAGTGTACTGCCTTTGCATGTAGTTCAGCTCCATTTCAGAAGGTTAGCAGTTATCAAATGATTTTTAGAAGTGAAGGGATGAGTGGAAAAAAATTTTCTTATGGAAACTTTTCAAGAACCTACAAGGTTATTTATTTGGAAACTCAATTACACAGCGAAACTCCAACTCCGTTAGCCACGTGGTTTGAACAGTCAGAATCGTTCCCTAGAAACTACTATTTTTACTTCTGCTTTTTATTACTTATTTCATTTTTACTTTCGTTACTTCTTCACTTGCCACCTGAACAGTCTTGTGAAAAATCAGCTCAAATCAGTGCTGACAATGGACAGCCCTGATGAGCCGAAGGAGAGCTGTCATTCCAGAGCGGGCTAAATCTGCTTTCTTTGCTACTCTGCATTTGCAGATCTTCCAAAAAGCTGGCTGAGCCCCAGATCAGTTATATCTGAAAACGGGTTGTAGTGCAGTCCTGGAGGAAACAAAGGAAGAAATTGCAGCTGTTTTTTATACGTCTAACTGCAACAATAAAGTCTTGAAGACTTCATTTTGAAAGAGTGGTGGTACTTTCAATTGGTTGGGTACAGAATCATTGTTTCTGTGTCATGCAGAGACAGAGTTAAGAAAATATTTTGTCTTTTGGTGTTTAGGGCTCATATATATCTATTTAGAACCTAAAGAAGTCAGATGAACGTGTCTGTTGTGTCAGGTGCAACACGTAGTTGGAGCTGCATTGCCTGCCAACTGTAAAGCTGTTAATCTTTTGTCAGGAGTAGCCTGTGACTTGTTTTTTGTTGAATTGTACTTGACAGAAGATATTGGGTTTGAAAAATCATCTGCAAGTAGCATCAACATCTGCATAAGCTTTTTTTTTTTTGAGTTGTTTTCAAGAAATCTGGATTCCCCACCTGCTGATAGTGACAACCTTCTGAACATCAGTTAAATGCGAACAAATATAATATTTTCATAAATCTGCAACAGACAGCACCACTGCCTTTAATGCCTGTAGCTTTGTCAGATCACCACAGTGCTAACTCATAGTTGAAGCTGTCAGGTATTAATCTTTCTATTCAGTTTGAGCGGTACTGATGCCATCTGAGTTCTGCTGAGTTAAACTTGTACGTGTGGAAATTACAAGAGGTGTGGAGGTTGACCAAGTACGTAGGCGTTGGGGATGGTGTTGTTTTGGTGGGCTGCCCTGGCACTAGCAAGAAAGCTGGAAGTTCTTTCTGCATTCTAGCTTTGTGGAATCCTCAACACTTAAGAAAAGAAGAAACTGTCAAAAAACATTTTGTTTTATTTTATTTTTTGCTGATTCTTCACCTTTTAAATGTATTTGCAATTCAAAAATGGCTTAAAAACTTCCCTCAGCTAAGAGGAGAGAAGACTGTGTCAAGTATAATCAGCAGCTTTTTAGCTGGATGTTGACTCACAACGTAAAGCATAAGGTTAGCGATGTTATAAATCCAGCAGCCTTCTGTCTCCTGCTGCAGAAACTTTCGACTGTTTGTGTGAACGACTCTTACTTCTGAGAAGGCTTAATAAAGTTTTCAACTTGTGTGTAAATAAAAAGAAATGGTGCCAGGTGGATAAGTATATGATAAAATCTTCTCGGAAGAAGAAAATGAGGACAGTGTAGGGGAAACATGATTCTAAGATGACGTGTACAGGTTTAAAGAGTGGAATTGGGGTAGGAAAACATGCTTTGTGACCCGTTATGGTAAAGGAGGACTTGAAGAAAAATGGAAAGCTGGAGCAAATAGGAAAATGATAGAAATGCTTAGTAGATGTATTTTAAAAACCTGGAGTTTTTAAAGTGGTGATGTTTTACAGTATACTTACTAACAGACGCACAAACGTCAGCAGTGGACCAGAAATTCCATCGTGGCAGGTGTTTGAAACTAATATTACCAAGGTAAAACACTACATGTGGCTCAAAATACTTTGGATCCAAATACAAGATGAGACAACAGATGAAAATAAGTAATGGAAATACAAGGTGACATTAGGCCAGCAGGTAGATTATGGTCTAGCTGCTATTGAAACTCTTGTTTATGGACCTCAGCAAAGAAACCTTAAGAGCAGAAATGGAATGATTTAGTAGATGTTTCAACAGCTTCTCTGAAGATAAGGATGGAAGGATGGGTACTGACGTAAGTCAGTTGGGGGAAGGATGGTGGCATCTTGATTGACAACATTAAAACTAGTGATGAGTGCCCTGATAGCAACCCCGTGAGCTATTGTTTGTTACAGAGGCAGGCGAGCAGCTGCTAGACAGGGTTGTATGTGAGAGAAGCCATTTTTAGCAGTGGTATTCTCTATGTGTGGTAAATGTGTACCGTGATGAGGTAAGATTTCATTTCTCAAGGTTAGAGTGCATTGTAGTAAATGAGGTGCATAAAACCAGCATCATTCTTCTAGTTACGTGGATAGGTTAGAAGAACTTTGTATTCTGTAGTTTAAATCTGTAGACGTGGATACACGGGGATGATCACGTTGAGTGTGACAGTTCTGCGGCCTTCGCAATGGAAACGGGTGTTGTCGCCTAAAGAAGTGGTAAAAGGGGTGGGGGAGGTAAAGAGATCCATTTGCCATACGGAGCAAAATCTGATGGCTTAACTTCATAGGGAGATGACAGAAAGTTAAACAAAAATCTGGGTTAGTAACTCAGAAGTTAGAAGGCAGATCTGGTGGAGATTGCAGGAGAGGTGTCAACATCTGCATAAGCTATTTTAAAACCAAAGAAACTAATTTTGTGAAAGATGGATATCATAAAGAATTTTCACTCTTGCTAGTATACCCATTCTTTGGTCTACTGTTTCTGATAACCCATCGCAATAGCTGGATGAGAGGTACTAAGAAGCGATGTGATGTCAGTTAAGTCCTGGAAAATAATTCTGGTCAAGTTAATTGAACCTACCTAGGGGAAAAAGATTTTGAAAGTCTGTGATTCTTACAGATTAAGCATGTGCAGTCGGACAGTTGGTACAAATGAGTTGATATATCTAGCTTGTCTCTCAGCTCTGTAACTACTTTTCAAAGTAAATGTGGAATTTAAAATGCTTCTCATAATTCCCAGTGTTTTAATGTTCATGTACATCCAAACTTAACAGCCTGAAGTTAGAGCAAAACAATAATGCATTAATTTACGGAATGACAAAACAAATTAGGTAAAAAACTAGATAGGGCAGGGTCACAGAACTATTCTTTTTGTATTCCTGAATTTCTGTTTTGGTTGGATATTTCTAGTGAAAATAGAAATATATCTTTAGAACTCATTTTACAATTGAAAAAAAAATTATGCTAATTATGAAATCTAAGCTAAACCTAGATCTGATGTTTGCAGTTCTCAATGTGTCTTAATGCTATAATTCTTTCATGACCCTTATGTTGCATCAGCCATTTCGTATACCAATGTTGGCTGAAATGTGTACTTGTATAAAGATCCAGCCTATGTTTGCAAGTCTCACAAATCGTTTTTAGAATATATTCTAAAATAAGCTTTGATGGTATAATGACCAGAGGATTTTTATGTTTTTGCAGTAAATTCCTTACCTTTTTGTGTATGTAATGTTTCTGCTTGTTTTAAAATATTCATTAGCTGCTTCTATATTTATCTATGAACTTGCACAATTTCTTAATTTTTTATTGTGCTTTACTCTCCCACTTTGGAAGAAAACAATCTGTTTTGTTCCATCTTAAGCATCACCATCTGTATGATGACTGGAATTCTTAGTGGATCATGGCTGAAGTAGCAGTGCCTAGAAAAGCTGGGGGGTATGTTGGTGGGTTAATTATATTATATTAGATATAAACCTGAGCTAGACTATAGTAGCTTTGGAAGCTGATGTATTTTGAAGTGAAATATTATCATGGAAACAGATGTAGAAAAAAAGAAAGTACTGAGAAATAATTGATTTTTCTCTCGATGTGCTTCAATTCTGATTTTTTTAAATGATAAAACAGGGCTGCATTATCTCAGTCGTATTAAACAGAGGCTTAAAACTTCTGAATGTTATCATCATGCGTGAAAATGGGGCATGGCGAACACCTTTCTTCTGGAAGTGAATTAGCATCTTAAAGATACGCCATGAAATGAGGTGAATTACTTGAGATTTGTTGGGAGAAGCAACGTCTCATAACAACACTATATAGCTGGAAAAAGATCTACTTCAGCAAGCTTAAGTTTTGTTATACATACCAACTTGATTTTGTATCTAGCAGCTTTTATTGTGATATCTTATAGAAATAGTGTTAATAGCACACGCTTTAATTATGAAGGTATCTTCTGAATCCTAGTTTGATAGGTGAATTTCAAACATTATTTTACAAAATACGTCTGGAGAGAGTAAAGGTGAAAAATATTTGAAGATATTTCTGAATTTCTGTAGTAAGTCACATTTTGCTTCTAATTTATAATTCAGTGTTAAAAAAAATTGATAAAGTGTCTGAATTATCTGCTCAAGAAGTACATCCAAGATATGTGTCCTTCTCTCTTCACTTGCCGCTCCTTTCTGTGTAGAAAATTCAGTGTGGCAGGCGTGTTGTGAACACTAGAGGCCATGAAGTCATTTTCCAGGTATGGTAAAGCATGGAGGAAAGAAAAAGGGTTAGTATTATCGTATTGGTGTTGATACCTCTTCAGAATAAAGGAAAAGCTTAGAATTGTAATTGCTAGTATTCACAGAAAGCAAAGGTGGGAATTTTGCCGTAGTATAAATGCTTATCACCAGACAGGGGATAAGAGCAATAAAAGAACCTACTAATCATTTGATCAGCATCTGCTGAAGTATTGCAATGTACCGACCACCCAGCATCAGTCTATTATCTTAATTATTTCATTGTATTACTGTACTGTTTTTTATCCCTACTACTGAATGCACACGTGTGGGATTTAAGGAAACAGTAACTCCTCGGTGCTGAAATAGTGTTTTCTCTTTATCTGGTATTATTAGCGTTATATTCATCTCATAAATTGCACAGACTTAATCTTCCTAACTCTAATGCCTTGAAAAGAGATGGTGGGTGCATGTAGCTTACTTCTGTCCTTTAAAAATGCTTGGCTACTTCAGCTCTTTGGAAGCTGGAGAAAAGTGGTTACCTTCAATATTTAGGGTCCTTAATATTATATGTTTTCTTGAGTAGCACGTCTCTTAGCCCTGAAATTGATGAAGGTGAATTTTTCTTAAATTAGTGGTTAGTAAATTGAAGTCAGTGTTGCTGGTTGCTATTTATTTGATTAATTCACAGGGCAAAAACTCTTCTTCATCTGAAGAACAACCATGATATGTTTAAATTACATGACGTTATTTAAATGTTCAGAGATAACATCCAATTCTGCTGCAGAAAGCTGTCTAACAAATACGGGAAGCAGAGTGACAGACATCATTAAAGTGATTAGGAGGCTCAAATGTCAGTGAACTGGGTATGCAGCTATAAAGACCAATATTGCATTTGGAAAAAGCCTTGTTGAAATAAATGGTCAAGAAGTATTTAACCAGGTGCCAAAGTGGAGCTAGAAGGTGGATGCAAGCACAAATGGTTTCGGAGACAAAGTATTTGCACGGCACAGGTGGCTCCCGAGTAAACACTTGCATGCTGGCACAGGTAAGAACAAAAGTATTGAGGCAGTTGGGGATTTAATATTTTAAGGTCTTACTGGTTTGAAGTTGCTCATATTGCTGATTATCACATTTATGTTGAAGTTATTGAGGATAGTACTTTGGCAAATTGATTGTATGAGCATTGAGCTTAAATGCTGTTCCAAATTGGGATGAATTTAAATATTTTTAACCTCAGTTGGGACCCCCAAAGTTTTTACCATGGCATGTAAGATGTTTTGAAATATTTTGAGAAGGTTGTTGGAAGGTACTTTGAGGTAGATGGAGAATCACAGAGTGGCTGAGGTTTGAAGGCACCTCTGGAGGTCATCTTGTCCAACCCCCCTGCTCAGGCAGGGCCACTGGCTGCTTAGGACCACGTCCAGGTGGCTTCTGAAGATCTCCAAGGAGGAGACCCCACAGCCTCTCTGGGCAGCCTGTGCCAGGGCTCCGTCACCCGCACAGCACAGCAGTGCTGCCTGGTGCTCAGAGGGAGCCTCCTGGGCTCCAGCTTGTGCCCACTGCCTCTGGGCCTGGCACCGGGCACTGCTGGAAAGAGCCTGGCTCTGTCCTCTTTGCTCCCTCCCTTCAGGGATCTATAGACATTGATGAGATCCCCCTGAGCCTCCTCTTCTCCAGGCTGAACAGTCCCAGCTCTCCCAGCCTCTTCTATTAGGAGAGGTGCTCCAGTCCCTACATCATCTTTGTAGTCTGCATTGGACTCCTTCAGTATGTCTAGGTCTCTTTTGTACTGGGGAGCCCAGAACTGGATCCCGCACTCCAGGGGTGGCCTCAGCAGTGCTGAGTGGAGGGGAAGATCACCTCCCTCCACCTGGCAGTCATCACCTGCTGGCAATGCTTTGCCTGATGCAGCCCAGAATACCACTAGCCTTCTTCGCTGCAAGGGCACACTGCTGGCTCACGTGCAACTCGGTGCCCACCAGGACCCCCAGGTCCTTTTCTGCAGAGCTGCTTCCCAGCTGGGTGGCCCCCAGCATATCATAGAGTCTTGAAACTTTTCGTCACTGGATGGAGGTTATTGCTTCAAAGTGGTGAAGATAACTTGTGTGATGTCCCAGTGTTCCTTTGTATTCAATTCTGTAACTCCTGTCAATGTCAGCATGGCCATTGTTTTGCTGTTGGTGTTATCTCAAGTGCTGCCTTTTTTTTTTTTTTTAATCTTAACAACTTTTGGGGTTTTGGCAAAAGATGTAAAATCATGTCTGATGCTGAAAGTCACTGCAGCATACATAGATAAAGAATTTGAGCTGAGGGTTATTTTCTTGGAAATGTGCTTTTCTCAGAAACTTATTTTCATCATTAGTCATGTGTTAGTGTTTGCTGTGACTGTACTGTGCCATTACAAACTTTTTCCTAGCTCTTGAGGAGCTAGGAAAGCTGTTGAAGAGTTTGTCATTCAACAAAATATTTGTGAAGATCGAGCACTAAGCACAGTTGTTTAAAATGGACTTAAAATGCTGAAATTACATTTCCAAATGATTTTCCATAAAGCTGCAACTATGGTTTCTACCCGGTGACTGGGCAGGAATATGGTAGAAGCATTCCTTATTCCATTTAATTATGACACAAACTGTGAGAGAGGAACTGCCGCAGTGGAGTTTGCAGGTTTGGATTGCCAAACTCCATGGTCTCGACAGAAGCATCTCCAAGGTGTAGTATAACGTTACGCGTCGTGTTTTCTTCTTCAGAGTCCATATGTGCTGAGCTGACAATGCTTTTTATAGGTAGTCCTTAATTTTCAGTCACTCGACCTGCAGCATTCTACCTCATGCATTACAGGTAGTGATCGTTTCAGAGTAGAGTGATTTCTCTCTCATGTTTTTTGTTGTCTCATCTTTAATCCTTGGGGGAAGAATTGTAAATGAAGCGAGCTGTGAGTGTCAAAGGGCAAGTGGTGAAGCAGTTTTGAAAAATATGTTGAAAAGACAAATATTTATTTGGAGAAAAACCTCTCAGTTTTACTTAGACAAAGATACTTGAAAATTTGTCTTTTCTAAATATTTTTTATTACTTGATATAAACATATCTGTACCTTTTTGTATTTTTGGAAAAGCAGTTGACTCTCAACTGTAACGAGACTACTGTAGTACTAAAATTCACCAAAAAGAAATAAAAAGGCTTTCAAAATGTGTATTTAAATATTGATACCTTCACATATACATATGCACTCTTAACAGGTTCTTAAGTCCTGAAGAAAAAATTAAAAAAAAAAAAAAATTTGAATCGTATGCCCAAATTAGTCTATATATTGAGCTGCTGAATGAGACATTATGCTGTTTCATTCTCCACCGTGTTTCTGTTTGTTCCATTTTAGTGGCTTCGCTCCCAAATATGGCCCTTATTCACATTGCTCTATTTGACAACATTGCTCCCATGGATAGGGAATCGCTTTACGTCTAAAGCTGATGTATTTCAAGCTTTTAAAGCTTCAGTAACTGTTTCTGCAACAGAAGGATCTGTGTTTATAAATATTCATAGAAAATGAATAATGGTCTAGAATTTGGAATATTTTTACATGCAACAATTTTACTATTTGTTCCGTAATTCCACAATATTTAATTTGCATTTATGCTTTGCTGAAAAGATTCATTTATTCCTTGCAAAGTCCTAAGGAATATGTGGAGGCTACTTTCTTCTGAGAGCCAAATGTATGTTGCTAAGCATATCCGATCTGTTTCTGCATGCTTGAAAACAAAGAAAAGAAAAGGGGAAAAAAAGGAAACAAACCCTCAAAACCTTGGTCCTGTTGTACAAAGTTTTAGCACGAGTGTAAAACTTACCAATTTTACAGGTAATTTTTCTACAGGTGTTTGGATGCTTGAATTTTGATTAATCCATTAAAATGACCTCTTCAGAGCCATGCCTAATAGTGAAGTAAAGTTTTCAGTGTGGATGGAAGCTTAATATTCAAGAAGTGCATTCTAAGGACTTTAATGAAAAGTGCAATCCTAATCAACTATTTATGCCATGCATTTTTCTTTGTTTCTCTATTTTAAGCCTGTTGTGGTTGACTACTTTTAATTCACTGCGATAAACAATCTTTCTCTGAAAAATTTCTGTTCTGAATGGTTTTCTGTATGAAATATTGATTATCTACAGGTGCTGAATAAGGACTGGCATCTAATTTAAAAATATATGGATAGATATATAGATATACATACATCTGTACGCATACTAGACTTGTCTCCCCAGAACTGCTTTCTCTCTGTGTATGTAGATCTAAGGAAGCTCAAAAATGAAACATTTGGTTTATTTTTGAGCTTTCTTGAAAGTCTGATGCAAGTGCAGCTGTGCACATAAGGACATAAGCGTACAAATGCCTTGTGAAGATCTGTTTTGCAGCTCCAGGTGCGTGGTGGTGATGGTGCCGTAGGTGTGCCCTTGGGACGGGAGCTGGAGGTTACGCGCCCTGGAGTGGAGTGATAGGAGCGGGTACTGCACGCCTCATGGGTTGCAAAGTGGGTTACGAGATAGGTGTGTGGCCTCCGCAGCAAGAGTTGGTGCTGAAAGTGCCGGAGGCAGCAAATAGAAGTGGTGTAGCTGATTTTTCCTGCTCTTCGTGACACAGCTGTTGGTAGAGAACAGCCCAGATAGGGAATAATAGCAGAGGCATTTACTGGCAGCTGTTCTTGGTGGCCTGACAGCAAGGAGGAAAACACCTGACCTAGTTTTCTTTTGAAAAAATCATTTTAAAATGTGGCAAAAGTTATGTTGATCTTAGATTTGTATGTAATTTGTATGAGCATGTATATGTATTTGTATGTCTATGTAATTTATATGAGCAGTTTAGATAAAAAGGGAAGGGTTTTTCAGTTCTCTCATGACCTGACTTCTCAGTTTTTCTCTTTTATTCTTGTTCTTGTCTGTACTTTCAGACATGTATGGTAAGTCAAAAAGAGAGAAAATAGGGTAGGGAGGACGAATAAAAATTAAAAAAAAAAAATAAAAATCCCATGTTAAAATGTGGCTTTACTATTGGAGATGCATTGTAATAATCTACTACACTTTCCATGTTTTTCAATTGTCTGTCCTATTTTGAAAACTCTGCCTTAATCTGAACCTTGCAGAATTAAGTCAGAAACATATTACGATGGTACATACTTAGGCTGTGTGCCTGTAGAATAAAACTTACTGCTTCTTAAATACTGGAATAGAAGTTGTTGTTTGCAAGTATTTTTTTCTTCTGGAGTATTGTACATATTTTATCCTTAGCTATCCCATCAGTCTTTATCCTATCTGACCTTTATTCTATTGTAGTAATATATATATGGGCATATAAACTGGCAGTCCACTGCTGCACAGTGTGTATCAGTGGTATATCTGAGATCTTGAAATTAATTTTTTCGAGTACCTTCTGTCTGACAGAGCCTCGTGGTCTGTGTGACTGCAGTAGTCACGGAACTTGAAACCTGTCCTGTGAATTACCAAGATCTGGGCTGTCTGCATTTTTTGCTCTAGCAGTTACTTCACCTCTTCTGTTGGGAGGGTTATTCCAAAACAGGAAATCATCCTAAAACTATTCCCCATAGTGTAGTAAGACATGTATTCTGGGCTTGAAACAGAGCAGCTAAAAACCCATACACCCTGTAGGAACTTCGTATTTCTAACAACTTACGTTATGGAGCATATGATTTTTTTTAAAATCAGGATAGATTAACTTCAGTTCACAGACAGAGGGAGAAGGGGAAATCTCTTAAGAGAACCAGTTACCGTTTGTCTGCTAAGTCAAAGTTGTAGTGATGGATCATAAAGAGGAGTAAAATTAGTGGATTTTTAAATTTCTATAGCTCTTAAGTTTTTTTTTGACCTGCACTACATGTGTTTCGATGGCAGTGGTTGCTCTTAAAAAAATCTACAGCCTAATGCTTGAAAAGT
>VXAA01002287.1:502905-566305 GCA_013399115.1 Anseranas semipalmata | reverse complement strand
ATATATATGTATATATTTGTTTCTGCTTTTATCAAGGATAGTTTAATCAATGCACTTAATCTCCAAAGTTTAATTTCCTTTTTAGGCCTAATAGTTTTCAATATAAAGTTGGAAAAATCTTGACTCAGTTAATATATTGCTTGGTAAAAATCCAAACAAATAATTTTGCCTTGATGCAACAGTGTTAGTGAAAACCTCTGGTTCCTTGCTTACAGAATCCCTACCATTGGGAAATTTTATCTTATTTTAGCTATGGGCTAATTTCTAGTGCTTGAAGTTGAAAGGCGCTTCTGGATTTTTAAGTGATCAAACAGTCCATTTTAATGTTATTGCAGTCTTTTTCTTTTTTTCTTTTTATAGTTTTTTCAGCGAGCTGCTAAAGATGAACTGTGCCGTCAAAACAACTTATACATCCAGCCATATGCATGCTATGAACTTGGCTGTCTCCTATTAGACAATCCAGAGGTAATAGTATAACCTACTTTAAACTCTTAAAAAAAATTTGCTTTACTGTAAAGAAGCTTTTTTTTTTTTTTTTTTTTCCAAACTAAGAAATGCAGTGTGTTTTAGGTAACAGCATCTTAATTTCAGTATCAAGAGCTTCTGTAAAGATATTCTGAAGAGCTTAATGTATCTTCCGGTTACACTGCAATGACATACTTTGTTGTTACTGGGTTTTATTTTTACATAAGAGTCTGAGACTCTAGAATTTTTCAGGGGAGTTGCTTCCTTCACTGACCTTTAGTGGAGTCTCTCTTTAGCAGTAAAATAAACATTTGCAAACCTTCTGTCTTCCTATAGCTGAGATGTTTATGGACGGCAAGCGCTGAAGCAAGAATTTTGATGAACAAAGCACCATATTTTGTTTATTATTTTGTACTTTTCACCAAAAAGCACTACAAAGACTTCACTTTTATTTTCTTTTCACCCCTCTGATCGTGCCATTATGCCCATTTTTTTTCCTACGTCAATTGCAACAACAGCATACTGGGATATAGAAATACTTAAGTCACCCCTCAGCAGGGAGAGAACCCTTTCTCCCTGCACTTGTCCTGTGTGTTCCTGCTGTTAGTGGCAGCAGAGGCCTGGTAAGAATGTCTTGGATAGTTAGGGATTTGTTGTCTGCAAATGAGTGTGGTGAATGCCTCGGATCCTTTTCTTGCATATTTAATTTCCTCTTGGATGCTGTTCAGGTTCAAAGATTACCTGTAATCATCTTTTCTCCAAACAGAAGTTTGTTTTTTTTTTCCTAAAATACTGTTCGGGTCTTTGCACATACTCTGCCTCCTAGGGAGCTCAGAGTTTCTTAAGCTCGGGCAACTTCACCACTCATTGTGCCATTTCCCTCCTCAAACGTGTCAGGTCACTACTGGGGGTTTATGCTGCTTTATGTAGTACTTCCTGAATCAGATCGCAAGTTAGGGAAAGTGGTTACAGGGAAATGATTTTAACCCCACCTCAATGTATGTAGTTTTATGAAGTAATGGGGTTGTGGGGTTGATAGTATCTCATGTTCTTAAGATTCTGGTTTTAGTTGGTTTTGGTCTTATCAGATTTAATTATCTGAGCGGGAAGGGAAAGGAAGGAGGAAGGAAAAGGGGGGAAGGAAGGCAAAATCAATAAAAATGATTGTCACAATAAAGGACAAAACTAGAGAAAACACTTTTAAAAATAATACTCTTTTATTATTAATATTTTATTTTATTTTATTGAAAACCCTGATGCCCTGTGACATGGAATTGGGCCTCGAAGCCTGGTAGGGAGGTCTGAGTGTGCTGGGTAGTGAAGTTACCTGAAAGTTCCAAGAGTGTAGGAGCACTCCTTCTGTCCTTGCTTTCTATGTAGGATGTGCACACAGTAACCAGACATACTTCATGTTGTGTGTTTGAGGGCTGAACGAGCCTTGGCTTGTAGCTGCTACTGAGAAGCTGTGGTAGCACTTAGTATGTGAAGGAAACTGCCTCTCTGGGCACTTGGATAAAGAGGAGGTAAATGCTGCTTGGCTTGAATAAAGTGGCGTGGGGTGGGGAAATGCAAGAGCTGGAATTAGAGGTGAGTGGATGCTGTTTTTAGAAGGCTGCATTTACTAGCTTTAGGTATCATGCAAGTCATATTTGAGAGCTCTGTAATGATTAAGAGAAGGGAATAGGATTTTATTACTCACCTTTACCAGAGAGGCTAAGCATATCGAAGAATAGGCATGTTACTATAAAAAGCATGCTTTTGTTAAATATACATTACCTTAAAGTGACTCATAATTACATGTTTGATCTGTCCTGCAATCTGAATCATCTTTGTTAATTTTAACTTGGTTAGAATCAAATTCGTTAAGATTTTAGTATGGTTACACCAAGAATAAGATCTCTTTTTTTGTAGATCTTTTATACACTGTGAATGTAATTTAACCAATATAAATACATAAGACCATATTCAGGTATAATTAAGTAAGAAAACTTAATTTTTCTGTCTCTTATCAGGCAGTTCATTATTTATTTGTAATATTTTAGATAAAAAGGTACTGTATAATAAGAAATAAAATGTGAGCTTTTCAGTAGTAAATATTGTGCAAATACATATGTTTTTTCTTCGGAGTTTGAAAATGAGATTTCTGAAACAACTTCTAATGTTTTAAAAAAATAATTCTCATTTTGCAAATAAATTGCTTAAGCTTCAATTAAGAAACAACAAGTACTCTATAGATCAATTAGTCATGAGTCACTAGTCTCCCTGTGCACTGATGTAGCTCACCATCATCAGTAGCAAATTCCATGTGAAGCTGCAATTGTTCCTTTTTTTTGTTGAAGACTTGAAATATGCAATACCGCATTTCTTGACTGCCTCGTTAGTATTTCTGGTTTCCTAATTTGAGAGGTTTTTGTCTGCTTAATACTTTGTTTTCAAGGTAGAGATGCTTATTCTGGACTGACCAATCTGTAGATTTGAGATACTTTCTGTAACATTTGTGATGCATTTCTAATGCAGTATCTGTCTTTTTGTAGACTGTGCCAAGAGGCAAAACGTTACTTCTCCAAGCCAAGGTAAAAACCAAGATGCTTTCAAATTTATCTTTGAGAGAAGGATATTTGAGAGGTTGTGTTGTGTGTGTGTGTGTTTTTTTTTGTTTTTTTTTTTTTGTGGGTGTGTCAGCGTCCATCACCTGTAATCTACAGCATTAACACGTAGGTATACATTTATGTATACAATGCACATTTATGTTATGTAGATATGTATTTATAGGTCAGTTATAGTACAGAGCCCGCACTAGTGACCTCTGCTGAAGTGTTACAACTTTGCCAAGTTTTTCAGCTAAGACTTGGCTACAAAAGGTTGAAAACTATAACTGGCCACTGTACGTTCTATCTGGTCCCTGCCTTGGGTGTGTTGGGATAGGACTTGTGTAACTTTCCAGGTGCTGTTAATCTAAATAGGGTCCAAACAGCACATTGGAAATGGAAGCTTTCTGCTCTCTTCAGCAATTTGGAATTTCTGTAAACATTCTGTTGCTTTGGGTAATGCCAGGGATATTAACAGCAATGCAGAACTGCTATTTCACTTCTTCAGTCTGTTTTGCAGTATGACCTCTTAAGCATTACTAGTAAAATTATCTTTGTATGCTAAATGAAGGAGGCTAATAGTTGCATGCTTTTTTGTATTTCAGGAGGAATTTACAGGCTATGACTTTGAGAACAGATTGCACGTCCGCATACATGCAGCATTAGCCTCTCTAAGGGAAGTAGTTCCACAGTGATGGACAGGAGGTTGTGTTATCCTTTCCCACAGTTTCTGCACTTTAAGATGAAGCAGAAGAAAAAGCTGATGGGAAGACCAGCTTTCTTCTGAAAACCACTTGTGCCAGAGACACTTTCATAGTATGGTCAGAGTTGGTATGGCTTAGTAAAATACTACAATTTTAATTGAAAGTAAATCAACCAGGAAGAAGGTTAAGTGACCTTGTATATTTTAACTCTAGTTTTTATTTTGTTTAAACCAAGCTGAACACAATTACTTGTAACTCTGCAAGTGAGCCTAAATAAGCACACGATTTATTCAACAATACCGGCAGGTGTGATTTTTACCTTTTAAAGTAGATCTAGATCTAAAATATGCTAAGGGGAGAATTCCTGTTTTGATGAGAATACAATGAAAGTAATCAGTGTAAATGTTGAGGATGGGAGTGGGCAAAACACTTTTTTTTTTTTTTTTCTTCATGTATTAGCCAATACACAAGAGAAGGAAAACTGTTCAGTCACAAAAAGCAGATCTTACTACATTTTAGGCGTTTATTCCAGTGACTTCATGAGTAATGTGTGGATTTTAAACCTCCAATCCCCCTTCCATTCTTCATTCCTTCCCTCCCAGCGCAGCTCCTACTTGTGATATAAATTATGTCAATATTTACGCTCTCTGCTTTTGGTACATTCCAGCCAAATACTTTGTTTTACATGTAATTTCAGTGAGAGCAGTTTTCATTTCTGCTCTTAATATTCTGAATAGTGCACTAAAGTAGGCCAGATACAGTAATTTTACATATTTTCCATTCAAGCTGCTGAACCTTTATGGCAGTGACCTTTAAAGGTATTAAACAAAGACACCCACCTCCAACTCTATTTTGGTAGCTTTACCAATACTACGCTATCTTAAGTCTCTGCACGGTATTCCAAACCTGTGATGTTAAGATACCAAAATACCTCTGAGAGCTTGAAACTTTTATCATGACCATATAGTTTTTAATACCTGGCCATCTTGTATGTTCATGTGTAGCTTGCTTTTTTTTTTTTTTTTACTTTTGTCTATAATATGTAGTATTTCCTTATGTTGTATATTCAGTTAGTATCATGTTCTAGGATGGTGAATATATGTATATATTTTTTTTTATAGAAGCTTATGAATGGAAATCTGACCAGGAGGTTAGTTGAATTATGTTACTTTGCAAAGCTAAGAAAACTGGATATCTTTGGAAATAGTTATCTAAAAGCCTTATCTTTACTTTGGTCAGGTTGCCTTAAACAGTTCCTTAGCTTAAATGTTTTTCTTTTCTTACCTTTTGCAGAAGATGTTGCCAAGGTTTTAGACCTTGCCCACATCTAACCTTCATTGATTTGCTTTTGAGGTTGCATCTAAAGCAAGACTGATATGGAGGAAAAAAAGTAATATCATATTTGGTAGGCCAAATGAAATGGTTGAGACACTTTTATTTCTCTCTAGAAATACACAGTTCCTGCTATGAAAGGCATTCCTAGAGCAGTTAAACACTTCTGTTACAGTTCCTGAAGGAAAGGAGAGGCTTTATTTTTCTATAACCTAGGTATGTTACAGATAGTAGTACACTTGTTGTTTTCATTCAGTTTAATCAGTAATATGGAGTCACACAGAAGTGTTCGACCTTATTGGAATTGGTCAATCCGAATAAGTATTGAATAGAAAACAATATATTGTGTGTATATATATAGTGACTACTTAGAATTCGAATAATAATTTTTAAAAAATGGTCTTTAATGTACTTGAAATCTTATTTTGTCCTACCTGACTTTTAACATCTTGCAGTCAGAGACACAGTCCACTCTGGGTAAATAGCTAGAGACAGTACATTTAATGACAAAATTCCTTTAAAATAACACTGCTTAAGTATAATGTGAGACTAGGCTGTTCAGGACACAAAGCACCTGCATGCAATTTATGTTGGGACGTCTAGGGTCTACATACTTGGAGGTAGCTAGCAAATTGTAGTAAACTTATTAAAAGGCCTGTTCTTCTCACCAGGCCAGGAGTGGGTATGGAAAGACACTATATATTCATGTAACAGTTTAACTCTGTGCAAGTTGCAGCTTTTCTGTGGATTTAGCAAATCATCACTGAAATGGAACTATCTGTTTCTGTAATTTTTTTTCTCCCCTCATTGGAGAATCTCCTACTTTGTAAATGTCAAAATTATTTTTTATGTTAGATTGTGCCTGTGATGAGAAAAAATTTCAGCTGTATTTTGTGTAAACTGATAAGTTTTTATACTTTGGAACTCGGAGGCATGGTCTAATAGCAATAATGGAATATGCATCTTGCTAGTTAATATGTTAAGACTATCTTTACTGGGTCAGGTATTTTTGTTGATGTTGATGCAGTTTTTATCTCAATATGACTCATTTCAAATAACTAGAATTTATAGATGTCACTAAGTGGCATATTTATTGTGATGTACTGTAAATGTTGTTAATTTACAGAACTTGCACTTTTATATTTCTGAGTAAAATTAAAAGAAACGTGGACATGAGTTTTGTTCCCTTGCTCCTCAAATTTGTCTTTTAAGTTGGCGGCCTCCTGAACAAGATGCTATCAAGTACTGGAAAAATTTCTGGGATGTCAAGTGACTCTGTAACAAAGTTTTCTAGTCAGCAATTACCTCGGCTTTTGTTCTTCCAGTATAATTATAGTCTCCTGTTTTAGAAAGTGAGTTACATGTGTCATGTTGAGATCAACCATAGAATGAACAAGGTTTAACATGCATTTTTAAGAAATCAAATTTATTTGTTCTTCATTTAAGGAAAAAAAAACACAACAAGCGTATTTGTTGTATTCCGACGCCTTTGGAAAATGTTTCTAATTTACTCTAAAGCAAGCAATTTAATTTATCTCTGATTTTTAATGCTTATTTCAGATTCTGGTTATGCTTTATTCTGAAATAAAATTCCCCACATGTTATATTGAATTGCTTTTCAATTTACAATAATCTGATTATCTTCCTAATAACTGATCATGCTGTTGTTTAAAAATTACTCTGTAACCCTTTGAAAGTTGAATGGGAACCAGTATTGTACTGGTGTAGAGCTATACATGGTTTTATAAAGGTGTTGATAGAGCCTTGTCAGTGGAGTGAAAGCAGGGTATCATATATAAGACATTTGAATTCCCTTTCCAGTCATTATAAATATTTACAGTGGTAGCAGTCATTTGCATGAAAAAAATATACAATCACAAAAATGTATTATTAAAGGTAATATTAAGAAGTAGAGTTATACTTTTAGCTGTTTCTTAAGGCAATTGGGCAGCCAGTGGCATCTGACCAGCCAGCAGAGGCTCTGGAGGCAGTTTACGATGTAAATGGTAGACTCCACTGAACTTTAGGAGTAAGTAGTACAGATACACTGCCTCTACTTCTTCACCCTGACAGAGCTGTACAAGAAAATATTTATATAAATTTGGAGTTGGGGGGGGGATTTGTTTCTCTGCTAATTACAGTTTAAGTAGATGCTTATACGACATTGTCTTTCATTCTGATGTTTTGAGGTGAGTAGAAGATGCTTCAAAAGCTACTTTTCTGTAGGTCTTTCCAGATAAGATGCAAATACACTCTACAAGCAGGTGAGTTCTAGTTCAGGCTTTCTGGAGTTAACTACTGAACTACTTCTATTTCACCGTATCTTTTTTAACAAGTTTGGACCCCTTTGAATCTCATTGCTTTACTTAGCCACTATGTTTTAACCAGTGTTTTAGTCACAGGGAGTTCATGTTCAGTTGTCTTAGTGTTACCCCTAACTTTTTCATTGCTGCTTTTCCCAAAATGCTGCTTATCTATTGACGTGACTTCTTCCAAGATGGTGTTCCAGTGTACAATCTGATTAATCTCAGCAGGACTGGCTGGCCTTAGTGTTTTTCAGTCATTTCTTTGCAGGCTGTGCTTATGTATAGGGAATGCCCAGAAAGGCTCCCATACAAAAAGGTTAAGATTAAAAAAGCTTGTTTGAGTTGAATATTCAAGAGGTGTAGAAGGGGGGAGAGAGATTGTTAGACTTGGTTGAGCAAAAAAGCCATTTATGTAATAAACACCTACATGTGTCTCATTCAGAGCAATATGATTAATGTATTGAAAAAAGATAGTTGTACTCCTGGGATGTACGCTTATCCCCACAGGTGACACTTGTAGCAAAAGTCCTGAGCAAGGGGAAGATGGAGTCTGAGACAAGTGCAGACACCTTAAGTAAAAATGGTATTTTGTAGATTTGGTAGGTAAAGCTAGAAAGTTTTCATGGAGTTTTTTTTTTTTTTATATGAATGCACTTAGAATTCTAGTAAGGTTTCTGGGAGGTAGAAGTATAAAGGTGGTGCTTGCAAAAATGCAAGTCCTGTTCTACCTGTTTAGTTGAAGCTTTGAAAGAGATTGCAAGTTTGGGGAGGAATTCATTTATCTTTTGTAAACTGTTCTTAATGAAGAGTTAAAGAAATGATTTATTTTTTTTTTCTCGGAAATGTAAGGTTTATCTGGGACCTTGATTCACCGAAGTTCTGTCTGTTAACTAGTCTCTGTCTCGTGTAAGATTTTAACCTTGTCTGGAAGCTATTACTTCTGCAGGTGGGGCAAAGGATGCTAGGACAAGGTAATTAATTATCTTCAGTTAAGCAGGCTGCTCTTAGGCTGACAGGCTCTTCAGTTTTGGGCCGAGGGGCAATGTGTTTTAGTGGAGCAGCTGGTACAGTTCTTATGACGGATTTACTCTAGATGGCTTCCAGAAATGGCAAAAATGGCATTCAAGTTCCAATGCAGTGAATTAGGTCCCAGGGAATTTTTTTTATAAGCTCCTGTGCTGTGCTCTTCGTAAGTTTTGCACAGACATTGTTAGTGGCTGAAGCTTTTTTTAATATTTATGGAGGCTTATGCTTCTGTTCAGTGACCTCTAATTGTAATTTTTTCTGTGTTTGACGTCTGAGTTGCAGACATGGGTGGTGCAGGACCAGGTAGGTGGATGGCAATTTTCCAGCGATCATGAAGACTGATCAGCAGCGTGGTTGCAGTGCAAAGGCGACTGTCCCACAGCGGCCCCCCGCAGCGGAGCGGCTTGTCCCCGTTCCTCCTGCCAGAAACCCAGCTACTCGTTGCCTTGAAGCTCTGCCTCTTCAAACGCTTTCTGGGTGGCCGGGGACAGGGGACAGCCGCTTGCAGGGACCACCCTTTCCCCTGGGGACCCTGAGGGGCGCGCTGCTGCAGGGGCTCGGCCTCTCGGGCCTCCGCCGCTCCGCGCCGGTGACGTCGATGGGCGTGACGCAAGGGAACTGTGACGTCACGCCCCCGGTGGGGTGCCGCGGCTCCGCCGGGGCCGCTCAGCCCGCGGCAGGGGGAGGCTGCGGCGGGAGGCGGGGGCCGAGAGCGAGCAAGTACCGGGGCTGGGGGCACAGGGAGGGGTGGCGTGTCCTCCGAAAGCCTTGCCTGAACGTAAATGGCTTTTCTGTCGTCACCTGGGGCCGCGGGGAAGGGTGGCTTGGTGGCTTTTGTGTTTTGGTCTGTTTTGTAAAAGGGGTATTTATGGCATGGTTTTGAATTAGCACTATGGTTTCCCGGTCGTTTGGCCGCTCGGACCTTGCTGCATGCTGCCTAAAAGGCCAGAGCGGGGGGATAAGTGATCGTTGCAAGTGGTAAAGACCCCCTTTAAGCTAAAGGAGCGTTTGGGAACTGTTGGAGGAGGATTCCTGATGGCGTGGCACGAGATGAGCTGCTGCGATCGTGTTGGAATGAGACGCCTCACGCCGGGACAGGGGTAGGTGCTCAACTTGAGCGTTTCGTTGTCGCAGATGAGAAGCTGGGAGCCGACTTCAGTGGGTGAAGATGGATGCTTCAAAGACCAAGCTGACTGTCCCGTGCAACCTCAAGACCCTGCTCGAGGGTGTGAGCAGAGCGGTCATAAAATACAAACCAGAGGACACTGCAGAGTTTATAGCTCTTTATTTCCAGGAGCTCATTGCCTTTCGAAAAGGTTTGCTCATACTGATCCTTATCTGAAGAGCATGAGCTATTTGAGTGCTATCTAACTCCAGTTTAATTTGCGCTTCTATTTTCAGACAATCCAAATTTGGATGTAAAAGAAGTGGTTGAAAATTTTAATTTCAAGTACGGTAAGATGATTGTTGCTTGTTCTTTTAAGATATATTGAGACAATGTGCCAACGTGAACAGATGCAAGTGGTTTTCACTTACCATGGGCTGCATCCCACCTGTATCTAGTCCTGTGAAAGAGGCACATGGGCTCTGTGCTATTGAAGAGGTGGACATCTTCAGAAAGCACTTGCTTCCTTTTAACGTGGGAAGAGCTTGTCCCCTGGGAAGCTGTACTTTCTGCTTGAGTACAGGAGACATCTAGGGTACTTCGGGTCATTTTAAGATACTGCAGTAGGATTTATCACATGTTAAGCAGATAGGGACTTTACACTTACCTATTCTTTGCAAATAGATATTGTGTTTATTTATAAAAACCCAATTTAATTCTGCGTGATGCTGATTCCTTTGGGAAGTGCTGGGAGTTTTCAGCTGCTCCCTGGGTTTGGCTGTAAGGGCTGGAATAGATGGTGCCACACGAAAGTTGTGTGGGAGCAGTGATGGGTGCATTGTCTAGCCTGCAGCCTGTTTGTGTCTGTCCTGCTGGGTTGGGTCTCCATTGTCTGCTTACCATAAATGTGAGCAGCTTCAAATATCCCGTCACCTGGCACTATGGGGCAGGCAGGTTATTTAGGGATCCTGAGCAGAAAGAATGCTACTAAGTTGTAGTTGCAATTAAAGCTTTATTATTTCACAGAATGTTGTAATTAGCGTAGCACTGGATTTTTATAATCAGAATCAGTGTAGTACAGAATCTTGTAAGTAGCATGGCTTATGGTTACTTAGTGTTTGTTCTGATGGCCTGGACCCTCTGCAGACTGGGGGAAATCTTATGATTGTTGCATTTCATGCCAAGTATTAACCTAGACTCAAAATACACATAAAGGAATATGAGTTGCTCACTCAGTCCTCAGAGGAAGCAGTCAGTGGTGGGAGCAGCCCTGACCACCAGGGGTCATCATGGGTTTTGCTGTCCAGCAGCAGTTCTGGTCCAACTTCGGACTTGTAGCTGCATGATTTTCTAGGCAGTGCTCTGTGTGCTGTTACACATCCCTGTTCTGTGATGGGATCATCACGTCCTGCCTGGTCAGGTGCCTGGGACCTTCCAGGTGCCGGTGGGGAGGGAAAAGTTGGCCCAATGTCCAGATCCTTGAAGATGGGTGAGGAGAGAAGTCTGCCTGGCACCCAGGTCCTTCAAGGCCAAGGATGATAGGGAAAAGGGCTGGGCTTGTATGTGACCAGCTCGCTTGCCCAGAAGTGCAATCACGTTTGTGGGCAGTAGATGAGAATGTAGCCATCACTGCAGGATCAGGAATACAGTTAAGGATTCCTAGGTTTTGAAGTGGTACCACTGCCTTCTGAATTTTCTTTCCCCTTACTGATAGCCAAGCAAAAATGCCCTCCTTAAGTTACTCATCTCTGCAGCCTGAGAAGCCTCATAATTGTGCTGTAGAACATTTAATTGAATTGACTCTGAAATCACTCTTCATTTAAATGGAAACGTTTGCTAATATATTGCCATTTTGTGCTTTTTACCTTGCAGAAAATCAGAATGGGGAACTAGAACAGAAGACATCAGACCACACAGAGACTTTGCTTTCTAATGAGCCCCAGAAAAGGGAAGTGTCTACTGACACAGAGGAAGACCAACTTCTCGAGGACCTTGCTACCGAATATATCTCCCAAATAACTCAATGCCCATCGATTATCAGTTCTATTGCAGAAAACAAAGTCCCCGCTGGACCTGATGAAGCTTCATCCCCTGAGGGACCTGGACTTGCGTATGTGCCTGCTGACCCTGCACAGCTTGCTGCCCATGTGCTAGGTAACAGTGATTCTGGTTATTCTGTGAGGGATGTGGCAACCAGTGTGCAGACTCTTCATGAAGACGCTCAAACCTCAGAGAATTCATTTGCACTAGTAGAAGGTGCTGCTGAAGATGCTGCTGCTGCCTCAGCAGCTGAGGCTTCTCTAGAGGCTGTTAGGTCACAACCAGGAGTGCACTGTTGGTCCTCCAAGGCTGGAGAACTAGGGCCCTCAGACAGCCAGGCTGATGTCTCAACAAATGCTGTAGATCAAGTTTCCTCAGCCCCTGTGCAGGAAGAACCATTACCTTGTCCACCACCATCACTTCCTTCTAAAGAACAGTTGCAGGCTGTACCTTCCTGCAACACAACTGAGGCTATCTCAGCCGCTGAGGGTACATCACTGTGTTACGATGATAAGCCTATCATGGATGCAGAGGTTCCACCTTACACAGAGCAGTTTCCAGAGAAAATAATAATTCCCTTTATAGAACAAACAGCTTATCTGTTAAAGATTGAGCAGCCATTAAATGCAGGCCAGGTCTCATGTGCTAAGACCTTAGGTCCATCTGCTGCTGATGCAGTGTGCCAGCCTGAGAGAATGGAATCCACAGCACACGTGGAACCAGCTGAGCAAGTTTATGTCATGTCAGGTAAGAAAGCTTGGGTCCGTGTATCATCTTTCCTGTTCCAGCTTCCAGCCCTACTGCTTCATCAGTGGCCATTAAATGGAAAACATCTACATCAGTGCAACACAGGGTGGTGATGACTTCTAAGAAACTATTGTACCAACACTGCTTGGCTCCAGTGCACATGTTAGCTCTCTCTGCAATCTGTTCCAGGAAGTGTGGCTAGCTCTGGGCAGGACTGCTACATTCCTGTGGGAAAATGCAGATGAGAATGATGCGAAAGCGGCCCTTGATCCCAAATTGTCTTGCTCAAAACAAGCCATACTTTCTAAAGCAGATATGGGAGTCGTAAGATGTAATACATGTGCCCTGTGGCTAAGGATGTGACTGGTGGGAGCCCTTGCTCCTCTTCTTGAAAGATCTCATGTTCCAGCATTGATGTATGAGGTTTTCCATTTAAAAAAAATGGTGGTGGTTGCCTGTGCTGTCTTGGTGAGTCCGGTGAGTTTCTGCAGCTGGGCTGGGCGGGCTAGGCACTGGTCATCAGCTCTGCAAACTTGAAGAGAGCTGGTCTCCATTTCTTGGTGAGGCCCTCATCAGCATCTCTTCCCTGTGGTGACATGTGCCTGGCTCAGCCTTTGCCCAGCTGGAGAAACCCTCCAGGGTGGAGGTCCCCTGCCCCAAGTCTCCCCAGTTCTGCAGCATCTGTCCAAGCTTTATCCCAGGCATTAGGAGAAGAAGTACAGTTGTGAGGTCTCAGTAAAGCATGTTGTAGAGGAGAGCTGAGCTTAGGCAGATGTGTAAATTAACAAACCTCAGTTTCAGAAGTGCTGGTCAAATGGGCGAGTTCTCAAATGCTTACTCAGAAGAGCCTCTGACCATAAACAGTTTCACTTTTCTAGGCTGCAGGTGGCTGTCAGCCATCTATCAAACTGCGTTTGCTATCCCAGCTCTCTTCTCCACCATGCTTGCTTTTATGAAGTGTAGGTACGTTTGTTTTAGACATAAGGACTTACACTATGACTGGAATTCACTGCTCCTGATACCAGCCCTCTTACGTTTTTATCTTTGTAGCCATGGCATCAAGTGAAGCCGGACAACCACCACCATATTGTAATGTGTGGACTCTCTATTGTCTAACTGACTTGAGGCAAGGTCAAAAATCGCCATCCCATGGTCAGCTGCCACAAGTATCTGCTCCAATTTATGTGATGCAAGAAGAAAACAAGAGGGAAAATACTCCACCTTTCATTTTAGTGGGCTCTACTGTTCAGAATGTACAGAACTGGAAAGCTGTTCCTAACCACGCTGTCTTTGCACAGCAAGATGCAGGTGCTAGGAGACTCACTGTAGTCCCAATACCAGTAGCCAGGCCAGCTGATGAGAAAACAGATATGGCAAGCCCGCATTCTGGTTCTGCAGAGGAAAGTGCTGCTAGGCCATGTGGACCAGATTTTATCTCAGTTGCCATCCCTCTGGATAATGTGATGTCTGCAAAACAAGGCTCACCAGCTGGTGATAAGCACACAGGTATAAATGCCCTTGCAGAAAGTTATGGTACTGCAGCACAGCTTACCACTACACCGAGCCCCATTCCCAGAGCAGGGTCATGAAGACTAAAGCTTGATTCTTGCACGGGTCTTGCAGAGGGGCGATGCTAGTGTTTGGCTTTTGTTATTGAAAAGCATGCTTCAACCCTTTTTTAAATATAATTAGGTTTAAGAGCAGTGATTAAACTGCTTGTCATACATAACAGACCCAATGCCTTTCCCTGCTTGTTACTTTGCAATTAATAGTGCTGCTCTTGCTCTGCTTTTAGCCTAAAGTAACCAAGTTTTTAATCTAATATTTGCATACAC
This sequence comes from Anseranas semipalmata, assembly GCA_013399115.1. Lineage (NCBI taxonomy): Eukaryota > Metazoa > Chordata > Aves > Anseriformes > Anseranatidae > Anseranas > Anseranas semipalmata. The sequence continues at coordinate 552,157 of VXAA01002287.1, read as the reverse complement.
TGCAAACCTTAAAAAAAAAAAAAAAATCAGGCTGCAAGTGTAGCATAATAGTGTGGCAAAATGCTCTCTGACATTAGAGTTCATTTAGGTAACATAATTAAAATGTAGTTCTCAGTATATACTTTGTACTGAGTTCATGCTGTTTCTTAAACAGGTTGAGAAGAGAGGCTGGCTGGCCTTCAGGACAAGTTCGTAAGGAATGGAACTTACATATTAATAACTTAAATATTTAAAAGAAATGCCAACAATTAGAACTGCATCCTGTGCATTTTATATTTTCCTAGCCCAGCACAGCATAGGGAGTGTGAACTTTCAGCATGCAATATGAAAGTGCAGTGGTGCAATCTGACCAGAGCCATCTGCTGCAGCTGTGGTGTTGCTGAGTGGCCCAGCTCCTTCACTGTGCTAACAGCATGTGCATAAGCCCCACCAGGCATTTCCCCTTATCTATGCAAATGTCACAGCATCACCCACTACCTGGGTAATTCCAGTAGCGCACAATAAAAATAGGAAGTATCTCATTGCCCTAGTACCAATTTCACTAGTCCAGCTTCCTTCCTCGCTGCACCGTCAGGAAGAAGGCGCTCAGCTCCCCAGCCATCCCCACCTCCCATAATTGGCCTGTTCCTTCCCTGGGGGAAAAGAGGTCACTGAAGCAAACTACCCAACTTCGCTGCAGCAGCTTTTGGAGCAGGCCTGCTCAGAACTGGTCAGCGCTGTGAAACAACACTCTAGACTAAATGCAAGAAGTTTCGAAGCCTTTATTTAGTAGCAATTAAATTATTCAATTGACACTAACCTCCAGACAGCAGTTAAAATATTGTACAAAGAGCAGCTCACCCTCTAGAAGCTCTGTACACAGTTCAGTATAAACTTACACGCTAAGATTGAATGCACCCCACTGAAAAGGGGTAAAGCAGCTGTGCACAGGAGGCCTCACTGAGGTGCCTTACTACCTCTGAAATGCACAAGACTTCCTCCCAGGGAGTTTGCACAGTACAGACACGGTCCTGTCCCCCCACCACCATGTCCCTGTCCCACTGGGTCCTGGACTGATTCAGCTCTTGCCTTTTTGCAGTGGTGCTGGGCACCAGAACTTCTAGTGCTTTAAACAGATTCTTTTTAAGCCTGTTGCTAGTGTGCAGTTCAAATCAGATCTGTAGGTGTTTAAATGGCTCTTAATTCCTTAAACCGTAAGGTTGGTAGCAAAACAGGAGAGCAGAATTCAAAACACAAAACATTGAATAAATACCTCTGAGTAATGTTACCAGCTTAAACAACTGCATGAATGCTCCAGAGATGGGCACACTTCTGGACTCTGACCAGAGCTCAGGATTCAAGGGAGATACTTCAGTAAAAGAGAAGTCACTTTATGAAAAATTACATCTTTACAAAAGTGACACACCCTTTGCTTTAAGAACAGAATATTGCAATTACTTTGTGTGCTTTTAAACATTCCCATGTCACAATAAATAAAACCAGTTTTACTTGTGCCAACTTTATCTACGAAAGAAAGTATTCACAGAACAGCCGAAGGTGTTCTATTCCTCATACACCACAACCTAATATAGGTGTATTCAGCAAACAGGGCATGACGTACTAACTCTGTCCCCATGGGACCCACCAGCAGCCGGAAAAATGACTCCCTGCCTAAGGGACTGCAGGTCACGTACCACCAGCCTTACTGTGGAGATGTGTAATATTCTGTTGGATAACATGTCAGTTTTTTCAGGAGGTAAGTAAAACGAGGGAAAACATTAAAACAGATTAAGACTTATTTGTGTATCAGCCACAGGCTTCTTATTGCATTTTAATAAATATCAGGCAAGTTAAAGTAGTTTCTGTCCCAGTAGTTGCCAGAATAAAGCCAGTCCTGTGTACCAGTGTAGGGATTGGGGCCTTGATGGAACCATCTGTAAGGAAACACACAGCGTGTTAGTGAAGCTATTCCCACATCTCTGTGGAAGTTCAGAACTGCTTTGCTGCATCTTCAGTGGTTACTGTTCAAAGTAATGATTGTGCATGCAGGAGCCCTCTTGATTTTAAATTTGTAAGTGGATTTAAAGCAGTGTTCAGGGGCTACATTTCTCCATTCCCAACACCACTTCAATGTCTCCCAGGTGAAGTTACTGACACCAGCATTTTGTCACTTGAAGCAGTCAAGACTATCGCATAAAAAGGATGGATGCAATTATACTTCAAAGCAGTTGTGAACAATCATTTTGGCATGCATAAACAGTAACAGTTTTTTCAAGGCATGTAAACACGGCAAGCACCGCAGTCCTGGAAACAGAAAAACGTTATTTCCCCAGCATCTAGATTTCCCCTCATGTTTTAAAGCCTTGTTTTGCAACGCGCTAACTCAGAACAAGTGCGTTGGCTGCCCTCAGCGTGGATGTTACGACTTAGCGGTGTTGCATCACGCTGTTCACACTGGGGGGCTAACCTGAATGCCCAGAAAGCTGATTCCAGCTGCGTGAAGTTACATGCGAGCTTTTGCTAAGCCGATTGTTGTTAGACACACTGGATGGAGCGCCTTCGTCGTTCCCCTTCTCTCTCCTCCTGCCTCCTCTGGAAGCAAGCTGTGTGTACACACGCACACGGGCAGCAGTGTGGGGAGGTGGGGGGCTATTATCTGCGAAGTGGGGTGCACCTCCCAAGGCCGGACTACTGGCAAGTGTCCCCCAGTGACAAGCACAGCCTGTCAGAGCACCACAGCACAGAAGTTTGTCCTCGTTCCTCCTCCTGACGCCTGTTTCGGGTGGTCGTGCCGTACGGTGTTACTGAACATTGCTTGCTGTCTGGGCCCAGCTCAATCCTCTGCCTCACACCAGCACACCACGCAGACCTCTAGCAGCTTAAGTTTTTGCTGTATTTTGCCAAGCCATGTTCACAGCACAAGGCAGCTTGCTAAAAGCTGTTTCTGTGGGTAATAAGCTCCACAGCCTCCTTTCAGCTCTTCAGCTGCCACAAAAGCCAGTTCTTGCCTTATATGCCTCACTGCAGCGAACACGCTCCCTCAAGTAAATCATGCATGTGCATGGCAGCCCATTTTAACTCAGCTCTTCCCTTCTAGGATACCATAAGGTTTCTGAGCAGAAATTAAAGCACATTAGGACCAATTATGAGAAACTGACCTTAAAAAACAAAAGCATAAAGGCAACCCGTATTATGGTGCCATATTACAAAGTGGAGCAGCTGGTAGGCAAGGCTGGTTAGGTCCAAAAGATGTGAGATGCGTATCAGAAGTAATGCCTTGTGCTGCCTTCACAGTGGTAAACCAAAGAGCTGAACGCTTCAGTGGTTCTTCTGCCCTGACTAGACGAACCAAAGTGGACAGAAGTCCCTCGCCCCTTGTACTGTACGTGGTTCACCGCCGCATCACCGCCACGCAGGCTGCGGCAGTAATTCTGAGGTAACTGGTGCGTGCGTGCACGTGTGCGTGCCTGGCACACCTCCTCGTTCCCAGGTAGTGGCGGCTCACTCCGGAGCACAAGGCAAGCGCCGGCTGAGGGGCAGGGCTGTAAGCACCCCTACCTCATCCCTCAGGTTACGGAGTTTCACCCCCGGTACCTCAGTACTGCGTCTTCAGCACCGGTAGGCATCGGGACACCGGAGTGCTAACCAGCGCTGCTGCCACTACCCCAGGAAGGGAAAGACAACGGCAGGAACGAAACGGGAGAGACGGGGAGACCCAAAGCAATCGGGCAGGTAAGCGATGGGGGAAGGAGGGGACTGATCTTCATCAACAGCAACAAGCACTGCTCTGTTTCGGAACTGAACTGGTCTTTTATTCAGGAGTTAAGACTACTGCTCAGCACAAATCACTTCAGAAACACCAAGACTCCACTTCTAAAGTGGATTCAAAATAACTAAATAATCACTAGGCACTCTGGAGAAGTGTCTTGTGAGGGAGGAATCTACTAGACAAAGTAAGTAGTATACTTCTCTGTGGCACAGAGATTGCAGCAGTTTACATCAATTTACATCATGCTGCAGATTAAGACCTACAGTTGACCGTCTGGGAACAGACAGGAGAGTTTGCCTTCACAGTACAGCTTTTTTCCCCACGTTTAAATGGAAAGGAGCTGTTCCTACATAATTTATGTTCATCCTTTGGAAGCAGCCACACTTGGCATTCCTACTAAAGAGATCAAATACCAGGAACATTCTGCCAAAGCTTTAGAAATACCCTGGAGAACAAGGAGTTCTTAAAGGATACTAGGCAAGCTGTGCGCAGGTCTAAAGTTCCTGCACTACTTGCATAGTGCCTGCACTACAGCAGCTGAAGAACCTTGTGAATGGTTTTTGCACTAATTACAGACCCAGAAAAGCCATTGCTCTGAATTGTGCTCTGGAAGTTCCCCAACTCCTAATACTCAAAGCTCAAGTGCTTTGAGGTGTATCTTAAGACACCTGGAAGAACACAGTGTAGTTATCCCTTACTTTGAAAACACTTGGCAAGAGCTAGAACCAAAGCATATAAAGCCTCTGAATTCAGGAAAGGAATAGGGAGGTGCAAGGCTGTCCAGCATTTACTCAGACGCATTACAAAGATGTTATTTTGCACCATTTTCAGGGCAAACAAACCCAAACACTTCAGGAGAGCAGGCACAGGAAAAAGGCAGTTCAGACATAACCAAACCTGGGACTCTGGAATGATGGGTGACTTCATTTGGAAGAAAGAAAAAAAAAAAGTGATTTATAGTTACAAATAGACATTTTAAAGACATTTAATCCACAGTGGGTGTATTAATAGCTAATTAGTACAGAAGAGATGACGCTTGCTTACTTTTAGAGAGTTTAGCCCGACTGTTTTGTTTTTTTTTTCCTCTGTGAAGTGACCACCAATCTATTGCTTACATTTAAATTGATCTTCTCTGGTCCAACTAGATTCATTTGGTCACGTATTCAAGATTTCTGTTTCACTTGTTGTGCCCAAGAGCTCCCAGCTGACTTCCCTCATCTTACAGTTTGAAAATATATCCTGGCAGATGCCTCGTAAGCTAACTTTTCTCTCAGTTCTAATTTTTGTAGTTAGTCGCGCTCTCTCTCGGAAAGGAGGAAATGACTTGGAGAGCTAGGTGAGAAAGCCATTTCACCAACTTTGAAAACAGCTGTGTGTGGCGGGAACACAGTGTTGCCAGCACAGCTACTGATCCCAGAAGTCAAGGCAACAAGCTATCGCGTTCACTGGAGGAATCATTTTTTCCTCCCTTTGGCCAAGCATGCAGATTTGAGGCAATTATAAATCGATCACCAGCAACAACGGTCCTTACAAGCAGCTATCAGTGGCAACATGTTTTTCACGCCAGATGCTCAGAAGAGACGACACACTCTGCATGTGAACGTGGGCGCACCAGCAGCGAGAGGGACGCACCTCCCTGGAAGCGCTACAGCCCGCGCAGAGCAGGTCTGTAGGTACAGCAGCGGCACCACCAAACGGGACGATGTCAGCTTTCACACCCACACAGCGCTGCGCATCACCAGCGTGCACGGGCTGTTAGCCCGAGTGCTCAAAACCTTTACACGCCTAGCTACACGCCTACGCAGGCGGGCGCACTGACCTTGTCTTCCAGTCTTCCTCTGACTTTGAACGATTTTTGCGGGCGGTCCTTTGCTTTTCTTCTAGCCTCTTCTTTTCCTCACTAGCTAGATCTTGAAGGAATAAAAACACACAGGTAAATATTCACAAGGCCTTACGTGTATACATGTGTATATAAAAAAATTTATCTATAAGAGAGTCATTACTCCATCTGACCCAGCAAATTAATAAGGGAAGTAGAAAAATTGTCCATTTAGAAAGCCTTCTACATAACACAGCAGTGCTTCTGTCCTAGCCTAAGGGCAGAGCCGGGCCAGCTGCGGCACAAGACCACCCAATGAAATTCCAGTCTCATGACCACTAAACACATATTTATTCATGGCCTGAGGACCCTGAAAGCATGCTTCCGTGACAGCAAATGTGAGCTAGGGGAGGCAGCATATCTAGAATTTATTTCAGTAGGGAAACTGATAAAGCAAGACATGATGCTGGATTTATTGCCGAAGTCTGGCCACCTGCTTCTTGTTAAGTTTTGGGTAAGCTGTTACTAGCGCTTAGCTTCTGATCAATAAGGGTTTGGACCATTCATTTCCAAACCACGGAGAATAATCTTTGCAACATGCCTTCATTTGTTTTGTTAATGCACTAAGGTAGCACGGGTCATGGTCCTAAGCAAACTTCTGTTTGACAGCAAGGACGGTCTCGTTTTTCCTTCAGAACACCCGAGGAATAAGTCAGACTAAGAAGCAGATTAAGTGAAGGGCTCTATCTCTTTCATACTTGAATCCTCAAAAAGCATTTCACAAAGAGCTCAGAAAGAAGTAATCGAGAGAATAATTTTTGGAGGACTAACTGCATGTTACCAGTCTATCTGCTGAACCAACTTTATGCTGTTAGTATAGCAAAGGAATATGGCCTGTTGCTAAAGGCATCGTTATTGCACTTCAAATTTAGACACACAAGTTATTGGGGATGCTGTGAGCCAAGAATGCCCATCTTGCTGGCCACAAAACAGTCCTACAGACAGAAGGGACTGCTTGTGGGAATTCACTGATCTGCTTTTTTATAAGCCTCAAAGAAGTAGTTATCAGCTTCTGAGAAAAAAAAAACTCCTAAGTACAACCACACTATAGTATGCCTGTGCCATTGTTTTTCATACCTAAATCTCAGACTAGTCATCAGAAGTAGTCACAATCATTGTGCTATTACGTAGGTGAAACTGAATCAGAGGTTTCATGACTTACCCCAACCACCTAGCAAGCCAGAAAAATCAAAAGCCCCCATGCTTTTAGTCTACAAATGCGGCCACCCTGCTTTATAAGTAAAATGACAAAGAGAAAGGGGCAAAAAAAGGGCCAGGGGGGAGGTTGTTCCACACCTTAATCAAGTATTTAACACCAAGTTGCATGTCAGAAGACTAAAAGATACTTTCACTCCGTGACATCTACAGTAACAATCTCTATGAGGTTTCTAAAAAGCACACAATTTCTACTCATTGGAAGTCTCATAAAGCATTTCCAATTCACTATTCTAGGAAAACAAAAGTGTTCAACTCCTAGTGAAGAATGATTTTGCATCAAGTACATTTGACGGTGCAGTTTCAACTTAGTTTCGACTGCATTAGTCAGAATTGGCACATCAAAATACTCCTTTTGCATTGGCTGATGAAAACACAAGCCAAAAAGTTCACAAATACTTTTGATGCTCAGAGACTCTCTTCTTAGACTAGTCTCCAATTATAGGGTTTGACTACAGAGCACAGCAAAGGATCTAAAGCTAAATAAAAAGCATAACGTGGAGTTTAAGATTCCTGCTTATATGGAAGAACGTGAGTAGGTGGTGTGGTGCATTCCCGGCCAGGAACTAATCCTCTCATTCACTCCAATCCACCCCAGAGGGATGCAGGAGAGAATCAAAGAGCAAAAGCAAGAAAAACCTCACAGGTCAAGATCAAAGACAGTTTAATAAGTGAAGGGGGAAAAAAAAAGAGGAAAAGTGATGCAAGGGCAATCACTCATCACCTCCCACGAGCAGACCTATGCCCTGCCAGTCTCCAAGCAACAGCTACTTTAGCAAAACATCCTCCCCACCAAAGTTTTATTGCTGAGCATGATGTTAACAGCATGGAAAATCTCTTTGGCCAGTTGGGGTCAGCTGCCCCACTGTGTCCCCTCCTAACTTCTCACCCACCCCAGGCCGACTTGCTGTGGGGGGGCAGGGGGAGAAACAAAGGCGGCCTTGACACCATGCAAACGACCAGCAGCAGCTAAAACAATGAATGGTGTGTTATCAATACTGCTTTGGGCACCAACCTAAAGCACAGCACCATAAGGGCTGCTACAAAGAAAATTAACCCCACCCCAACCTGACCCGGTGCAGGTGGGCAACGTACCTTTTTCACTAGAAGCATACCAGTAGAAGCATTAAAGAGTTACTGTCTTGTAGTGTGGAGGAATGTATCTTTACGGATAACTACTTACTCTAACAGTTCATCTAACAATTCAAAAGTGGAATTCATTTCCTTTTTTTTTTTCCAGTCCTTCAGTTTTAACAAGAAATAAAAATTTACCTATTTCTCCATTTTCCATGGCTCTGATATCTGGTCGTAGCCGGCAGTCAGTTTTGGGAATGACACTCTCCATTTCTTTGTCCAACTCATTCAAAGCCATAGCAAAGCTAGTAAAATTGTACATCTGAAATTCAGAGACAAAGATGAAAGTTCACTTTCTTACAAAGCCTCTAGCTGCTAGTCTTAATTTACAACAAAGAAGCTGTCTAAAAACAAACATACAGGTGCTTTTGTATTATTTAATCACTCACGATAGGAATACTCAAGATACCAGCAGAACTGCACTGTCAGGAAGAGTGTAGCTGATCCTTGGTGTTTCAGTTTAACCAGGACAGCATCCAATTAGTCAGTGCACTATTTCTCTCTTATCTTCTTTTTCCAGTCCTACTGGTATTTTCCCCATCTCCATACAGAGATTTTCCCCTTGATTAACCTACTGAGGGCACCTTTTCTTGTTCCAATTCTTTTTTTTTTTTTTTCTATAGTTGCACATATACCCTCATCCCCTGCCCACTGGCTCTCCAGCTCCCCAACCCTTCACACACCAACTTATGCTATTCAGGCTTTGCAAGCATCTCCCCTCTAAAAAAGCCTTTCAGAAGAGATTTCTGCTTGTGAAGGTATGTGCCTCAGTGGGGAAAACAGGGTGGAGAGAAGAGGTGGGGAAGTTGCCCATACCACTGGCTGCGTGAAGCATGCCATTTTGCAGAGAAATTGAGCTAACTAGAGTCATGCCTGTGGCAGTTATCCCTCCGACCCCGCATTACACTTACAACTGTAGTGGGAAAGTTTGTTGCACTGAACAGGCAAACCCACGTCCATCAATGAAAAAGAGGACAAATGAATTTGCTTTGTGTTTACCAGGCAGAACAATGGGATAGCATGCACTTTTCAATAAACAGAAGCACAGCTGACCTGTGCTGAATTTGGAGGTCTTGGAGTTATCTTCCATAGCAAAATACTTCCAGGAATAACATATACACTCTCAGAATCTGGCAATGGCATCTCATCGGGTTCCTCTGTATTGCCCACCTAAAAGTAGCACACAAAGAAAAGGGAATTTTTTTTTTTCATTTTATTTCTTATTTTTATTTTTTTGGAGTCAAACAATTTACACCCATTCATTCTAACACTGGAACTTATGTAAAATCACCTTGACCAAAAGTAAATTTCAGCAACAAACTTTTCAAGAGGCTTGTCAAGAAGGACAGCAGCATTAACATCAAATACGTACTCCCTCCCAAGCAAAGACTACCGGCAGTTTCTTACATCACCGTTTTCGTAGATAAAATCCAGATGTTCAAGTGTTAAGAAAGGTCAATTTTTCTACCAGAAAGATGTCTCATTTAATCAAACACTAGCACTTGTGTACCTGATGACATTAATTCAGGCACACGAGATTATGTTACAATACTGAACTAAAGCCAGCTAGACAATGAGCAAGACCCTCCCAACAAAATTGGCTGTCACTATCACAGCTAAAAGCAGCAGCACATTTCAGAGACCACTGGAGAGAAGAGCTGAACTTAAAGGCAACTAATGCTCTAAATACTTTGGCTACACGCCAACAGCTTTAATCCTGCTGCTAATAAGCTTTGCTCTCTGATGGTTGCATCAGATAATACAGACTGATGTTTTAGGACAAAAAAAAAAAAAAAAAAACCACTACCCAGACTGGTCTTAATTGTCCTCTGAGATGATTCGATCTTTCAGAAATTAAGAATTTGAAGCAAAACAGATCAGAAAGGTATTCTTATAAGGACATTTCAATACCAGACTGCCAAACTCCAACTTTTATAGAAAAAGCTAGAATGCACACTGCGATTTGAGCCTAGTTTGATACATAATCTTAAAAATGTCACAAGAATTAAAGAACTAGGAAAAAGAGGATTTTCCTGTAGTCTTGCCACAATGTTGCATATTTTATACTCGGCACTACTTAATCTCTCTTTCATAAACTATACTACTAGGAGAGTAGTAAGAGACTTTGCCAAAGCAAGACCTCTAGTGTCTGTAACCAGGCACGCAGTAGGGCAGGTGCTGTTGCCTTACATTATTTCCTTCTGCATGTTAGCACTGAAAATTCTGCACAAAATGTTTCATTTTGATTAAAAAAAAAAAAAAAAAAAAAACTCTAGTTCATTCAGAGCAGAATTATCTTGGTCTAACCCAAGGGTCTACTCTTATCATGATGTTGGTAAAATATGACCTTTGCATACATGAAGACTTATCTTGCACCCTGCAAAATTATATTCCAAATAGTGTTATCCCTATAAAAATCAAAGAGATTTGGAGGGAAAACCCGGGGCAAATGGAAAAAGGACTTGCATCCCAGCAAGTCCCCTAAAAGCAGACAGAAAAAAGCCTACCTTACCAACAACACCGCAAGAAGGAATAGCTGGAAAACAGCTAAAAAAAATTCTGAAAATTCTAATGAGGAATTTGAAAGGCAAGGTACCTTCATGCCTGAATGACTGCTTTATTACCATGAAGGGACAAACCACATCCAGACATTATATTTGAGACTTGGGTCGCCTAGAAGCTCAAAAACCATAAGCAGTATCAGCTTCTCGAACACAAGGGGGCAGTGGGATTACACATTCAATAAAGACTAATCTGATTGATATCGCGCATTACAAAGCTTTCAGTTTTCTGCACAGAAATAGTTCTGTTAAACGAGCAGAAGATGTGTGCTTTACTACAATCAGAGCAACATGAGCTTTATATAATATCATGCTTCATTTTGAAGTGAAAAGCAAGGGTCATCTTAAGCTTTGTTGTTCAGTGGTAGCTGAACAAAGAGACGGGGTATGTTTTTCTTTGCTCCTTTTTCCCTAGAGCTCACCAGGTCAGACTCAAGGAGAAGCAGTAATCCCCAGTGCTTTAGCACTCTCCTGGTGACAGGCACTGGAGCAATCTCAGATACAGCAACAATCTGAACCTGCACAGGAACAACTGCTTTCAAGAGCTCTCTCTGTTGTTTTTATATTAAAATGACAAACACTAAAACCAACAAAGAAATCTGGCTTCAGTCACCAAAGGGGAACAATCCCTGTTTTAAGCAACTACGAATGACAGTTCTTCATCAAGCTGTATGTGGCCACCATCACCATTCACCTTAAACAAAAAGCTACCAGAAGTCTGAAACAATTAAGAACATTTTTATTTTTCTCCCAGGAAAAAAAAAAAATGTAATGGGGGGGGGAAGGAACGTAATAAAAAGCAATACAAACATTCCTTGGAAAAGGTGAAAAATAGGATCTTCTATCAAGATGAGAAGCTAGTCTGTTCTGCCTCTAGAAGTCCAAATTCTCCTACTAAAATATAAATGTTATCATACATTATCAGAACACCAGTCCAACTAACAAATATGCAATTTCCTCCGTGTGACTTGGAAGAAGGGGACATGTAATGAACCAGCCAGTAGTTAGGTAACTCCAATATCTGGGAAACTTTAATATAAATCCGTGAAAACACAAGCATTTTATCCCATAATACTGATACTCATCCAGTCTGGTTTTGTATCCCACTAAGAAAGAGAGAATAAGTGCAAAGTAATCTTAATGCTCTTAAACGCTACTAAAATATTTAGCTGTCCTATCACGCCTTTGCGTTACCACCTCTATACATGACTAATACCTGTTTACTGCTTTTCTTCTCTTCTGCATTTTTCTTGTCATTTTTTTTGTAAGCTTCGAAAGTAGCTGGGTCAACACTGTACAAACACTCGGTCCACTTCCCATACAGCGCACAAAGTTTCTTTTTGCTGTCAAAAAAGACTAAGTTTACAAAGGAGCTTAAAGAGATTTATTTCATCATTTCAGACAAAAATAGTTTAAAATAGAACTTTTGAGAGCAATTCTTTTAACTGTCACACAATTCATAACCTGCTGTTTCAGGTTTATGCCCTTGGCATACTACGTTAAGGGCATTCGGTTCCACAGCTCCCATTAGAAACAAAGGCAGCGATTTGTTTCCTATTAGGAATGAAACTGTTACCTTTTGTCCTGAATGTAGCCTTCAACTTTGTGCAACTCCTTCCCAAAGAGCCCGCAGGGCTTGAAGCTTAGTACACATTTCTCACCAGTTCTACAGGCAGAACAAAAGGGCACTAATTACTTCCAAATGCTTTTCCTTTTTAAACCCGCAGCAAGCGAAAGCACTCCCATTGGTAACTTACTTGTGGTTAGTTATTTCCACATTTCCATACTGCTCGATCCAAAGTTTGCCCACAATAATGTTATGCACACAGCAAGTAGGATTTGTCCACGTGTAGGCTTCGTTGTGTCTAAGGCAGGGGGGTAAAAAAAAATAGGATACTTGTATCTTTGTACTGAATGTCACTGCTGCAACAAGCCAGCTTCTATAAAGGGCATCAAGTCTTGAAATGGACGTGGCAATAAGCCAGGCAAACTAAGAATTTTGTTAACCTATTGCTACTGATTTTATCAATTCCTTAAAACAGCAACTTCGGTGTAGTCACTGTAGACACTGAATGACATTAGGAAGCCAACAAGTCTCAAGTGTGCTTATCTTGGTAGGACTGGATGCCCAGGCATCTGCAGAACACAGATGTAAGTGCCAACTATTACTACCATTATTACACAGTTTATTAAGCCGAACGATGGCAGTTCCCTTCATCTTCTCATTCCCTCCACCCCACAAAGTGATGTGCCATCAAACATTAGGATGTGGGCGTTAGACATGCTCATTCCTAAGCCACGAGACTCTAATGCACACTAATCATCACACATGTGGCCACTGTACCTATGCAATTATTACTTATCAACTTACTCAAGAAGCTCCAAAGTCATTGTGCCTTTTGGTTCCGCTTCCACGCTCTTGCCCCAGAATTTGAGTTTAGGATAAATTGATCCATGGAACACAAAATCATTATTTAAACCTTCAGCATAGAAAGCACTGATTGGTGGATGATGGCTAACTTGCTCTGAGAGAAGTCTAAATCCAAGATCATCTCTGCAAAATAAAGTTTCTAAAAATCAGTATTCTGAAGATACAAAATAAAGATGACTGAAAGCATGTATCTAAGGCATCAAGTACAGTGAAATTCTTTTCCCTACAGTGAAATAGATAGTTGGACCCACGCACAGTTGCTGTACTCAGTGCAAGACTCAGTTAAAGCCCTAAGGTAAGACAAAAGACAGCTCAACTCATACATGTAACGTCCTCATTCTAAATAACTGAGGACATCATGTAAAAATGTAGCAATAACGACCAAATCTAATCAGTCTATGTGTTTACTTTTGATAGTGACCTCTTCCTTAATCTGTTGCATAGTCATAGACCAAATACTCACTTGTTTGAGAGAAGAAATTGCCCTAAATGCAGCTGCACACTAATAGATAGCATAGCCTATTTGTGTTCTGGACACTCATATAATGAATATGATAATTCTAACATCTCCTTTATATATAACACACATCTTTTCATTCAGAAGGTTTCAGGAAAAAGTCATTTTTGTATTAAAAAGAAGAAAAAGAAACTTGCTTCTAAAAGTGGCAAATTTTATAGCCTTTTCCGAGTTGAAAATTTCAGCGGTTTCCCTTGACCGAGGGGCACGTGGCTGAACACCAACACATGCTGCAAACACCTCCAGCAGCTACGAGAACAGGTAGCATCGTACAAACCACCTGCCAAATCTAATCAAACATTAGTACATCAAATACCACCCTCCACTCTTCAGCACATCTTCTGTTCCTTACCTGATCAACTCATATGTCTCTCCAAGCAATGGGTTGAACGGCTTCCCTGTACGTTCCCACTGCGAGGCTACAGCAGACACAGCAAATGCAGCTACACACTATTCAAAAGAATATGAGTTCACAGGTCATCTCCAGGATTTTAGTTTTTATCAAACATCAACAGCAGTCATGGTATTACAGAATGCTTCTTCTGAAGTAGCACAGCAAGGTTCTACTTTCAAGGGAGGGGAATAAATAGTTTTTATCAAAAGGCTAAAAAAAAAAAAAAAGCAAGCCTCAGGAAAAGCAAAATACTTTCCTAGATAAGCGAAACCGGTTAACAAGTAAGAGCATCTGACATGAAGCAGATTATAGCAGTTCCTCCTATACTGAGACAATCTACAAAAGAAAGATATCCAAATGCATTCAAATTATCACAACCAAAGTACCTGCATTCGCTCAGTTGTGCTCGAAACAGAGCTGGCTTTGTGGATGAGGTATGTATGCTCCATATACTCTGTAAGTCGCTGAAGAAAGCTCAGTGGCTCATTGAATATAACCGGCATTGTGATCTTGGACAGCTCCTGATGCACAAATGAAATTTGTGTTAAAAACCAAATGATTACATACACTGACCTGCAGTAACCCAAACCTAATTGGCTTATTACAAAAATAAATTATGCTCTTAGTGCTAATGCAATGTGCTTGACCTGGCTCTGCTAATGCTGAAAGGAAAAATCCCTCTACATCCCGTGTGAGCTTAGTAAGCCTGTGTTGACACGTAAGGCTACTTTGAAAACAAAAAGAAAATCAAACATCAAACTTCCTACTAACAAACAAATTAAGAAAGTGAGATGAAACACTGAAGTGAAGTGTTAAGGGTCCTTTTAAAGACTAAGTTATTTATTACTCTTAAAATAGATATAGGCCACCTAATTACTTAAACATATTATCTTTTTTGGAGGCAGGTGGGCAGGTTAAGGGAGAGGATTAGAACAGACAGCAAAATGTTGCAGCTCAGGAATAAAAACAGGATTTTTTTATTCTGAAGAAAAAAGGAATTTCTGTAACGGGAATACCAATTTAAGAGAAGTCCTGCAGTTTTGATGCTGTTTACTTTCTTTCCTGTTTTTAAAAAGCATCCCCTCTGAATGCTTAATGTAGCAATGTTTAAAACCATCTGCAGTAGCGAATTAAAAGCGTAGTACGACCACTGGCAACGTGTGGAGTAAACAGCACTGTTCTAACCACAATAGCAGCATCCGGCACCTCTGTGGATTTTTTTCCCCCTTTACACACACCTTTTGCAAGACAGGCTTTCAATCTGCTCTTTGTATTTTAGGGATATAACACTTCTCTGCTAAAGCCACTGTGACAAGCCGCAGATGCTTCACAACTCAGGAGACCTGCAGCTACTGATACAGGCATTCCCTAGCATTCCCACTTCTCACTGCTTGGTGTTGTGTGCTGTTTCTAACCAGAGCAGGGGAAGAGAAGAAAACAACAGCAACCAAACACACACATGCCCTTCTGTAGGCTAGTGTTACAGGATGACGGAGGTTTATCAGCAGTAAGTACTTTCAGCCTACTGCAGGATCTAGTGGGGAGAGGAACTCTTCTCAATCTGTTTCCTTAGCTGGAAACAGATTACATGCCAACCAGCTAACCTCTGATCTGCTCACCGTCTGGCCAGTAGCACTGCTTGGGGTAGAGACTGAAATACTAAGGGGGCAGGGAGAAGAGCAAAGTAAACAAAAAAAAAAAGCAACCAACCAGATTAAAAAAGCCTGCTACCACAAATAACTTTAAGGGTTAAATTTAAGAGAAAATGCTTTTACTCAAGCTATATTGCTCTAAACAATTCTTACCTTCTCTAGTTAAAAATAAACAAAACACAAGAAGCAAATTCAAAAAAAATCCCTCTCCCCAGCAAGTTCTCACTTAGTCCTCAAATGAAACAGTAACTTCAAATCTTTTATCATAGCTTTCTGATTACCTACCATCCCGATGCATTTTCTTAAGATACTCCAAATACTGAAGTCATTTCTGGAAAACATTGGAGATGGCAAGCTTGTTCTGTGGAAAGAAATGGGGAAGAAAGAGAAGTAGTAAGAAAAGTTTTCCATTACTAATGATGACTGATAAACCCACATACTCTTCTTCGAAAGTAAGAGTTTTCCAAATAACCCAGAAAACTGTAAAGCCAAGTGACTTTTGCCGAGCACAAAAGGGCTGGGAAGCTTTCATTACAAATACCAATCGCACTTAAACTTTCATGTTTACAAACTCACTTAAACTAAATTCCATTTAGTTATTTTTTTTTCAATTTTAAAATAATACATTTAAAATTAAAACCAAAGGGGGAACAACAGTCCTACTTTGAAGCATATAAGCTGTTTTACCTGCACAGAAAGCTGATTTTTTTCCAGAACCAGTACCAGAACCATTCCCTTCGTTTTGCATAAGAGCAATGGAAGAGGATTTCTCTTCATGGAAGACACTGCAGGTACATGCACTATGTCTGAACAGATCTGCGAGTTAGATAGTGGGGTTTCTTTTTGCTGGTCATCTGTACAGTGACAATGAAGGGCCATGGCATTTATTGCTTATAACTAAAATCAACCCTCAGGAAAAAAAAAAAAGAACAGAAAAAGCAGCTTCATTAAAGAACTGAAAACATAACAACCTTTTCTACAGGGGGCTGACATATCCAGAAGCAGGTCTGAACCATACTTTCAAGACCAACATTTAGGCTGTGCAATACAGCCTCTATTTCTCAGCATTACATGAAATTGGGTAATGATTTTGTTCTGTTTTTCTACTGCTACCACCACCTCAACTATTAACCCAATTTACCTACAGAAAGGTGGAAATACAGGTCAATGCCTTTCGTCCACAATAACACTAAAATCGGTGTTTGGATCATGAAGCTATTACCAATGAGGAAAATCCTCAATAGATGAGAACTACCTACAGCTCACTCAAACAGCATGAACTATTTAAATTGAAAGCTGAGTTAATTCTGCCTAACAATTGTCACCCTCCTAACCAGAAAGGTGCTGTCTCTATGCACAGTAGCTACAGCAATAACTTTTTTTATTATTATTATAAAAAGAGTTGCAGTTTGAATAGGCTGTAGGTGCCTCCTCCATGCCACATTTTTTGATAAACAGAAACATTGCCAAAAAAAAAAAAATCTGTTCAGGCTAAGTTGTTAATTTCAGCAGCCCTATTTGCTACGTTACCTCCCATACTTATCTGTTCTAAAACACCTTTACCAAGGTTGATCCTTCAGTTTTCAGTAAAGACAAACAAACAAAAAATGCTCCTTAAAATACGAGCCCCATCCTGTCAAAAAATAGTCTATGCCTGAATTCCTTAAGGCACTATGTTTCCTACGTTTCGTCTTACTTGCTAACAGCCTAACACTGACTTGTTTTACTGAGCTACCCATGCAGAGAGCATGAGTGGGTAGTAGGATTTATTGTAATTGATCGACATGGTATCATTCGTTCCCTATTCCAATTTTCCACTGACAGCAAAACATGATGTGAAACAGATCATTTTGAATAATAGTAAGTATAAAACACTTCTGTGGATGCTTTGATACAAATGTCCAGAAGAGGACAGTGTCCCCCAAGCATTCAGTCGTATTTTCATTTGCAGTGTTTACTTATTTTTCCTGTGTATTCCCTAATGAAGGCAGTTAGCAGAGCAGATATTAAGTAAGCCCTTCTGCATGTAAAACACTCATTTACCTCTAGTTTGCTGAAGTATACATAAGGACTGCTTGCCTTAAATATTAAAATTTACATTTTCATTGAAGTTAATCTGTCCCTCCATTCAATTCAACTACTTGGAAATTGGCATTCAGTTTAAGCCATCCATCCCCATTTCTTCCTGTAACAGCCAAAACTGATGTGATATTTAGTTCTTTCCTCCATGTAACACACACATACTGAAGAAACAAAACAGTTTTAAGCCACCAAGAAGGCTTCTGGGGACAAGTAAGGACAAGAGCGAAAATGACAGGCAGCCAAGACTTGAGGCCTACTAACCTTGACCCACTCCCTGTGATTAAGGGAAAGGTTTGTGAATGCAGAAATTTCCTTCCAGATATCAATTTTAGAAACAACTCAGGAAGTTAATTTTAGCTGTGACAAAAACATCTGCAGGAATTTCTTTGCAGTAGAACAGATCAGACACATTTAAGATCACTCACTTAAAAACACTTGTCCGAGCACTACCTTTAGCAGATTAACTACCACAGGAATCCTGCTGGGAAGGAGACATATGGCGTGAAAAAGGCATGTTTAGCTTGCTCTTCACGTAAACCTGACCAAATAACCTCCTGGCTCACAAAGAGCCAAGCACAAACACCTTTGCAAGCTGAAAGGCTCCCCCAGAGGGAAAGCTGACTACGGAAACCCAGCAGTAAGAGGGAAACAGCAGTGATAAATGTTAAAACAAATGTTGGCAGGTATTACAGAACACTTTTGTGGGAGGGTGGTTTTTGTTTTGTTTAGGTTTGGCTCAGATTAAAAAATTCCCTCTTAAAGAAAGGATTTGAATACTTCCATGCTAGTTATTTAATATACTAATCCCCTAACCGCTCAAATCCTCTCCCATGAAGTTTTCAAAAATTATGAAGTCCACTCTCAAGTCAGCCTAGAACTACAAGCCACATCACCCACATTCTGTCAAACACTGTGACCCATCAGTAGGATGGCAAGCTACATTAACAAAACCAGACCTAGACAGCAAATTACAAGTCATAACTAAGCCTTGGCATTTCCATCTCATTGGCTACCACTCGCCTAGAAAGCTTAAAAGGCAAACAGTCTGTTGCAAACCAGGTTGTAACTGCCACCGACAGCCTCTTTGGTAACATATCTAATGGCACTGGCTTCACTTACCTGTATCTGTACATCCCAACATTGTTACTTCTTTGGAACCAACAGATTTATTCCTACATCTCCAAAACAACAACAGCAAACCGACAAAAAGCAACCTCCACCTCCCTGCACAAAACCCTCACCACACGCACACACAAAAAAGAAAGGCAGATTGTAGCTCAGGCTTTCTAGATGAAGGTAGGAAAGAAAATCTTACTTATACTGGCTGGGAAACAGTGTTAGGTACTTGTATATGCAACCCAAATGCAGCTGCAGATCCTCTATTCATCTGATAAACTACAGGAAAGTATGAAGATTTTCAGCAAAAGAAATTTATCTAGTCTGTTCTCTAAGCAACTTGCTTCCATGTGGTTAACAAAAGGAAGTTAAACAAAAAAAGTTACAGCAAATCTAGAGGTATAAGGATGGAATTAAGTGCTGTCAAAATATTCTGCTCCCTTCACTTTGCATGGCATGAAGAAGTTCAGGCTTCTGCTCGGAAGAGAACACAGGTGGCATCATAGATGATGCATATTTGACCACACACAGTCTAAACTAGCCCCAAAACCAAAACAGGCACAAATTGGAGCCGGCAACTCCAGTTAGGTGACACAGTTCTGAATTCAGAGCTGCAATCAGACACAGCAAGCAGATCCCTTACCAGGACAAACACCACTGCCACCACGAGTCTCAGAAACAACGCTAGAAGCACCACACAACTCCCATCCCCTGAGATGGCTCTCTCGGAGGTAAAATTTAAATTGGCAGTGCTCTGGGGAAAAACAGTTTGCATCAATATACTTGTAGACAAATCCCAACGTGTCACCAAGGAGCCAGGTAAAAGTTTGACATTACAGCTCAATGCCATTTAATCACATAAAATGTGACCACACATTCTTATCTATATGCAAGACAGGTGTTTCCACTTTTCTTCTGCAGTAAATTAGTAGCCAGCCAATTTATGCTCTAGATTTACTGCAACATCCTATACCTTCTTTACTACTAAAACACAAGCAACTCAAAGAGAAACATCCTACAGACAGATACTTACTACTTTTCATCTCTCCTTATAAAGATAGCAGATCTTAAATGCCCCTCCAGTCACCTGCTCCATACAGTTCTGATAAAACTCTTCAAGAGAATGCATGTCAACATGCATCACCATTTTTATGTTGATCATGAATTGCCTCCTTTCTCCTCCTGTTTTCCAAGGCAGTGAATGTAATTCAGATGTCCAACTTCACCTAGTGCTTCCCCTCCCTAAACCTCCTGTTCTAATTAGGAAAGGCACTTAGCCAAGGCCATAAACACCACCCTGCTAACAGCACAACAGCGTAGAGCAGCACACTTAGTCAGCTGCTTTACATTACCTTCCCTAACCACACTGTTACTCCACCCAAGCCCTCATTTGCCTTAGTCTTTGCCTAGTATGGGAGGGACACACATTCAGAGGTTGAACCTTGAGACATCAAGTCTCTGACATTACCACATGCTTTGACAGTCGCTGCAATTTAGCTGTTTAAGATACTAAGTAATTAAAGCACGTCTTGCTTGTTTCTGGAAAATTAAATTTTAATTCCCTGTTTTTACAGAGATCTGGCGTCCTCCTCATCATTTTGCGTGTCCAAAACACTTCCAAATTAGTCTTTTTGAAACATGCTGAAGTCTGACTTTATCTGTAGCACAAACATCATATTGCCCCTTCACTGAAACTTGAGAATCGTGGTGTCTATTACATCTCATTAACTCTAGACCTATTGTTCTCCTTTATAGGCAAGGAAACAAACAAAAATGGATCGTTTGACAACACAAAATAAGCACATAAAACATGGATGAGACTTTTAGAATATGACTCCCTTTGTTCACTTTTGAGTTTCTGATGGCAGGCTAGCAATATTTTTCATTCATTCCTAATACCGACAGAAGGATCAAATGACTGGAAATTAAAGAGGCAATGGGAGGCATAGATCATTAAAGATACATGAAGGAATTAAAATCCACATAGACTTCAATAAGATCTACTCATTTTTACATAGCACATTGTATTTTATTTTTATTTATTCAGATGCAATCATCAAAAAGCAAGATGCAAAGGAAAACACTAGCCATGGAAAAATATTCTTTATAAAATCTTAGCCCAACTACTTTTCAACCATCCCTAGCAAAGTTTTAGAAGTTTTCCACAAGTATGTTTTCAGAGACTCTTGTGGTCTTTCACTCACCTTTACTGCATACTATAATACCGTAAGAACAGGCAACATCCTACCTGTGTTTTTTGATTCCGTTAGACATCGACTCTCCACTGCCACAAACCTTTTCTTCAGACATGCTTGAAGTTATTGTATCTTTTGAATCCATGCTGTCCTCTAGCGAGTAAGCTGTTGTTGTTTCAAACCCACTTAATGATTTTTCAGATTCTGAATCTGCAAAAGAGCAGGTGCATGTTAATGAATCTACCGCCGGTGCTAGACTTCAGTCACCAACAGATCTTCTCTCCTTGTACAAAACTGAAACCTAAGTAGGCTCCTGTGTCCTGCTGACAGCATCCATTTGGTAAGTAACTAGTACTGTCACAGACCGCTGCAGCTCTATATCTAGATATAGACTAAAGAGATCATGAGGTGAGCAAGAATACAGTAGATTAAAAGTCCTCTATCCAACAGAGCCAAAACCTGATGTTCTTATTAAATTGAAGCTACTACAACTTGCCTAGGGCAAGTGCCAGTGTTATATAGATGCCGGCAGCTTACCTAACAGTTAGCTCAACAGTCAAGTACTGATGATTCCTTCTATATAAGATTTCAGTTTGGTCTAAATTCTTAGACACTCGGTGCTTTGCAGAAACCTTCACTTCCCAACTTCCTGAACAAGTAACAAAGACCAAAAGGAGGTATTGTATGCATTACACTAGCCACGCAAGTCCCGGCAAAGTCTAAATGATAAGCTCATCAATCAATAACATAAACTTTGTACTCTGGAAGGTAGGTTAATAGTACAATCCACATCACAGCTAAAACTGAGAGTATCAACACCACCTTACTTCCAGCCAGTGTTTTGGTCAGATAATGCTTAACCAGCTCTCGAGAACAGACGGTCTTGCCCCAAATTCAAGAGTAAAAATTTCCTGGCACAGAGTCACAGTCACAGAATGGCTGAGGTTGGAAGGGACCTCTGGAGATCATCTGGTCCAACCCCCCTGCTCAAGCAGGGTCACCCAGAGGAGGTTGCACAGGATCGCATCCAGACGGGTTGTGAGTATCTCCAGAGAAGGAGGAGACTCCACATCCCATCTGGGCAGCCTGTGCCAGTGCTCTGTCACCCTCACAGTAAGGAAGTGTTTTCTCATATTCAGCTGGAACTTCTGTGTTTCAGTTTGTGCCCGTTGCCTCTTGTCCTGTCGCTGGGCACCACTGAAAAGAGTCCGGCCCTATCCCCTTGACACCCTCCCTTCAGATATTTGTACACATTGATAAGATCCCCTCTCAGTCTTCTCTTCTCCAAGCTAAACAGGCCCAGATCCCTCAGCCTCTCCTCGTATGAGAGATGCCCCAGTCCCCCAGTCATCTTCATAGCCCTCCGCTGGACCCGCTCCAGGAGCTCCATGTCCCTCTCGTACTGGGGAGCCCAGAACTGGACCCAGCACTCCAGGTGAGGCCTCACCAGGGCTGAGTAGAGGGGGAGGATCACCTCCCTTGACTCGCCAGCAATGCTCTTCCTAATGCACCCCAGGATACCACTGGCCTTCTTGGCCACAAGGGCACAATGCCGACTCATGGTTAACTTCTTGTCCATCAGGACCCCATGTCCTTCTCCACAAAGCTGCTTTCCAGCAGATCAGCCCTAGCCTGTACTGGTGCTTAGAGATGCTTAGAGATGACCTCCAGGATGAGCTGCTCCATCACCTCTTCAGAGATGGAGGTGAGGCTGGCCTATAGTTTCCTGAGTCCTCCTCCTTGCCCTTTTTGAAGGGTGGAGTGACACTAACTTTCTTCCAGTCCTCAGACACCTCTCCTGTTCTCCATGACCTTTCAAAGATGATGGAGAGTGGCCCAGCAATAAGATCCGCCAGCTCCCTCAGCACTCATGGGTGCATCCCATGGGGGCCATGGATTTGTGGGTGTCAAGTTTGCCTAAAAGATCTCTAACCGATCCTCCTCAACCAAGGGAAAGTCTTCCTTTCTCCAGACTTTCTCTCATCTCCAGGGTCTGGGATTCCTGAAGGCTGGCCTTAGCAGTAAAGACTGAAGTAAAGAAGCCATTCAATAACTCTGCCTTGTCTGTATCCTTCATCACCAGGGCACCCACCCCATTCAGCAGCAGGCCCATATTTTCCGTAGTCTTCCTTTTGCTACTGATGTATTTGAAGAAGTCCTTTTTGTTGTACTTGACATCCCTTCCCAGATTTAATTCCAAATGGGCTTAGCTTTCCTTGTCACATCCCACATACTCTGACAATGTTCCTATATTCCTCCCAAGTGGCCTGTCCCTTTTTCCATACTCTGTATACTTCCTCCTTCTGTTTGAGTTTTGCTAGGAGCTCTTTGCTCATCCATGCAGGTCTCCTGTCACCTTTGCTTGACTTGTTACTCATAGGGATGCACTGATGTTGGCCTTGGAGGAAGTGATGTTTGAATATTAACCAGCTCTCTTGGACTTCTCTGCCTTTTAGGGGCTTAACCCCTGGGATTCCTCCAAGTAGGTCCCTGAAGAGGCCAAAGTTTGCTCTCCTGAAGTCCAGGGCTGCAATCCTACTTATTGCCCTGCTTCCTCCACACAGGATCCTGAACTCCACTATCTCATGGTTACTGCAGCCAAGGCTGCCCCCAGCCTTCACATCTCCAGCCAGCCCTTCTTTGTTTGTTAGTACAAGGTCTAGCAGCACACCTCTCCTTGTTGGCAAAAGGTCTTATTTTTGTTTCATGCGTTTCTCGTTCAAACTTGTAACTGGATAATCTTTTGACAAACTTGTCAAGTCCCAGAAATCAAGGGAACAGCACTGAAGATGCACCAATTTCTATCTCATTTAGGAAACCCTTTAGCAGAAACCAGGTACAACAACGAATGGTAGACGGCCTAACGCAAGCCTCACTGCTTCCGAAAAAAGCAAACCCAAACTGTCGCAGACAACATTCCTGCTATGCACTTCTTTCAGCATATGCTACTGCTCTTGGCTGCACATACCCAGAGAAATAATTGCAAAATTAGTCAGTCTCATACACTGATTCTAATTCAAAACCAGCAATCAAAAGCCACTGAAGTAGTAGTCCATCCAAAAGAATATCTCAGTCACAGCTGTCCATTGCCAAGTGCTTTCTTGTTTTCTCTTAAAAAGCAATGCCAGTAGCTTTTCCAGAACATGTCAATTGTGCTTTGCTTTGGTGAAGGGGACAGTGACAAGAAGACTTTCTAGTATCCAGACCACGGAAGTGTCAAGAACAGGACAAAATCCTGATTAATGAATGGGCTGTGCTGCAACGTCTCCATCCTCGCTAGAGAGGGTGAGATCCAGAAACATAAAGGAGATCTTTGCTTTCATTAAAAACATCTCTGTCTATCCTCATCAAGCCAGTACTGAAATTAAGCCAGTTGCTAGGGAATGAAAAGAACTGCCAGCTGGTGCTGAGGACATGCTAAAAAAGTGGACTGGCACTCCAAAAAATCTTCTCACAAGTTTCCCCAAATTTGTTGGTCTAGTTACATGTCAATTTAAGATATAACGTATCAAAGCATTAGTTTGGTGGGTACTGTTTATAAAAAGTAGGATAAGCAGATGCATTTTTACCTGTGGACAACTCCATTACACAAAATACAGATTTCAGAGACCATAAGCCCAGGTAGTCAGAAAAACACTGCTGCATATCCAAATATCACAGAGGAAGAGACACTCTAGCAGTGTCACAACTTGGCCCTCAGCATCCTGACCACCATAGCCAACACATGACAAGATATAAATCCCTTCAAGGTAAATATTCTATTGAAATAACTGCTTAACTGTACCAACAGTTATTGTGACAGGAAAAGCATAAAACATGAAGCAAACCCAGCAACATAACAGCAAAGAGTCTGCCTGCCATAAGGCTCCTTTACTTTTCCATACCATCAGGGGCTGTCTTGTTTTCAGCTAAGCATCACAACAACATTCCCCACAATTCCCTCAATTTGAATATCTGCAACAGATCTAGGACTCCAGAGGTAGAAAGAACAGACTAGGTAAGCTTCACCAGAACCACTGATCACACACATATGCCTCTCAGCATAATGAGAATTTTTAAACACTATACATGCTCAGTTTTCCAAATGCTGGCCTTACGTCACAGTGCCAGGACATAATTATGCTGAAGTGACTGAGCTCAGCACCTGCAAACCTCTCCAGAGCTGGACACTGACCAGACAGCCTTCTCCAGGGCACATGGCTTACTTAATAAAAAACAAAAACCAAAAAAGCACGTTATACAATGAAGAATGGTAAAACCAGAATGAAACCAGCCACTGTAACAAGAAATTCACTCTCTACAGACACCCCTCCCATTGCTCTGAGAAATGTCTCTCATTGAGAAAGTATGTCTACGACAGCTCCTGCCATTAATGATCTCAATCACCAATCCCCCAAACCTCAGTTATCTCCTTTGACAAAACAAGCTTAACAAGCCTTGAGAGTTCGCTTAGGTGTCAAAGTGAACAAGCCCAGTATTGTATTGTGAGCCTGATCAACAGGCAACTCAAACCAAGTTTCTCCCTGTGTACTTAGAGCTAACTGTTTTCTGAATTAAGATTTGCATACTCCCCCGTTACTGTAAAAAAAGATTTATATTCACAAGTTGCTACAGAGCAGCTGTCAAACAGATGACTAGGAGAAAATGAGATTTTATTCTAGTGAACTGAAGGGGGTGTGGGCTGAGGAGGGGGGGAGACAGAATAAGACTCCCTATTCAGGATCCAAAATTTAAGTGATCTTTAAGACAAGAAAAGGCTGAACATGAAGCTCTCCAGCTCAAAATCTGAAGTGTCAGGGTAACAGTAAAAATGTCAGCTACATTTTGTAAGAGTGGGAGAGCAAAGGAAAATAGCAGAAGCAATGAACACCTAAGTCAACGGAAGGTCATCTCCTATTGCAACAGCTGATCAGTCTTTGGTTCCTGACACAAAATTTAGCCAATGTGTTAGAGTAATAAATACACCTTTGAAAGGTATTGTTTAACCTGTGGCAAGGTTGGGTTTCAGCTCTGGCCAGGTGGTTCCCACCCTCTCTCCAAGATGGTTGAATTTGTTCTTTTAACTATCTTCAAGGCAAAAAGCCCATAGCCAACCAGATTCTCGCAGAAGTTGTGGAAAATTTTTGATACACATTCAAAATTGGCATTTGACAAAATACCCCAAATATGGAAGGAAAGAGATGCAAGTTCCCGTGTTTTTTTTTGTTTGTTTTTGTACAACTTTTTCTTTTAAGTGAGCTGATAAACGGAGAAAAACTAAAAAGTGAACAAAAGCAACAGAACTGATCTACCACTTCCAGTAGCATTTAGGAGCAGTATTTATGAACACAGCACCCTTAAGTAGTACATAACCTGTCATAGTGCAGCTTCAACCGTTAGGTTTAATACAATCTACATATGCCTGCAGCTAAATAATTGCATTTATAGTAAGATCACATCTGTGCAAAACTATCCATGCCCCCCTCAATGCACACAAAAGCTTTGTTTGCAAAATAAACAAAAAAACACTTCTCGGATAAAACCTTTTAGAAAGAAGCATTAGGACAGTTCTAAGCTCTTCCTATATTGGGTCTGTGATTTGCAGATAATCATGGACAAGGCAAAGTCAGGTACCCTCACCCTATAATTCTTGACCTGCTTTGCCATTTTTCAGCATTGCAGATGGACTCTGCATTTGTATTCTGTCTTCAAATGCTTCCTGAGGTTTGTATACTTGAAGCTGATACCGTCTCCAACTCTCCAGAAGATGCCACTGGACTTTCTAAATTTTGCCACTTGTTCAGTGCTTCTTTCCTTCCACAACGCCTCCCTTGCCCAACTCTGCTTTAAACATAGGAGACTTTGGCACATGTTAACCATTCAAACCTGCAGCCAAGAGCTTCAAAGTTCCATGTGCTATTAACTACACATTTCCACCACTCCCAGGATGAGAAGATGAGAGCACCAGGAAGCACTGTTAAATGACCTATTACTATCAGAGTTCAGATTAACACCACAATTAACTTTGCTGTTTTTAACACTGGAGATCATGCTTTTAAAGTACAAAACTCCCATTTCCTGTAGGTTCTTCCTTTCATGTTCAGTATCTACTGCTCTCCCACTGCAGGGGATTTAGGATTTACTGTAACAGCCAGAAAGCATTGATATCAGCATATCACTTAAAAGTAGAAAATAAAAAAAACAAAGAGGGAAGACTTCAGCAAATAAACTACCACAGTAAGCAGTCTTACCACATTATATATGTTTTCTTCACCCTAGTTTTGGAAAAGAAAGAAGGTTTTTCTGTAACAGTGCCCACAATTCCCACAAATGGAAATACACAACACAGACTTATCAGTGACCAGTTTAGTCTATGCCAACATTAGCAAATAGCATGCCTCAGCTGGAGCAGATCTGTACACCAAACAGATGGTGCTGAGGACTTGGCACTTGAACTAGTTACATTTCTGCTGGTTTTCTCCTCAGATCAGCTCTACTCTCCTACCATGGATTGAACATCTAACAGGAACTGGTCTATATCTTCTGATTCACCTTCATTCATGAGTCCAATTCATGCATTCGGATTGCTCTACAACATGAATCAGAAGCATGGTCAACGGGGACAAGATGTTGCTTCTGTGAACATATTCTTTCTATTACATCTCATGTTCAAAAAAATGTTTGAAAATTCTTGCATTGCCCTGAATTGTCACAGCCAGTGATACTTTTGTTGAGAGTAAACAAGCAGAAGTGTCTAATGCATAGAAAACATCCTTTAAAAAAAAGAGAACAAAAAAGCAACAGTGGCTCCTTCTTTCAACTTGTCAAGTCAAAGCTAAGGATTCTTCAGCTCAAAGTGCAAGCTGAGTTATGCAATACTCTCACTTCTGTAAACTCACTCCTACAGTGGAGATTTAAAAATTCAGAGAACTATAACTAGAAAAAACGTAACTAGAAAAAGATGGTGTACTAACAGAAAAAACACTCTCAAAGTAGTGATGTTTTGCCATTGACAGACATTATAACTTGTCATAGCACCCTGTTAAAATACATTGGTGTTTGCTGAATCTCTCCTGCAGACTAGTAAGATGATTCATGAATACACCTATTTATCCAAAATAAATAGACATTTGCAAAATAGATTTAGCAAAATCTTTGGAGACACAAAGTCCAAGTATTTTAGACTTCTAAAAATTGTTGGCTTCTGACAATTGGGTCCATTGTTCTCTGTTAGGAAAATATCATCATATCCCGTCTCACTAGCCCAAGAAAGAAGACCCACATCCCCAATCTCTGAGCCAGTGTCATATAAGCCCTGACCCCTCTGTTCTCACTATACTGCTGTCCTACAGTCCTTCTAGCTGAGACTCCACAGACATGGCAGAAAAGCAAGAGCGTTAGAAAAGTATTATCAGGATCCCAGTGATTAGCTTAAAAAAACAAACCACAACAAGAACAAAAAAACCCACCCACAACACACCCCACATCACACCCACAAAAATCTAATTCCTTTTGTGCTTATGGCAAAAGTTATAACATGCATCCAGCAGGCAGGAAACCATGTCACATTTCCCTTTCTCTAGCCTACAAAATCAGAGTGCCCTTCCCCCAGACATGTGCCTTCAGAGACACAGAGGACCCAAATCACTGCAAAGCAGTGAATGTGAGCTGCCTAGAGAAGAGAATCTAACGCAAGTCTGATGAAGTTGACAGACAGTCAAGAAAGTCAGTCTGTCCTGGAAAATTATTTAAATTGCAATCAAGATGAATTACGTCATGCAACTTTCTCCTTTGGGAGTTCTCCCAAAGGAGAACTGACATATGTTATACTGAGCATACATATATATATGTGTATATATATATAAATAAAAGTTTCACAGCTACTTGACTCGGTGCGATTTGTTTGCAGCTTCAAGAGGCAAAAACGCCACCTCTCTAAGCTAGAGAAGCAGCTCTGGACACTTTTATTCAAGATGATGACTTAGGAGAGGTATAGAATAACAGATCTCTAAAGCTGAGTGTTCTCTCACATACACAAAGCAAGCCTGGCTGGAGAGACTACATTCCAGCAGCACCATATAAACAAGTATTCTCTGCTTTGTTGCAACAAGCAAAGAGCCTGAGGCCTTTCAGCAGAATTGTTCTTTTGGTTCTGGTTAAAGAACCTGTTTCTAGTGTTCTTCAATCTCTTCTCCTTGCTGAAGACTTGATAAATTTGTTACTGTGCCAAGGAGTAGTCTGTTACTGATCTACTGAGTTCCTGTGCTATACTTGAGATAATCTGAGAACTTAAGCATAGAGTCCACTTTGCCTGTTTTCACTCTCTGCTTAGTTAAGTTGTTCACCGCAGAACACCTACCAAGATGGGAGTGCTGCTTTTCTCATGTCAGAAGCATCAGGCAGTTGAATTTGGAGAAAAGTAACCCCAATCATACTTCCTTGTAAAGTATGCCATCACAATCTAATTATCTACTACATTTAGACTATGTTCACCCTCCAGATTTTCCAGATCCTTCATAGCTGTAGTCAGCTTTGCATATTGGGATCACCCAATTAGAGCTATTACTGAGCTGCACTACATACAGCCTCTCTATACCAACTCATGTTGTATCACCACCTTCATGCAATTCAGAGTTTTCCAAAATCACTATCTGCATGTTCTGCAAACAAAAATACAAAAGATACTGAACTGAAGAGCAGATAGTGGACTGAAAAGATATTTGAGGAATACACAAAAGACTTTGATTCATTCTTTTCTTCCACCTGTGACACTTTATTTCACTTACACAGAAGTGAAATAAAACAAGCCTTTCTTAACTTCATTATCCCTCAAAACCAGTAGTTTTTACACAGTTCTTAAGAACAAAAGAAAAAATAAACCCAACCATGAAGAATGCAAGTCATAAGGCTTCCAGATACAGTTACATCTCCTAAAATAGGAGACTTAAGTTTTGCTATTTAAAAAAAGGGTGTAGACACCCAAGCAACCAGACCTTTTATGACTGTCCTGAGTTTTGTAGCTGTCACGCTCAAAGGAAATGATACAATTCTACAGGTGAAATTGGGCAAGATTTCAGAGGCCCACGCATAAAGCACATGAAGCATTCTCCTCAAAACAGTTTCATTTTAGAAAGACAAATACTTATCTTAAAATGAGTCTGTTTCCCCACCCCTTCAACGCGATCACCACGCACGTGGCTGGCTACACACTCGCACTCTGGACATCATTACTTACCTGAAACAGCATCATAGAACTGCTCTTCACTGATGATGCTGAGAGGAGGAGATCCCTTAACGAGAGACTGCTCTAGTTCATGGTGTTCAGTAGCTAGCGTCTCTAATGCTTCTGACAAGATCTTGTTTTTCTCCTGCTCATGCTCCAGTTTCAAATTCCTCACCTATAAGTAGATACATGTATGAATAAAATCTCATCTCTCCAAAGAATGTGTAGCTGAAAGCTATTCAGAAAATAGACTCAAATAAATAACTGGTTCAAAGGCAAACAGCTGGAACTGAAGCCACACAGATTAACAAGAATATTACAGTATGTCTGTGACCACGATATGGTTGTTACTCAGCATTTTTCAGTAGCTGAGAAATCTTGTCAGGTAAGATTTGATATCATAAATCAAAAATCCACAAGCAAATTCAAACCAGATAATCGTGCCTTAAAACTGAGGGGAAATATTTACAACTTTAGTTGGACAACCTTAAATATGGAGTTACAGTGATCAGTTTCCACATGCACCAAACTCCTTGTACTAGTCTGCTCTAATTTGGGCCAAGAAGCATCATCTGAATTGAATTACAAAGCAAATGGCAATGCTAGCTACAAATAACCACAACTGAACTATGAGCTGAAAACATTTAACCCTGAGGATTAGAGAAGAAGGTTAGAGAAGAGATTCCTCTACTAACTGATTTAACTTCCATATAAACAACCCTCTGTCCTCACTCCCAAAACAGTTTACAGAGGAGCCAGAAACTGACAAGGAAAGAAGACCAGCCACCAGATGGTGGAAGGTTTTTTGTTTTTTTTTAAGCCCACACATGCAATCAGCATCAGAGAGGAGAATGGTATCTGCATCTTGAGTCCAAGACTAGTAACAGGAGAGCAACATGTCCTTCCTATTTCCTCTTTTTTTTTTCCCCCTGCTGGTGCTTCCTGCCTCCTCCTCCTCTCAGGGGAGGGAAGAGAGCTCATAGACTATCCCGAGTGGGAAGGGACCAACAAGGGTCATCAAGTCCAACTCCTGGCTCCATAGAGGACCACCCAAAAAATCAGACCCTAGGTCTGAGAGCGTTGTCCAGATGCCTCTTGAACTCCGGCAGGCTCAGTGCCATGACCACTCCCCTGGGGAGCCTGTTCCAATGCCCCACCACCCTCTCGGTGAAGAACCTTTTCCTAATAGCCAGCCTGACCCTCCCCTGTCGCAGCTCCATGCCATTCCCTCGGGTCCTGTCGCTGTTACCAGAGAGCAGAGATCAGCACCTGCCCCTCCGCTCCCCTCGTGAGGAAGCTGCAGGCCGCCATGAGGCCTCCCCTCAGCCTCCTCTGCTCTGGGCTGAGCAAACCAAGTGACCTCAGCTGTTCCTCATGCGTCTTCCCCTCTAGACCCTTCATCATCTTTGTAGCCCTCCTTTGGACACTCTCTAATAGTTTTATGTCCTTTTTATATTGTGGTGCAAAACTGCACTCAGTGCTCGAGGTGAGGCTGCACCAGCGCAGAGTGGGACAATCCCTTCCCAGCTGCAGCACTGTGGAAAGTGCAGCTGCATGGCTCAGGAAAGCCCTCGTCTCCCAGGGCAGCAAGGCTTCAACGGGCCACTCTTCCTCCAGTCTCCAAACCACTTACTCTCTTCCTCTCTCCCTTCTTGTCCCTGTTTAAAAGGCTTCCAAGCATCTCCAGCCATTGCCTTGTCCTCCAGCTTACTCTCAAAGGTCACTCTGCAACTCTAATTCCCCCTCCACCAACAATATGCAAGGACATGACAATCTCTTGAAACAATTACAGGGACAACTTGCACATCTTCCTAAGCAACTTAGACATATTCCAACATTACCTGTTTGAATCTAATTTAAGAACCATTTGTATGCCCCATCTGGTTACTTTTTACTCACAAAAGCTTCAATTTGGAGGCTTCAGCCCCCTCAGTTGTAATGACCACTCAAACAGTGCATTCAGAGTTGGGCACAAATGAAGGGTTGAGAATTCATGGGCTAGAAAGGAAACACCAGAGCAAATATGCCACTTCCAGAGAAGAGTTTCTATTCTGGCAGTAACGTATCCTCTAGAGAAAGACTTATGGAAGACATTTTCACCCCCTCAGTTGTGCCAAATACTAGATCAGCTGGTTTTGCTGCCAGGCTCTGAGTGTAGAGGGGCAGACCAATTAAATGATAATTAAAGAGTATAAAATTGGGTTGCTAATTGAAAGCAATAAAATCAGTAAGTCACTTACTGTCTAATAGTTTTACTTTGAACAAAATGAAAAAAAAATCTGGACTAGTTACTGTCACTTTCATTTAAAGTTCACTTTGGAGGTTCCAATGAAGCCAATTACTGCAATGTTTCATAGAAGTCAGACGTGCCACTGCGAAAGATCTGTTAGTAAGCAGGTTCTGCCGGGGTTACATTTGTATGCTCTGAAACAGTTAAGGAACTGTCCATTTAGAGAAACAGCATTAGTATTTCCCTCTCTTGAGAGAGGGAAGGTGAAGGACTGAAACTAAAGCGGTGCTTTTCGTTATTATTGAACAGCAACAAAAGGAAACCAGTTATTAAAATGGTCTTTACATTTTTTTTTCAGTTGTAAGAGTTAGATGCCCTTATCATCTAATGTTTTGTTTTGATATATGATTCGAGTGATTTGAATATTTATCTAAAATTTAAATTTCAACATTATTTAACAGCAAATGGAAAGAAAAATCAAAGTATATCTCACAAAACCCAGACAAACCTTTTTTTGCTTCCACAAAAAGCATGCCAGTGTAACTAAACAAGCAACAACAGATATAAGCTTAAGACCAGAAAAAGTCCTTTATTGATTTTAAGGTTCCTCTGTCCTGTTATAATATAGAACTATTTAGAATTGCAGAAGGTATACTGAAAACAAATTACCTTTTTGGAAAATAATTAGCCAGCTTTACAGTAAGGTTCATTTTTCTGTGTACTTCCAGACTTTCTAGCTGCCAAATGCTTATTAGTGTAGCAGTTACACACTACTAGTAGGTAATGAAAAAGCCTTTCCATCTGTTACATAAGCAGCACAATATTAGCCAGATGCTAGGGAAAAAGAAAACATGCTCAACTTTGTTGCTTGCAGTTTAGGGGTGTTCATTCATAACTGAATGGTCAGGTTTTAAAGCAACCCGAATTCAATAGCTGGGTGCAGAAGAGGAAAAGTCCAATCTAAAACCTTTGTCAACAGTACTGAGCCTGAAGGATGGCCTACATGTTCAGAGAGCCCAGAGGTGGCCACACAGACTTCTACAGCCTGGAGCTCAGTGCAGGGTAGGTGCTTACTCCTGCAGCTCTGAAGGTAGTGGTTTGGAAGTACTGCCTGTAAGTACATTATGACCTTAAGCACTGAAACAGTTCAACAGTGTTGATGTGAAAAGTGAGAAAAAAAAAAAAAAAAGATGGTTTTACTACCATTATTTGACTAATTTCACCTGTAGAAAAACAACACTTGCAGAGATAGAACTCACACAGCCTTCATGTAATCTACTTAAATATACAGGTATCACTGGAGAAATAATCTTGTTTAAAATACACATATTACTTTTTTTTTTAAACGCAAAGCAGCTTTAAGTGATACCACCATTTTGGCATCCTGTCTTTTATTATTGACCAGCTATACGTCTCAAAATCTTCCTGTGGTAATTTGACTATGAAGGCAGGATTTTTATTTTTTTATTTTTTTCCCAGAACTACACACCCCATTCTTGAAAGCTCAAGAAGAAAGATGCAGGCAGATTTGCAGTATTTCCAAGCACATGTTTATTGAACAACATAACTGACTGAGCTATAGGTTTTCCCAAAGCGTAAGAAGTAGATTGCTCTTATGCATATTTTTCGCCATACTCTATTTTTGATTCACAAGACTTAGCTAATACTTAAGTTCTGAGATGAATGCTTCCATCTTCCTGCTGGCTACTCTACCACAGTTTTTGGAGCTGACACTTCAGCTTTATCCCTTACCCCACCGAAGTATTTTCTTCCCCATCCTGACTTTCCTCAGTGTCCCAACACACAAACAGCTGCAAGATGACAGAAGGAACATCCAGACTAGCTTTTAAAATACCTATTAACACAAAATATTTGGGATTTATCAGTAAAGTGGGGAGCTTTCAGACTTGTTTGCATTTCAGTCTATTAAATTGGAGACAGACCAAAGTTTTTCCGTGAAATACCATCTGATTTTGTGAAGTTGCATTAGTGGAGTACCTCATTGCATTTTACACACGGTGACACAAATATTTAAATAAAGTAGTAAATACTACAACAAAATGCTGCAGGTGTCAGTGTATATACACAGCTCTGGAAATTCAGTCCAAGCATACCCAGAAAAATATCAGAACAGACATGCTACTGACAGCCTGTGTAAGGCACAGCTTGTAATATAGCCATGGTTTTTGTACCTTTTGTAGTTGTGCCTGAGCTGAGATAGAAACAGATGGCAGTTCGCATCACACTGGGTTCAGCTCCTCATCTTCCAGCTATGGAATGGCTGTCATCTTTTTTATCCCTGCTGCTGATCCCCGCAGCACCAACGCCAGCATTGCAAGCTCTCAGAGCTTCGCAGGGACGGCAGCACAGAGCACTCCAGTGAGCCCAGCGTGAGGCCAGCCAAGTTTTCAGTGTTCAACTGGTCAGGCTCCACATCCTACCCTTGTCAGGAGCTATTCTGTACAAAAGCAATTGCAGTTAATCAAGAAGGTTGGGCTTGTGCTTGCCCTGTTAGACAATGACAGCTGACATCAGTCTTGTTTTCATCTTTAAAGGAAAAATTATAGTGAACCATCATATTTATAATTGCTGATGGAAAGTATCTAGCTTTGTCTCACAGAAATAAACACGCACTCAATCGTTAACCTTGCAGCTATAAACACAACTATATCCTGATACACTGACACAGAACCACAAAGACAAGATTTCAGTATCTAGGTCAGCGCAGCAATTTATTTATTTATTTAAAAATACTTCTCTAACTGGAGCGATCTGATACCCAAGTTCTGGCAACTGGTTTCACTTCTGGTTTAGCTGAAGGGGAGTCCACCCCGTAGACATTCAAGTTCTTCAGGCTGTAAGCACTGAATTGTGGATTTAAGTAGTAGAATCTAGTTATTTTAGCAGTCCGGCCTCTATCTATTATTTTTAAGGGAAAGCAGCAGGCTGTTTGCAGACACTTCTACGTTACTAGAAATCTTGCTAAGCCCAAGAGCATGATTTAGAAGTTAACTCCTTCACTGCATACTTCTGACAAAAAGGTCATGTGCCTATTCCAAAATATCAAATAGCTTATCTGTGTGTCACAAACACCAGACCCATTCCTTTCCATATCCTCAGCTTACATGAGGTAGGTGGGAGACTAATGCATGAGACCACTACTTTTTTTTTTTTTTAAAAGCTGAAGTCTTGAAGTATATCTGTGCAGCCTGTAACCAAGGCTTCTCTGTCCATCCTGAAGACATCTCAGTACAATACACAAAATACTTGCTTTGTGTGGTGCTGGATGCTTTTAATTTAAATTGAGGCCCAACAACAGTGGCACTTTTGTATGGTAGGAAAGGGTCACACCACTGTATGCCCAGCTAATAAATGATTATCTCAGCAACATGCTATTGCAGCTGCAAGTAAACCCTCTAAAGACAACACACAGCAAGCAAAGCATAGAACAAATCTCAACAATGTATAGGGCTACCTGCCTTTAACATTAAAACAGTAAATTAAAACACAGCATACCTTAGCTCTAAGTTCTCCTGGATTGAGAGAGAAAAGACAGACTTCACAACACCGCATTTAGTTAAATTTTACTTTCAAAAAACACTCAACTTCAGTGCTAGGAATAAGAATGTCCAAAATATGCAGACTTTCGAGTTGTGTAGGAAGGAAGAACCACCTCTTTCACATAGCAACCACCAGGGGATCTGAAGCCAGACTCTGCCAAGTGTCAGTACACCGTGTACCACTTCTGCTCTGCAGTAAGTTGACTGCAGGAAAGCCGCCTATGACACCGTCTTCCTGACGTCTCTGGTGGCTCAGAAGTGGAGTTTTGGTCTTCAAAATGAAGACCAAAATGAATGGTCCAGGAATTCCATCCTCCCCAAAACATCATTACATATGGGATGTTTGCCATGAAGCACAGGCACAAAGATTCAAGTTCTCAGTAGCAAGCTAAGGGCTAGCCTAATACCTGGCTGAAAATTAACATTTAAGCAAACAATTAGAAAAATGCTGCTGCAGTAGAACTGTCAGCTTTCAGTAGACGCCTCCTGACATTAAAAAATGCAGTCCTGCTTTCTGTACCAAAGTAAACGCCAAACAAACCTGCAATTTCTTTCACACTACACCTATTTATTTGGAACTGTTAGTTTCCAGAGTCAGCTATTCCAACACAACATACATAGTATCCTGAAAGACCTAAGCTAGCGGACAAAGCTGTGCCTTGAAACTCATTATACTGTGGAAAACTATTCACAGGAAGCACTGGGAATTAAAAATGAGGATTCTTTCTCTTGTTTTGTGATCTTCATACCAAATGAACCCCCCTCCCCCAGAAATCTGATGCTGACAGAGCAAATCACAACCTCAATGCAGTTTGTGATATGTACACTGTTTGTCTATTCTAACAGACAAGCTCACAGTTGCAATTTTGCTGTTAGTACAATACTGTCCCTATTGCTAGTGCCTCCATGCATAAGCCAGTTCTTTGTGATGACCAGTTTAAACTAGTGCTGAGTAAATCTGTTATTCCTTTGCAATTAATGTAGAATAAGAAT
Source organism: Anseranas semipalmata (assembly GCA_013399115.1). Lineage (NCBI taxonomy): Eukaryota > Metazoa > Chordata > Aves > Anseriformes > Anseranatidae > Anseranas > Anseranas semipalmata. Next base: position 515,248 of record VXAA01002287.1, on the reverse strand, counting down.
ACATAGTTTCAAGAAGAATCAGGTCTGCCTCTGTGTCTTGGAGAAAACCTCTTTTCATTTCATCGTGGAAGAAATGTAAAGACTTAGAATAACCTCCCCAAGGCATATCTATTTAAAAATGGAACAGTTCTATGTATTTTGTTAGCTAGCTTCGAAGCACGCTATTACAGCACCGTAATTCTACAGGACATGCTTCCATGAAAAAGTGTTTTTAGATTTTCCACTACCTAGAGTGGGACTCAGTTGTTGCCTAAGCAGCTACTGAAGTGAAAACTGAAACCAGTTGCTTTCATTTGGAGTTCTCATAGTTTTAAACATGCTTAAGCCTCAATAGAGAACATTTTCAGGGGAAAAAAAAAAAAGGCTCCATTTTTACCTCTGCTTGTGGGACTTAACTCCCACTAAGCATTAATTAGTATACAATACAAATATGCATAGTCCCACTTTTCTCCTAGCCCCTCCTACTCCTCTTCCTCCTCCCTCCCCCCCCCAAAAAACAGGGACAATGTAAACATGCCCAAGTACAGTATTTGACTTACCAGACAAAGGAACGAGTGCTTTATAAATACTCTTATGACACATCATAAAACTGCAAATGTGACAGCTCACATTGGGAACACTTTGTTTTTTGCTTTAAACTAACAGATACAGTCAGTTTCATGAATACACCACTAAATTCCTACCGCCCTAAAACCACAAATATTTTCTACAAAACTTTCTAAGTTCTTATCTGTTTACACACAGGCCTTTCCACAGAGACCCCCTGCTGACTCACCACTCCCCATCACCATCAGCCACAAGGAACTCGTGACAGACATTTGCTACCTTGATGTATGTTAAAGCCTCGTATCATAACCCCCCCATCTGCTGGAGTAAAGTAGCTCTTGTAAACTTGGTCATGGCCTTTGCTCACCCCAGGGTACAGAGGACTGAACAAAAAAGTCATGCTTTACTTCAACCGTTGTTTCTTGCTTAGGTTCTCCCTCTCTGTGCTATAAGCTTACCAATTACCTGGTTTTAGAGGTCTATTAGATCTCTAGTTAAACATAGAATAGTTAGGTAGCACATGCCAGTGACTTGAACTACTGCTAGTGCAATTACTGAAATGCAAAACGAGATGTGAACAGTTAATCAAAGAGATAAACTGAGCTCTCTGGTGATTGGTAAAGGGTTACTTACTGTATCACAAGACAGCATCAGTCTTCACCACAGAAGGCTGGCCAGCGGAGTCTACAGCTACAGCATGACAGCACCACATTGTACTGAGGTCATCAAATTCAAAAGAGAGAACTCAAGATGCTAACATAACATTTTGCTCTCTTTCAGACTCGTATACAGGCAACATTGCCATTAAAGTTCCTTTTTGTTCAAAGACTGAAAGACCCCCAAACACACAAGCAAATCCCAAACATACCAATTTGAAGTCCTAGTCATCTATTCATTTACACCCCAACTCAAAGCCCATAGAAGAAACCAAAGACTTCTGAATCAAGTCACAAGACACTGCCTCAGTCATTCCCCCGATGAACATAAAGATTCATTGTTAGTCAACCACTAGTGTTCACCTCAAAGTTCAAGAGGAGAGCTTTAGCAGGGCTGATTTAGAAAGGCTACATTTCAACCTTCTGAGTACAGAGTTACAATATTTCCCTATATTTGATTAATTAAAATAATAAAATTCTGCTAATGAAGGACAAGATACGATCATAACACAGACAGTGAAACCACTGTTAGAAGCAAGACCCAAGCTATTGTCCACTCAGAAAAAACACAGACTCGCAGGATCCACCTCAGCCAGATCATGTCAACACGCATAGACATCGAAGTATCAAGAGAACTGTTATTCAAGACAAGAGCTGGAGATTCTGATCTTCTTCCAGGATAAAAATGTATTATCAAAATTCCTAATTTAAGACCGCCTACATTAACAGTTTCTGAACCATTCACATGCTAGGGACAAATACCTTTCGTCTCCCACCTCTCCTTCCTAGGAAGCCAACACTTCCTTCTCAACATGGAGCTTGCCGCCTTGCTTCCCATCTCCTGTTTCCACATTTGGCTGTAACAAAGTTCATCTATTCAGAGGCCAATGAAGCACCACAGCTTTAACCAGCAGAGAACGTTGCAGCTCTGAGCCAGGACCCCATCTAGGAGTGCAGGCACAAACTGCAAAGACTTCATTTCTGATAGCAGATTTGAAGGGTGGCTTTGGCTTAAAAGCTTGGGTTAAAAGCTTTTCTATCAGAGAAACTTCTCTCTTCTAAGCAATTCTGCACTGGTCAAGAATTAACAGAGGCTTTCCTGTTTTGTTTCTAACATGAAACTTTTTGGCAATTCCAAATATTTTTTTTTCAGTTGCATTTTACTTAGATCACTCAATGTAAACTGATAAATCTCATCTAGTTAGATTTGAGAGCTGCACAAGGTGCCAGCTTCCAGAGCACATTTGGTTCCTATTCGTGTTCCAGCATTATAATAATGATGATTAGTCAAATATCAGGAGTTCAGACAAAAAACCTTCTGATTCTGTTTTTTTCTATTAAGTATTGTTTCTATTCTGAGTCAAGCTGAAATTAAATATGGCTGCTACTCACATCTGCCAATAGCTTAAGCCAAAATAAGTTGGGGCTGAATGACATCAGTGGTGATGTACATGTTCGGGAAGTTCATTTCAAGTTGCAGAGCAGCAAGATTACAAAAACAAAAAAGCCCCACACCCCAAGACACTCTGCTGCCCTAGTGAGATTAAGCATCTGTTTCCTCAGAGGCATATGCCACAAGTAACCTTACCCAACTAAGGGTCTTGTTCAACCTGACATATTACGCCAACAGCATCAGAACAGTATATTGCTATACGTTTTCAGATCTGGCAGAGACCTTTTTGCGTCTTTTCCTTCTGAGAGGCTCTGGACATCTCTGAAGATCGTTAGTCTGGTCTCTGTTTGTGAGACTAAGATGTAAGGGTTCTTAAGAATGCACACAGGAAACATTTCCTTTTTTATTCTTAAGGCAGTTTTGATCTAGCTACTTCCCTTAAGTATTTTTCAGTATGCATCACTGACTACTATGATCAACCTGCTTGTATCCCCTTCCCCCACGCTTCTTCCCAGCTGGATCACAGTGAACGCATGCATTAATGTTTTCCCTTTTGAAGTGACTGTCACATTTTTGCTGTGTTTTTGTTGGCTTTTACTGGCTTTCTAGTGCTACTACACAACTGGATATATTTTTGGCTCAGAATGAGACCAGCTTCCTATTAAAAAAAAAAAAAATTAACACTTCTGAAGCTGGTTGTCTGTTCTACAAGCTCCAAATTTAGAATCCTGTTAATTAATCATAAAGAATAACTTAAAGCTTTTTAAAAAGCAATTCCAAAAAACATGCACGCTGTACAGTTATTTCACAATTATGAAAAACTCGAATGATTTATTTGCTAGTTCTTAATTCAGAATAGGAATGCTTAAACAAGTACGGATGCTAACCAAACCAGTTAAAATAAAAAAAATATCTGAAGTGCTACCTAGGCTAGAAGTTAACAGTGGGCTTCACAACAGACGGCTAGAATTCTGACCTCTAAACAAAATCCACTTTGGAAAGCATTCTCATTTCCTATATCTGAGAACAGACACTTCTCAGCTTTCCAATATGAAAGAATCAGACTTCATAGAGAGACACAAACACAGAAATCTCAATTTTACTTGAGATTTTAGAAGGACTTGCAGTGTTAAGAAGCTTGTCTCTTTGTAGGGAAGTTTTTCCTCTCAAACGCTGTTTTGACCTTACCCTGAAGCCGGCAACTGCAGGCAGACGTACTGTAGGCCCTGGCTAGGCTGATAAAACACTTCCTGGAATTTGAGCATGTTGTCCAGAAGTTCATTCTGCATTTAGGGCAGACAGATAACTGTGCTTTTGGGCTACAGAAATCCAAAGCTTACACTCTTGTATCAAATTAGCAAAAAGACATTTGCATCCTGAGAATACAAAACACCTTCTCCCAGTTCACATTTTCTGCTAGCCTAATAACACTACAGTTATCCTAAAATATGACACCTATTGTTACAGTACAAAGAGATGCTACCCAACACCACCCTTGCCATGCAGAACAGCTAGATAACCCAAACAAATATTCGCACTTGGTGGAACAGATCTTTTCTCCTTATGAGTGATCTCAAACAGTTTTACCTTTATCTGGGGGGTTTTACTTTTTCTGTGGCAAGAATTCACTGTGTTATTCATTGCTACTCAGGTCTTTCTTGTGCAACACACAATAAAGAACTGAGCAAATAAAACAAGCCTGCTTCTGAGTTATGTATGCTTCCACGGACAGCTAGCTCATCTCGACCTAACTCTGTAGCAAAGCTTTTTAATGATAAGTCATTTATTATTCCCCAATATGCAATCCAGTAGCTTCTGCGGTTCAGAGGAAGAAGAGGCTTAAACTTCTGGTAAGCTCTTTCATGAACTTGTCCAATAAAAAACACTGACTCCTAGAAGAAAACTAGAAGGTAGACTTGATGAAAGTGTAAGCTTAAGGAAAGCCACCACCCCCCAACTCCTCCCAAACTGAAATAGGATCTGATAGCTTAGAGTGACAGGTTGCTTTTAAGATTCTTTAAATTGTATGTGGGAGCAAAGACAAGAGTTAAAAAACACAGACTGGATGTTATCAGCTGATATATGACACATGGTTCCTTCAAGTTGTCTCCAATGACTATACTATGCTGCCTCTTAATACTATGTTTCAGCAAAGGCAACAGCATCAAGATGACTTTTATATCCAACTAGTTGCCTCTGTTTACACACAAATTCTTTCCAGTGAAGTAGTCATCCTCTGGAAGCAGTGTATAACTGAGAGTTATGTGCCAATATACGCTGGTGGCCACCCAGCTGAAAAGCAGCTCTACAAAAAAGGAGCTGGGGGTCCTGTTGGACACCAAGTTGCACATGAACCAGCAGTGTGCCCTTGCAGCAAAGAAGGCTAGTGGTATTCCTGGCTGCATTAGGCAAAGCATTGCCAGCAGGTTGAGGGTTTGAAGGCTGATCCTTCCCCTCTACTCAGCCCTGGTGAGGCCACCCCTGGAGTGCGGGATCCAGTTCTGGGCTCCCCAGTACAAGAGAGACACAGACATACTGGAGAGAGTCCAGCATAGGGCTATGAAGATGATCAAAGGACTGGAGTACCTCTCTGGTAAGGAAAGGCTGAGAGAGCTGGGACTGTTCAGCTTGCAGAAGAGAAGGCTCAGGGGGGTCTCATCAATGTCTATAAATGCCTGAAGGGAGAGTACAAAGAGGATGGAGCCAGGCTCTTTTCAGTGGTGCCCAGTGACAGAACCAGAGGCAATGGGCACAAACCGGAACACAGGAGGTTCTCTCTTAATATCAGGAAACACCTTTTCACCGAGCAGGGTGACCAAGCACCAGCACAGGCTGCCCAGAGAGGTTGTGGAGTCTCCACTCTTGGAGATGCTCAAAAGTCATGTGGATATGGCCCGGGGAACCGGCTCTATGTGGCCCTGCTTGAACAGGGGCAGTGTGCAAGATGACCTCCAGAGGTCCCTTCCAACCTCAACCACTCTGTGATTCTGTGAAAGCAGAGTTTATCCCTTAGCACAAAGTGTGGCTTCAGAGTTGGAGAAGATACAGAACAAAGCTAGATTTCTACTATCCATAGGTACTGCAACTGCCTAAAGTTTCAAGCTGTCCTAAAGGCTCAGCCAGCTCATTTTCTCCTCAATTTGATTTGTCTGACCTTGCAGCAAGGTGTTACACTGGAACAGCAGACAATCCAATCTGCATGCATGGCACAGAATACTTCCGCAATTAATAGTCTTGTTGGCACTTCCAGTAAGGTGTAAACTACTGACATTTATGGATTACCACATTACCTAGAGGAGTTATACCATTATCTTGACATATTCTCCATCAAAATGATAAAATCACCATGTATGACTTTGTGCCATTGCTTTATGTCTATCAGTTCAAGTTCTCCAAGTTCCTGCAGATGCTTTTTTGCTTTCCAGAAAGGTGAGAGAAGTTTTCTTATCTCTAACCTTTCTCCCACCACAGAGAGACCTAATACACAACACGAAATTTCAAGACTAATGGGAAGCTGTATTTCTACTCAAGGGTCAAACAACATATCTAAATTAGCTTATGTTGTGCAAGCAGTATAGCTGTGGCAGCACAAACCTCTCTGAAGCAGATGAAGAAGTTTATAGCCTGCTTCCGGGACTAAAGTTCTAAGCTAAGGACTACCCCTACATTATGATGCACACTGTGGACTTCCTTCAAATAGGCATGCTTTAAAGCCATTTTCATAAAGTCTTCTAGTATATCTATGAATCCAAGAGTTACTACATTGATGTCTGAGTTTTAACATTAATAATGTAGCAGTGACAAGTACAAGAGGAGAGAAAATACTCCTGTTCAATACCACTGACTGAGTCCACATTTACCTTACAACCGGCTTAACATAAGGCTATGCAAACCAAGTGAACACAGCACAGGTGTCACTCCCAAATGCATTCTATACAGACAAGAGATATTCAGATGAGGGCTATCCTTACATCAAAGCTAGACATCCTCTTACACTGGACTCTTCAGGATATTTACAACAAATGGATGTGCTTTATTCAGAGGCCCTGTATCCTACCACTCCTGTGCAGCAACATTCAGCTTAGCTCTTTACTATAAATGAAGTATCATTTGCTTTGTGTGTGCTTATCAGCTATCCTTATGTGAGCATAGGTCTGCGTTTCCAATTTATGTATAACACGGAAGCCATTTATTTTTTAAGTCTATTATCGATGCATTTAAAAGGTGATGATGTTAAGAACAGAACAAGCACTCTTTGGAGAAGCAGGTTACTAACATTCATTAATGACCAGGCCTTACATGTACCTTCAAGGAAAAGTATAATACCAGTGATTTATTTTCAGTACATAAACACTTTCCAAATATAGTCCATTTACCAGTTCTAGTGATAACCTCAGTGACTCAGCAGTCAGCATTATACAAATGCACTTCTTCACTGGGCAGCACAGCAAGCAGGGATAACACAATCCTGAATATTAATATTAAAAACAAGAATGCTTTCAAAGTCACTGGCAGTCTGGGAGAGACTGAGAGGCCAACAAGTACATGTTCAGTTTGAGAGATTAAAAATATCAGAGAAGAGGTCAAATTCCACAATGGCTTACCTCTATTATAAAAATGCTATCAGCTCTGAGGAATCACCGAATAAACAAGTGACAAGGGTAGTTTTGGTTGAAAAAGCCACGATTGCAGCCATGTGAAATTTAAGTATAAAAAGAGACACCCACACCACTAATACTGTCTAAATGGGGGACCATCCATTTTACTCTTCATAGCTGAAGACCCCCATATTTCACGGAACCAGAAGTGACTGACTACACAACTGAAAGCACAGCAAAAAACAGGGGAAAATTTAGACTCAACCTCCTTTATTTAAGGAAAGACAACACAACTGCACATTGACAGCCTACCAGGCCATCAGGCAAGAGATCTTAACTCTTAAATCACTGACATTTAAGGAGGTCAAATAAAACATACCAAAAATCCCAACACATGGCAGACCTAATAGGATTTGACAACAGTTAAGTGACATTGAGTAGCAGAAGTAACTTAAGGCTCCAAAATAATGTTTTTAAAACAACCTCACATAAGACATACAGGTAATAAAAAGTTAAATATCGTATCTCCCTCAAAAACGTGTGTTAATATCCAGAACTTGACAGGATAAGTAAAAATTATTTTTCGTATGTGGAGAAATAGATTTTTTTTAATTATTATTCTATGAAACTAGTTTTATCAGCTTTACAAGGAAAAAGGCATTATTAAAACCCTAAGCTCCAAGAAAGAAAGGTCAAGATGGAGAATATATCTTGAGAGAATTAGTAAGCGTGTGTGACTGCAGTCACCCTGTTCAGCATCCTAATGTTTTATGCAACTGAGAGACAAAAACAGACCACCCAGACAGACTGCCACTGCAGTCAAGCATCTCACACACTTGTGGGCAAAACCCCAGCAATCAAAGTCAACAGGTATGGCGCTATACACAGAGGTTCAACCTTAAATCCTACGTTTTTGCTGCTTCATCTTTTTTCTGAAATATTACCAGTCCTTAGCTGACAATACCAGGTCTGGGACCTTGCAAGTTTTAGAGCTCTGCTTCTCATCTGTTACATGTTAAGCCAGAAAAATAAAACCAAGCTGATCAGCTTTACATGCCATTATGAAATCATAATGACAGCAGAAGGATAAAATCATGCACCCTCCTCATTCCAGTTTGCCAAGCAATGTGGAGAGGAAAACAAACACTATCCTTGTTGCAATAAGAAGCAAGAACACACATAAGTAATAAAGTTTCCATTCTATGCATTTCTTTTTGACTCTGTCAGCTTACACACAGACAAGAGCACCATTTTCAAATACGTTCATAGAAAACAGAACTGAGTCATTTCTCTTTTAAAAGCTTACTATATCAAATACTATTCCATTCAACTTGATTGCTGCTTGATCTTTCCTCCTAGTAGGCTCAGCTAAGCCCCTTTTCTCCCTGTTTATGCAGTAAAAAAAAAATCCACAAACAATTTGTATTCAAGACCTCAGAAGTAAACCTCAGACTTGGAGCTGCAGAAACACAGAGAGGAGGGGTTTAATTTCAAGCTAATACGCTTTTACACGGTGTTTCCCCAGAGGCCCATGAACTGATTCCACGTTAGTTTACACAAGGCTGCTTAACAACTGCCAAGAACAAAAAACAACAAAAAATTAATCCACTCTAAAAGTGCAAGAACAGGTTAGCAGTGTGTTTTCAGTTGGGCAATATGGTATTGAGTGGAGAATGTCTTCAGACAAGCTGTGTGACTGGCTTTCACACAGGCTGGTAAGAACTACAAGTCACAAAGAATCTTCCTGTCACTAAAAATTATTTAGATTTGCCAATAGATTATATTCAAACATAGCATTACCTACAAAGAAAAAGATTAAATTTTGAAGAATACACACTTAAGAAAAAAATCGTTAGGACCCTGTTGCACCACAAAGACCAGCAGCATTCCTCTTTTGTCCTCCAGTAATATCCAGGTGGCCTTCTATCAGCCAGCACTGTCTGCTGCCCAAAAGCCTTTCATATAAGCATTTGACCAAGGATCTTATCACCTGATATGAAATTTAAGCATTCTGTCAATATACATAATACTCTTTCAGAAAAGAAAAGGAATAATATTTACTTATCTTCTCCCTGAATGGAGTCCCAGTATTTGTTATTTTAACAAGCTTCCATCTGGGCTGTTGCTCAGCTTCTCTGCATGCTCTTGTGACCTATCAGTCTTGGCTGCTCTAGGAAAGTCTTGGAAAAAAAGTTATGTTCTTGAACTCCCCTATCTCATGGATACTTCAGACTTGCTTAACTGCTTCCTTTACATAACGCTGACAAGGACGCTATCTTCACAGACCTTTAGGTTGCTTTCTATCTGCAAAGCTGCAGTAAGTAATGAATATGCTTCCAGAGGAAGAACATTATGCCATCTGCAAACATTTCACCATCAAGTTGCTCCAATTTGAATATCTCACCTTAAGAGCTTTAGCACAGGCAAAAGACATATGTATGTAAAGCACCCAAAAAATTAGCACAGCAAGAATCATCAAGGCATGACTACAACCGTTGACATGACAAGTAAGGAGAGAAACAATCTGCCAAATGACTTCTGTCAGCAGCTTTGTTCTCTTGTATTCCATGCCTACACGCCATTCCACAGCACGTTACATCCCATGCTCTCCTGTTTAAGGGATAAATACAATCAGTCTTTATCTCAGCGTTTGTTCTAGCATAGAAAACCTTCCAATTAACTTGTTACTTTTGAACAAGATTCAGGCTTATTTAAATTAATTAATTCAACTAAGTATTCCTAGTACATTTCTACTCATTTGGAGGCATTTGGAAGGAGAGGGAATTGGGTCAAGTCAGAGGCTCCTTCAGCCAATAAAGATTTTCTTGACACCTCAAGTCTCCCACTACCAGACACCTCTTACCATGCCCAGTACAATTATCAGCTGTCTGAAAACTGCTCTCCTCCCTTCCCCATGTTTACAAGCCAAACAGTGTTTCGGCTGTTTGCAGCATTGCCTACAGGCCTTGACACACCGAGGTCTCACGCTGGTTTCCACTATTTTCAGCAAGAGCCTCAGAACTGAACAGACAACAGAATCACGCTGTTGTGCTCCAGCGACTGAAGGAAACAGCAACAAAAAAAAAAAAAACAGGACTGCCATCTGTACCTAAGCACAAGGAGAAAAGAGCAGAGAAAAAGGCACCAGTGTCATGACTTTAGGGACTAAGGACTGCCATGGTTAAGTCTAGTACAACAGCCAGCCAAGACACAATTCTGTCCCAAGTCCTAACGTGGAAATCACAAAGTTAACTGCTTTCTTTGCTTCCCTAGTTTCACCCGAGTCCCTCAGCCCTCTTCACCTCTCCGTCCCGAACTCCGAAGGCTCCCAGGACCTGACAGAGGTTAATGCAGCCGAGTATTTGGCGAGGTGGCAGGCAGGACAGGACTGCTGATTGACTGCAGGGCTTTTTCTAGACAGACTTGCTCAGGGTGCCCATATCAGTCGTTCTCCCTTGACTGCTGAGCATCAGTACTGCTCCCTCACCACCACCCACACGAGGGAATTGATAATGAGAAGTCTCGTTACGAAGTCACCTGGACACAGCTTACAAGCACCTTCTTCATTCACAGTCCAATAAGGTAGCAGGTCTATGCTAAAACAGCCATGCTCGTGCATGTGTTCCAGACCACGTAACAGATACTTAAAGACAGCTATTTGTATCCCAAAGACTATGCATATATTCATTCACAGAAGCATGCACGAACATACCTAATCCTTGGATGTTCCATTATGTTTCCACAATATCCAAGAAATACGAAATAAACCGAGGCAGTACACCGAACTTCCAAACTGAGATTAATATTTGCTAGTTGAACTGCATGAACTTTTTTTTTTATTTGCAGTACAGCAGTTATACATACAGAAGATAAAATATTACACCATGGTAAAGATAACTAAATCTAAGGACTATGACCTACAGCTTTTTGACCTTAAAGTTCCTGCAAAAATGACAAGCTTAACATGTTACAACAAATTCTGCCTGAGTATATAGCTCATTTGAACCAAGAGATGAAGAAACCAAGAACGTTCCTTTTCTGAATCCCGTATCTCAGTGGCTAAGGGTTTTCATCAGCCTATAAACAAAGCCTTTTGAAAAAAAAATAGCTAGAAAGAGCAACACCTACAAACAAAGGAAGAAGATCTAAGCTGCTAACAGACTGCAAATGAAGTCGACCTGCCATTTGTGTTGTTCTAAACACGTACGGTAAGATCCAGCACTTAATGTTAAATATAGCCTTTGATGGTAAAAGTGAAACTTAGCAGAGTCAAGGTACTTATCAGCACGCTTTATCCAGCACTAGTTAATGAAGAAGCAAGCTTAAAAAAAAGCTGATTTCTTTCTGGAAAAGGAAAAAAAAAATCTTTCCTTTCAGGTTCGTATGGCTTCAGCGCATGGAGCTCAAATACTGGGGACAGATGTTAAACCTACCCAGTTAGCCTAGCAAAAATAACAGCGCAAAGAACGATTAAATCATAACCTTAAGTTAAACTTCTGCTACCGTTATATAAGAACACCCCGGAATATAGCAGCACTAGAACCGGGCTGCTTTCAGAACGCAGATTCTGATACCTGCTAGAAATAGCACAAGGAAGTCCTGCTTTGAAACAATACTTGCTAACCTTGTGCCAAAGTCACTGCAGAAAACGTTTCAAGTTACAGCAGCTCCGCCACGACCGCCTCGATAAACGCTCGGCTTAAAGCACCCGAATTACCCTCCGCTTTGCCTCGCGCGGTTCAATCGTTCCCCGACAAGCATCCGCGCCCATCTCCACCTTCCCCGCTCGCCACAGAAGGGCTCACCCCAATGTCAAGAGGGGGAAAGAAGGATAAAGCCAGCCCATCGCGCGTGCCACGTACCGCAGGACCGGGCTGGGGACGGCTCCGAGACCTCGCCCGGCGCGGCTGGGGAACGCAGCCCGCCTTGCGGCGGCAGCGCCCGGCCCCTTCCCTCACCTTGCGCCACGCCGCGGACTCAGGCGGACGCCCCGGCGGCACCGGGCGCCCGGCGGCGCTCACCGCCAGGGCCAGCGCCTCCCTCCGGGCGCAGGGAGACGGCGGCGACGCTGTGTGTGTGGAACCAATCCGGAATAGCGGGGCGGCAGCCGGCTAAAAATGGCCCGCCACGCCGAGCGCTGCCCCCTCCCT
>VXAA01002287.1:473468-502823 GCA_013399115.1 Anseranas semipalmata | reverse complement strand
CCGTCATCATTCCCCTCTATGGCGTCACGGCAGCTCCTGCCGCGCGGAGCGGTGAGGTCACGCCCGTGTCTGCCCCGCGAGAGGCGCTGCGGTGGGAGGAGGCTGCAGCAGGCTGATGGAGCGTGTGAAGTTCACGCTCCTGCATCACAGCAAACGCAAGTGGAGGGCAGCCGAAGCTTCGGGTCTTTTCTTTTTTTGGTGCCCTGTTAGCCGTCTCCTTCGTATATCACATTATGCTACAACTTACCCACCTTAAAGATGGATAATCCTAAACAAAATCTCAGCTCCAAGAGGCAAGATGTGGCTGCTCTGATTATCCCTGCCTAAGTTAGCAGCCTCTCCTCATTAGTCAAGCAGCAGCTTCTGGTATGCTGACAATTTAAGTTAGAGGGGAAAAGAATTCTCCTTAAAGAGGCAAGATAAAAAGCTACCGAGTTTGCAAACGTGTTTGTTCTAGAGAGAACCAGGTTTCACGGGATGTGCACAATACAGCCAAAAGGTAGTGTGGAGCAAGCAATTCCTTCAATCAGAGCGCGCTGTCACGGAGCTGCCATAAGACAAGCTGCAGTGAAACAGCCCACTGGGCAACGAAAGAGGCCTGGAAAGAGCAGGGCAGGCATGAAAGAAGCTTTTAAACAACTGCTGGAGTTATCCTTCCCGAAGCTAGTTTGGCAGTTTGAAGTTAACAGCAGCCAGTTCTTGCTAGAGCAGAGCACTCACAGCAGTTGTTCCCATTTACGACACCTGAGCCTTACTTCATTACTGAGACCATGGACAGAAGAAAAACAAATGCAGAAGTATTTTATTTTTTTTTTTAAAGTATTGTTTAGACAAGTGTTTTTATATTAGAGTTTGATACCTCAGCAGAATCTTGCTTTACTGTTGTATATATTTAAAGGAATATAAAAACATTTCCATGGGGTCGTTTGCTAATGCAGAACCCAATATATTGCTTTTGCAATGCCAGCTGAACTACAGCCTAGAAATCAACACTGAATGGTAAATAGCAATACTCTGTCTTACAAAAGAACAAAAACAAATGCTGTGGGTTTAAGAACGGTAATGCTCAAGGAACATAACATTTTGGTGAGGCTCAAGTTTTAGGGAGAAATTGCTGCTGTAACTCCTTTCCCTTACAAGTTTATGGTGTCTTTACAACCCTGGATTCTATTCTGAGGCATTAAGATAAAACTCTCCAGGATCACATCTTCTCCCCCTGTCATGACTGACTGGTTTCCCTAGCTATGGTGGAAATTCAAGTTCACACCTCACCCCATCCCTCTGTGCCCAAATCCATGTGCTTCCAGATGGAAATAAGGCCTCTAACACCTACCAAGGCTGTTCAAGTTCAAGTAAGGTGAAGTTACAGTTTCACCATATGTTTTGTCATACTCCACTCTGGAAACCTATTTTAGTCTTGCTTGCAGCAAGATGCCAACACAATTAAGGAATACTAACTAACACTATACACCCACCACTGTAACAATTTCCCCCTCATCCACAAATGGAACTGGCAACTTTAATACTGAATCTTCTTAAAGAAAAAAACCCAGTGTAAAAAAGCAACGCTTGTTCCTCTCTGCTAGGGCTCGACTCAAGTAAGTCTAGAAGACTTGTGACTGGAGACACAAAGGCTTGGAAAGGAATGAAAAAAAAAATCTTAAATCAAACCTAGACAATGGAGCCAGTGTTTGCAGCTCACTGTTAAATAACTAGAAGACTAACAGCAACAACACAACTTCATTTTGACACTCAGCTTGCTGATAACAACAGCCAAAGGGAAGCACTACTGTTACCACAATACAGGAAGATAAATATATTCCATGGTACTAGGGTGTCTTCTGGGGAGTGGTAGGGGGGAAATACTAGATCTCCAACCCCAGGATTTTATGAATTTGCCATATATTCCCAAACTGAAGCAGTTGCATTATGTTTAACACCATGCAAGATATTTGTCACTGGAAAAGCCAAAAGTTCAACAGATATCATTCATACACCTACTAAGCACATGGTCTGAAAAACAAATTCAGAAGCAACACTGTTCAACACGTCAGTTAGCCAACACACACACACAAAAATCTCAATATTTTAACCTTTGAATCAGCAAAGCCACTGCTTTGTTGAATTCAAGCATTTAATTTGAGCATTATAAGCAGTAGTTTGCAAAACAAATCTGAGCATTAAGCATTCAGAAGAGACTAAGATATCCATTTGTAGACTCTTTAGAAGAGTGAGCTTTCATTAGACATTCAGCATGTGAAAGAACAGCCAGCCAACAATATGAAATTCTAAGGGTACTTTTTTTTTTTTTTTTAAGCAGGTAAGCAGGGAGCTAGCAAAATACACTAAGCTGTTCAGACCCTTTATAAAACCCCACAGCACAATACATACCCCTTCCTGCTTTGTGAATAGGTTGAGGCAGTCAGCCAGGGCCTCACAAGTTTCCTGGGATACTTCAGAGACTACATCAACTTTTTGTAGGAGGGGAGAGGATATTCCTGAAAGCATCAAAGGATTAGTAGCTTTAGGGGGACATTATGAACTACAGAATTATTTTAATTTTTTTTGTCTAAATAATAGATATAACATTCATATTCTACAGGAAAGCCAGTGCACTGTAAGTTCTGCATGAGGAAAGAACAAACAAAAGTAGCACTGAGGGAACACAAGTTTTCTTTTGCATCCTTTACCCAGTATTGGTATAAATCACACATGAATGGATCAAGTTTCTCCTTCAGCATGGCTTGGAAAGCTGAGGTGGCAAGCTACAGCAGCAAGACACTTGTAGACTGACTAGCAACAATCTCCTTTTAACCTTCATCTAGATTTAAGAGACTCAAGAGGTGCCAGGAGCCAGAATTAAATACAAAGGACACTGAACTGGTTTAATATAAGTTAATGTGAGAAATGTAGTTTTTTTCCTTCTAGCATGGTACTTATACATTAGACAAAAAGCTTACAACAATGCAGGTGGAGATTTACTTTTGAAAAAAAAAAAAGATGGGGAGCTGCAAGGATTCTGATCACTAACAAGAGGGAGGAGATACTATTTTCATGGAGTCATCTCCTAGATAAGTAGTACAACTTGCACGGCAATGCTACCTCACATTCTGCTATGACCACTTACAGCAGGGGCTACATGTCTAGAACCAGAAGGACACTACGATAACCCAAAGAGCAGGTAGCAATTATTTAATATAAGTTCATCTTTCAAGTTTTGTGATGTGCAGCAATGCCTTAGAAGTCAAGGAAGCCATTCTCTCAGTCAGCACATTTCTTGCAATTAAAGTAAGTGTTGGTTTAGCGGTCCCAGCCTCCAGGATCAGTTGACACCATGTAATAACACAGGTGCTTCAAGTTGATGTCATGCCAGTAAAGATCATGAGGTCCAGCAATGACAGTTTTAAAACATCCTCTTGAATTTATTTTGCAACTTGTGCAGAACACAAGGTACAGCGCATATCCACATGCTAATTGCCTTTGATAACAAAGTTCACTACTGAATGGAATTATGAGTCCTCACTTAGAGCAGCTATGAAGAGCAGCTAGCACCTCTAGAAAGAGGTGCAGCATACCAAATACAGGAGGAAACATATTTGTAATAAATATGGATAAATCTCAAAGATAACTGGATTTAGAACAGCATGTTGATAGACATCTAGAGAAGGAACTTTAAGTATCTAGTCCCCAATATAGCCAGTTTTATATCACTCAAAAGCTTTTAGGAGGAGGTGCACATAGAAGGACTTTTAGCTCAGAAATTTGCACTCTTTCGAGTCCACTGGCTTGCTCCAAATACTTTAAAGATGCTAGCCCAACCCACTGTGAGAACTGGGAGAGCTGCGGCAGTTTTCTGTTGAGACCTACAGAGATTATGCATGAATGTGTAAACAGTTCACTGACCCATGAAGTTACAAACTCATCAGAAGAAAAATAGGAACTTATTACTGCTATTGGCCAAGACTAGCAGTTTCTTGGAAAGAGATAGTATCTGTTTTTGCTTTAGTATGGGTTTTGTTTATTCAAATTGTGTATTTGTAGAAAAGAAAAAAAGTCAATGTCCTCACTTGTTCTTCAGGTCAGCACCGTGAGGTCAGAGAAAATGTTCCCACATCTACCAAAGGGAATTTAGACACCTCAATACTAATTTTGAAACTTTGTGAATAATTATTTAACATCTGGTATTATTTAACATCTTTGTCGGTAACATGGACAGTGGGACTGAGTGTACTCTCAGCAAGTTTGCAGATGACACCAAGCTGTGTGGTGCGGTCGACACGCTGGAGGGAAGGGGTGCCATCCAGAGGGACCTTGACAAGAGGTGGGCCCATGTAAACCTCATGAAGTTTAGCAAGGCCAAGTGCAAGGTTCCGCACCTGGGTTAGAGCAATTCCAAACATGAACACAGGCTGGGCGATGAGTGGATTGAGAGCAGCCCTGCAGAGAAGGACTTTGGGGTATTGGTGGATGAAAAATTGAATATGAGCCAGCAATGTGCAGCACAGAAAGCCAACCGTATCCTGGGCTCCATCAAGAGAAGTGTAGCTAGCAGGTTAAGGGAGGTGATTCTCTGCTCTCGTGAGACCCTACCTGGAGCACTGTGTTCAGCTCTGGGGCCCCCAGCACAAGAAGGACATGGACCTGTTGGAGCAAGTCCAGAGGAGGGCCACAAGGATGATCAGAGGGCTGGAGCACCTCTCCTACAAAGACAGGCTGAGGGAGTTGGGGTTGTTCAGCCTAGAGAAGAGAAGGCTCCAGGGAGACCTTATAGCTGCTTTCCATTAGTTAAAGGGGGAAGCTACAGGAAAGCAGGAGAGGGACTCTTTATCAGGGAATGTAGTGATAAGTAAAAGCGTAACAGCTTTACACTAAAAGAGGGTAGGTTTAGATTGGATATTAGGAAGAAATTCTTCACTGTGATGGTGGTGAGGCACTGGAACAGGCTGCCCAGAGAAGCTGTGGATGCCCCATGGCTGGAGGTGTTCAAGGCCAGGCTGGATGGGGCTTTGGGCAGCCTGGTCTAGTGGAAGGTGTCCCTGCCCACAGCAGTGGGGCTGGAACTAAGTGATCTTTAAGGTCCCTTCCAACCCAAACCATTCTATGATTCTATGATAATTGTTTTATTGTATTATGAATTACAAAGTCTTCCCAATAAAAGATTAATATATATAATGAAACGTTACTTTTCTTTGTGAAGTAAAAACTTACTATATCCTGTTAGAGCAAGATAGGTTAACACCACGTAACTGAACCCAGTGGCATATGGAGAAAAAGACACCTTTTAAGAAGGTACAGGGATGAAAGAGGAAATTTTTAATTCCTCCCAAAAGTGCTCTTCTATTACAGGGTATGGATTCATACAGATAAACAACCTGTTCTCTAGTTTGACCTTCATAAATTTTAGTCACAATATTTAACTAAGACTGAGGTTATAAAGGAGCAACAGATAAATGTTCTTACAAGACGCCTTTGTGTGTTTAATCTACGAGCAACTTCTGTACACACTTAAGGTGTTCTAATCTCTAACAGCTTGGTGCCTATGCTATTTTCAGTCAGTTATGCTGCAAAAGTCCCAGGTAGATGTCAATTTAAGATTTATTACTTAAAATGAAGCCTGAGAACTTCAAAGCTGGCATAAAACTCATGGCAGAAGTCTGTGGAATATATCCAATAACACCATCCGTCCATTCCCCTGTATAGTTTCATAATTTCACTTCACATCCTGTTTACTATGCCCCAAGCTTTCACTGTGTTTCTACTCACTATAATACAAGTTCTTTAAGGGGGAAGCTACACGAAGAGAGCTAGCTGTTTGTACCTTTCAGGGGACACACTCTGCAATAAGCTACCAACTACAGATTTTAAAACTTCTTGGAAATGAACCTCTACCTTACATTCCTATGATACTACCCAGTAAGCATTACATCTAAGGGCAGTTTCACTTCATTTACAGACACTAATAATTTTTTTTTTTTTCCAATCAACATACTTATTAGTTGTTTCTCCAAATCTGAAATCTTAGTTCTTAGCGATTATAATCACGTTACTTCATTTGAATTTGTTTCAGAAAAGAAAACAGTCACAAATTTTCAGGAGCTTGAAAATATAATTTCAGTGAGATAAAAGCACGTGCTGCTTAAATGAAAGAAAATGAGTTGCCTGGTAACAAACTGCATTTTATAAGAATAAGTTTTACCTTTTGTAACATCCAAAGATTTAACCATTGCAAGAAAGTCTGAAATCTCTTTACTGAGTCTTTGTTGGCATGCTTGAGCTTTCTGAAAGAGAGCAAGGACAGCAATTTCAGAAGTGCCTTGTTCTAGGTAAAGCGTACTTCTCTTCAGTACACTGAAATTTTTAAATTTGGAGAGCATAACAAAGATTCCCAATGACAGAGACTGATAAGTTAAAACTGAAAGAAGTTACTCGAAGTACCTTCAAAGACAAAAGCAAACAGAAGATTTATGCACATATTATTGACCAGCTTTTCTTTAAATTAGCATAGCAAACCAAACCCCAAAGTTATATAGTATGTTCTGCTTCTCCAATTTTTTCTCCCCTTCTTTATTAAAAAGTTTGAAAACCCAGGAAAAGCCATTGCTTGCCCTTTGACAAGGGACACAAGAGTAAGCAAATGCATACTTTAGCTGATATCTGGCAAGTACAGAGACATACAGGAACCCATCCCAAGATCAAATCTCAAGCCTGCATTTGAACTTGCAGACAGTTATCTATTGACAACATCACCTTCTTTAGTAGACTGCTGGGAACTGCCAGTATTAAGTTATCCTCCCATGTGTTTTCTGCCATGAGATAGTTTGAGTTCTTGTACCAAAAGGTAAGGTACAAGTCATTTGGTGCTTTGTCACATGAAGATTTTTTTGCATTGCAGTGTCAGAAATTTTGCCTACTCCCCCTTAAAGTAAAAGGGTTTTAGAAGCATGTATACAGCAAAAAGCAAGAGTCACCGGCTGGATGCTAGAATAATCAAAGACAACTCATTTACATAGGAGGTCTGAACAATCACTGTACAATATACCTGATGTGACCTGAGGTGTTAAAGCCTCATTTCTAAGCCATTTCACTGCCTGTTTTATAGAGATACGTATAGTTGAAGTTTACCTTTGATACCATCAAAGCTGGAGGACAAGTACAGTACACAAGGCTCCCTCTCCTGGCTAGAAGACTCAACTTTCTACCTTATACTAGTGCTGGTAAAATTGGAAAGAAAAAAAAACCATCATCCTATAGCTACAATAAACATGCCATTTTATGCATACAGTCCAAACAGGAATATATCACAATAAGCAGTGCAAATACAAGCAGCATTTATGCACCCATGGAAAGAAAGAATCATTACTTTTGGCCAAAAGTACACTGAAGTATTCCTGCACAAAACAGTACGAATCTGCAACTGCCTAGATGCATGAGACAAATAAGTATTCAGTACATACTTTCAGAGTTTCTTGTAGGTCTGTAACAGATACTGTATCATCTTCCTCATCATCACTACTCAGCTGTTCCTGTGTGCAGTAATGAGTGCTATATGCAGAGTGGTCTTCTATGGCTTCCAGCCAACTCTGAATAGAAAAACAAAGTTAATACAACATTTCAAAGATTATCCCCAAAAGGCAACAGCATACATGCAAAAGAACAAATTGAAGTGCTCTACTGATGTGACATGTGATGTAAAATGTGACATCGTAGCAAGCAGAAAAGAGACTCAAAAATTTCAACACATTCAAGATAAGATACAATGTGCTCAGAGTGCTGCCTATGGCTTAACTGATCCGACTTTAAGCACAAACGCCAGCCACCCCTCAAGTCTATCCAAGCTCACATTAAAACATCATATCAATTAATAAAAGACTGCAGGGAATGTATTTTGCACCTTTGGTTTTCTGTTCAGACAGCAAGGCCCCTGTAACAAAGTCAGCCTTCTGTTGCATGACAAACTCTGTATACAAAACTTCAGGCACTATCGTAATTAAGAGGTAGATTCTTTTCCTGTTCATAGAATCACGGAGTGGCTGACGTTAGAAGGGACGTCTGGAGGTCATCTGGTCCAAGCCCTGCTCAAGCAGGGCTACCTAGACCAGGTTGGCTCAGGACCACATCCAGATGGCTTTTTAATATCTCCAAGGATCAAGACTCCACAATCCCTCTGGGCAACCTGTGCCAGTGCTCTCTCACCCTCTTTTTTTTTTTTTTTTTTAAATATGTTTGGACACAAGCTCCTGTATTTCAGTTCGTGCCCATGGCCTCTTGTCCTGTCACTGTGCACCACTGAAAAGAACCTGGCTCTGTCCTCTGTGTACCCTCCGTTCAGGTATTTACATACATTGATAAGATCCCCCCAAGTCCCCTCTTCTCCAGGCTGCACAGGCCCGTCTCTCAGCCTTTCCTCATAGGAGAGGTGCTCCAGTCCCTTTCATCAACATAGTGTCCCTTCACTGGACTCTCTCCAGCATATCTGTAAGTCTGTCATCAGACCCCCCTTTCCCACTTTTTTTTTTTAAATATGATCTGGGAAATTGGCTAAGAGTAGACTGTATCTATTAAATATTCTTTTGTTTGGGATAAAAAACTATAACAGGAAGTGCAACAGAAGGAAGTTGCAGTAGAAATCTAATGGATGGAGAAGTTAGTGAAAAAGAAGAAGCTAGACTACACGGCATATTACAAGTACAGGGCTGGAAAACAAGGAAGCACTAGTTTTAACGATGATCTGTCCATTTTTGCGATCTAGTCCATCGTTATGCTAAAAGATTCAATACATGCACTTACGTTACCAAGTCCCGATAGTCAAGATACTGAATCTGTCACTAAGGCACCCATAGCTAGCTGTATGCAGATTATTTTCATTATAGGAATCATTACATTTTAAAGCCTTTAATAAAGACTCATTATTACCTCTCTAGTTTGAGAAGGAAGGCTATTTTTAGGGATCTTGAAACGATGAACAGTGTCATCAAAACACCTGACAGAAAAGAAGCAACTGTCTGTAGATTTCACCTAAAGCAATGGGGAGAAGAGACAAAATGAATATAATCAATCAGTAAGAAAAGGCAACACCGTTTAGGAGTAAGCAAGGTGGAAAATTACTCTCAGAAGTTTTTGCCTCAGTTTTGATGCAAAACGGGTACCGTTTACCTAAAGCTTTCTCAGGACAGTTTTGCAGAGTGTGCTGTCTTGCACTTTACCTCGTGAATGAAAATACAGAGGTTCTTTATATCGAGACATTATACTTGCATAGCACCGCTTGATTCAGACAAGATCTCAGCAATGGTGCAAAGCCACCGAAGTTAAGGAATTTGTAAGGTATAGAAAGGCAAGAATCACTTTTCATACAGAAAGAGTATATGTAACAGATCTTGTGGTGCCAGTTTATAGACCTAGGACACGTTAGCTATGGAAGAAAAAAGTGTTGAGATTATCCTAAATGCATTCCCCTTGAGCACTTCATCTTTCTGCGCATTATATGCCTTTCTTTCCCTCTCATACACTCCAGCAGTGAGAAGGTCTAAGATACAATTAGTTTTTCTCCTGAGAGGTGGATTGTCACACCTGGCTTGTTTTTTACTTTCTTCCCTCCATCCCTTCCCAAAAGGGATTCGCACAAGCATAACTGAATTTAATGAATTTTTCAAAAGTCACCTTCAGAACTGATCAGTTCTCCAACTGAAATGAACTTAAGTTACACATTCAGTCACCAGTAGCCAGTGACAGCCACAGGAGGAACTAGTTATTTGCTATTCTGTATCACATGCTCCAAACAACTGTTTTGCACAACTGAAGAGACATGCTATCAAGAAGTCTTATGTTTGTTTAAATCTTCAGGACTTTGTGAAGAAGTGAAAGAGATAAAAAGCCACATAGAATACTTCGCTTGACAAGAACCACGGTGTTTCTTGCAACAGCACAAGCTTTTTCACTTAACAATAATAATAACAACAGGCATGCTTAGCAACCTAGCTGAAGTTCTCATTGTCTAGGTACAGATCACCACCACAAAAAAAAACCACCACCACCACCACCACCAAAAAAAAAACCAGTAGTTACAAGTCTTATTTCACTTCCTACCGTGCACACAGCTTGTGTTAGATGCTTGCATCCCTGACGATGCTCGTTATTTACTGCATCAGCTCTTTGAAAGAAAAAGAGATTTAATAACATGACGATTGGAATTACTTAGATCATTTATCAGAAATTTAAGCAAAGAACTTACTGTCTCCGATACCAGGAAAGGACTCCATGCTCTAGTACTATCCAGTAGAGTTTCCAACCAAAAAATCGCGAGCTCTAAAGAAAACAAACAACAACAACAAAAAACAGGTAAGGTTAAAAGCTGAAGAGTTACTATTCCCAGTAAGTTTGATTGCTTGAAGGCGATTACATGAAACTGTCAGTCATGAGGAAAACATTTTACCTGCTACATAGCTTGGTGGTTGCAGCAATCTGAAAATACTTTATAATTATAGTGCTATTTTCTTTTTTGGAAGTGCCTAAAGACAAAAGTTTTGTTGAGCCTGCTATTCAGTAAGACCTGAAATATTTAAATGTTGCTTTTTTTTTTTTTTAATATTACAGAGATTGTTAATCACCACACAATTCTACTTTATAAAGATCAAAAGAGAAACAAAACATTAAGATATGTAACTGCAAAATTTTACCTTTCACAAGCCTCGTTACACAGTTTCAGTTTAAAAAACATCCCCTTACATTACATTTGTGTGTGTGAATATATAGGAAAATTTACACTGAAGAAAGCTTCAAAAAGTCTTCAAAGATTTCATGAAGGAATACAAAAAATAAGCACTTGTGTACAAGATTTAAAAAAAGTTCTCAAACAAGGGAAAAAAAATAAGGTTCTTTGAATATCAGAGAAAAAACAAGCATTTGACTGACATTTTCCCCTCAAAGTATTAAAAATTTTCAGAAGAAGGTGAACTTCTGGCAAAATATTAGTCACAGATTAAACACTTAGACATCTATTCAGGAAAGGAAAAAATGTTCTGCCCATCACACAGATAAAGGCACAATGTTTTACCACAGTGAAGCCTTGCCAGAAAAACAAGAAGTGATTCTAGGGACTGAGGAAGTTAAGATCAGAATGCCATGAATCTAGGAACTGCTCCACTCAGCCAGTCCATCCATTTTTTATCCAATATACTCAAGTTATGTCATTTAACAAATGTATTATTGAAAAGCTCCCTCATTCATCAACTGTTACTTAAGTACAGAAAATTACATACTTTGATATCTTATAATCTAATTTAGAAAAAGAAATAAGACATACCTTCCACAGGAGACCTTCGTATCGTCTCAAGGGTTTATTGATAACCTGCACAGAAATTAAAGCTTATGTAGGAATAGCTCAAAGTAGACAACCTTCGCAAGTGGCATTTTAAATGGGTACAAAAGTTCTTACCTTTCCAGTTTTACCTCCCAGTATCAGTTTCATTTCTGCACCTTGGGCTAGATCAAGGGGTGTCTGATCTGTTCAGTAACCAAGATGAGGCATGAGAATTCAACACAAATAAACCTAGATGCAATTGGCTTAAGATAATCACCCTAACACTGTGTATACCCATTGGTCCCACAGGCATCTGAAGTTTACTGGAAACGGGGAACCTAAGCTCTTCAGGGGCAGAAGATGAACAAGAACTCTGAGCTTTAGTGCAATGAGCTGCCCTACAGAGTTCTACCAGCCACAGAGGGGGCCTTTGCTCTTAGCTATTTAAGTTTGTTTTTAACACTTCAGCTATGTTAAACAATTCAGAGCATTCATAAATATCAAGATAGAGGCATCTTTAATCAGATGACAAGCAGACAGTCTGTGTAACATCTGCATAACGATTTCCTGGATTTGCTTTCATTAGAAGCCTTTTCCTGAGGAGTCACTTTGGGCCGTGTCTTCAATCTTACCAGTTTTGTTACCAGTGTCCAATGTTCAGTGTTTAGCATCAAGAAAACAAAATCCAGGCACATTTCATTGTTAAGAAAGACAAGTAAACTTTCTAGAAATTGCTAAGGTAGGAAAATAAAAGCTTGTATAAGTATTTTGCCACCCTTTGCAAGTCTCCTGCAATTTAGTCAGTGTTGGGCTTCCTGTATTAGTGATACAGGGCTTGTAAAGCACAAAGATTTTCCCTCAAGATTAAGTGGTAAGTAACATAGTTTACAGAAGCCGTTAAGTTTTTGTTTTCTCTTAACACTTGATGTACTTTCATTTGGTACTCACCATTTTTGTTTCTGATTTTAGGATCTGCTCCATTTTTTAGAAGTTTTAATGCACAATGCTTATGGGCACGGTACGCAGCACAATGCAATGGTGTGTTCCCCATCTGATCCGTGCAGTTGATATCAGGTGGTTTGGGCTTGTTTAACTGGAGAAAAAGAAAAAGTTTGGTTGGCTTACCAATTTTTCTCCCTCTCCAGATGCTACCTTCATCCTTTTGAAAGCTTGAAGTGTCCTAGTTAGGAACAGTTGTGTACGTCTGGCAACGAAGCAGGCAGGTAGCAGATGTTATGAGAGACGCAAGGACTACAGCAATCAAGGAGAATGTTCAGCTGTAGTAAGGAATTCAGTTTTTTGCATGCTATATCCTTCCCACCTCTACTGCACTACTCAGAAACTGTTATCTTGCTAAGCCACACAGTGCCAGAGAGAATTCCCCAACACTGCAGTTCAGTCAACTATATTGCTATATTGTCTGACTTTTGGCCTGAGCCAAAATTTACTGTTTTGGGGGGAAGACTCCCAGGCACAGTCTGAAAGTTAGTACAGGCCAGCACTAAATCCAAAACAAGTTTATGTGGCCACCCTGTTTCAGAGAATAAGAATTTTGTATAGCAGGGTGGTGGGCCTGCCATTCTCAGGCAGCCTGCTATACAAACAGTTTTGCTACATTCTGAAGTCTAACTACTGCAGAAACTTAACATTAGAGCAGCAATGTAACTGAGGGGGGGCAGGGGGAGTTTTACTTGAACATTACTTTGAGAAATTGACCCTTTTCTCATCAAAGAAAAAGGTCATTAAGCATGACACTACTAACACCCCTAAAATACCACTATAGTTCTACTGCAGTATGTGGCTATTCAATGTGCACATGCAATTATACTTAAGCTTCCAAACCAAATGGAACTTCCTTAATAAAAAGGCTAAGTTGTTGTTCAGCAGTCTTAGGAGACTAGATTCACAAGTGCATGATGACAATTTTAGAGAAACTCGATTTAAGCCTTCTACATTAGCCACACGCTATATTAGAGAAATTACTCCTTAATAACAGGATTCCTGTGGCAGCATTAAGTTAGCATTAATATTAACCACCTTCAACGTGCCTCATAAAGGATAAACTGCTACAACTGCTATTTACAGTTTAACTGGAAAGAGTAGTAGTATAGCAGAGACAGCTTGTAGAAGTATAACCTCATTAACACCAAGGTCTTAAATACCTGAGTTCCTGAGCATGCACAGGTTTTTGCTCTTTCAGACCAGCTGTTTTACATCTGCCCTACCCCTGCCCCTCCCAACACCTTTTAAGCCACACACCTATGCTTTCAGCAGCTTATACCTTGTTACAAGGTACTATCTGAAGGAAGTTTTCATGAATAGACTCATTGAGATAAATAGCTCCCCAGCCATTTTGGTGAATGTACGAGTTTTTGAGAACTCACAGGAAGAATGTTTACTGTTTTTGACTCACATAGACTGAAGACAGCTACTGAAGGTCTAACTTTTAGCAGCAAAACATACTGTGATCTAGTGAGAATCTCGACAGAAGGGAAGCACAAGAGCTACCACTAGCATTTGACTTCAGTAAACTACAATAGAAGGAGTAGCTAGAAGGTTAAATAAAACACTTGCAGGAAAAAGAAAAAAATGGTCTGAAGTCCAATTAGAAGGTATGGAGAAACTATACCATTAAGTTATCTCTCCTAGATAATAGTGTTAAAATATGCACCACAGTCTTTTTTGGTAGAATTATCAGGATAAAGGAGAATTAACGATAAAAAGGTATCTTTCAAGTAAGTACTATTCTGTTCCAAAAGGAGGGCACTACGGAACAAATTCTAGTGTATTAGGTCTCACAAAATAAGACTTAAGCAGCTAAAGAGGTTTCATGAGTATAGTAGCCTGCTAATTAATAATGATAATAATAATGGAGCAGAAAGGGCCTGAACATCTGTAGGCAAAATGCAAGGAATTCTCAAGATAAATGGCCATTCAGGAGAGCTACACAATCACTCCATAGAGGTTTTAACCTAAGGGTAGGAAAGTCAAGGAGGTTGTAAGTGGAAAAAGAGTTCTTTAGGCTTCCTCAAGAGTCAGCAGTAGTTTTAAAATTGTAATTCAATGGTCACAAGTCCAATTCAAAGGATCCTAGGAAAAACCCGTATAACTACTTAAAAACCTTGGGCTTGAAAAAGCATAAGTACTTTGAGATGTTTTAGAGCTCCACATATTGCTGTCCTCACATATACAGAACTCAATGATGCTAAATATATAAAACTTAGAAATGAAAATTTTACAGAAGAGTTACATGTGCATGTATGGTTACATGCCATATGAGAGGAAGCACAAAGCTCTTTAATGACAGATTACTATGAGGAGTCACCTTTTTCTATTTTTTGCCATATCAGTTTAAGGCTTAGTCAACATGCACACAACATCAAATGCAGCAAGTGTTATGAATCACCAGAATCAAGCACAGACCACATATGCCAGTATATTAATTAGTTAGTACAATCATGCCAGTATATTAATGTACTATTCCACATCTGAAGTACTCTGTACATCTCTGCTTCCCTCTCCAATTCAAAGACGACAGTACAAAAAGTACAGATAACAAGGCAACCCAAGATTTAAAAAGTTTCCACGCAAGGAGTTAAGACAGACAAGGGCTCTTCAGCCTAGAAAGGATAAATTTTGAGGAAGTAAAGATAACAACAGAACGCCAGATCATTAAACATACAAGTCTCACAGTGGTGAATTTCCCATTAAAAGTAAATAGGAGCATTCAGACTGCTTTAACATTTTACCTTTTAAGAGTAAAGGTGCTAACCAGATGGAAAATGTTCCACACTGCACGTCTTACTTCTAAGGAAACTCTTCAGTACTCTCAAAAAAACTCGAGTTCAAGCACTGAGACCCTGCTTCAAAATCCATCTGGTTCCTGGCAGCCTGCTGTAATTGACTCTGCTCCGCAAACAGTTATCTAGCTGGACTAGATAATTTGCAGAGGCACCTTCCAGTCTCAATTCTTCAGTGATTCTGCTTCTCCTATAGCCTTACTATACGATGGTATTGTTCAGTTTAAACTACTTTTGGAGTGTGTGCATGCACATACAAAGTCTTCAAGCATTCCTCAGCATGGAATTGTGTTGTGCAGATGACTGTCCATTAAAAACTAGAGACTTCAGCTGTAGTGGACGGTAGGGACAAAAGCTTACTTTCAAGACTGAAAATAGGCCATACTGCAGTGAAAACCCACTTGTGAAACTGACACTAAGGTATCCACAAACACGTAACAAGCTTATGTCAGGAGATCCAGAACCATTACACTGGAATTTACAACTATATGAAAACTATTTAGAAAACTAACATGAAAGATATTGAAAACCATTGTTTTGCAACCTCCAACAAGGAGGCTAATAAATGCTCGGGGCTTCAGCATCTTACCAATATAATATGGTGCACAGACTAATATTCTGAAGTCACAGAACTTTGATATACAAGGCCAAATATCACGTTGTTATACATTAGCATTATAGCTCCAAACACTTGACACTGAAGTATTGCAAGTACTTGAATTCTTACCAAAGCAGACAGTTTCCCCGTTTCCCCATCTCTTGCTGCTCCTAAGAGTTCTTCTTCCAATTTCCTTTCTTGTGTCCTTTCCACTGCTGTTTGGGGAAAAAAATAAAAAAAATAAAAAAAAAATACAGTCAGTCTCAATAAACTGGCAGGTATGTCTGAAGTACACAAGCCTAAAAAAAAGAAGCATTTCCAGTATCATTTATTTGGGATAGGTATAAATGGAATATTTATTCAGAAATGTCTGTGCCAGAGCAAACTAAAATCTGATGTTCAGAAATGTAGTATTTGACAAGATGTGCGAGTGTACACACACACACACTTTAATTACTTATAAACACTTACAGCCCAAATCCACCCTCTAGTAAAAGGGAAAGTGGGAAAACTACAAGCCAGTCCCATCAGATCTTCCTTGCACTCCTTTCAATTAATTTTCTATTCTTCCTATCATCCCACAGAAATTTTATTCTTCTCTAACAATCCAGCAGATCAGCATTGGAAAGGACTGTTATCTGTGCACTTGAATGTCAAATCAGAAGAGATCACTTTTCACATATACAGTCTGTGGCATTGGACACAGCACTTCAACAGTATTTAGGGGCAGTGCATACTACTAGGAGGCAACAGTTCTTGAACTCTCCAAAACTATAAATAATGAGGCTATGTAGGTATTTGGACACCACTTCCTTTACTTTCAACATCTGTAAGATGGTGGAGGAAATGTAGGTAAGGTTGCTCCCCTCCTTCTTCTTCATTTGGGATAACCTTCAAAACTGCAACAGCAAGCTCTAAACTTGATCTAACACTGAGTCACCTTTGCAAGCTGTTCAGAATTTTGCTCTTTATCAATCTTGTTGACAAAGCCACTTACTATTCTTGACTTCGATTTTTCCTTTTTCAGAGTGATAATGGCTTGGACTGCCATGTACCATTCAGAGCTCTAGCAAGGATTACCCCAACAGGATTGAAATATTTACTTGAATAATGCTATTGGCATTTATAATACTTAACTCTCCAAGTCAGTTGCAGACATACCATAGAAAAAAAAAAAATCTGTCAGTATTTCAGGGAGGAAAAAAAAAGTGTAGTACTTTTTCCTAATTACCACAATTAAAGAGAAAATTCAATTGAGTTTCTGTAACTTGCAAGAAAAGAACAGCTTTTAGAAGGTACAAGTGTTTAAAAAAAGTCTATAACCTATTAAAATTACCTTCCAACATATTCCTTATGTCTTTATCATGAGTAACTTCTTTTGCCGTCTCTCCACTCCCATTAACAATAGAAGTATCAGCGTTACACTGCAAGAGTAACATCACCACCTCCTGGAAAACAATTTCAAGAACACTGCTTATCTATTCCAGTTATGGTCAGGCCAGAAGCCAGCTTTCCAGCTTTTGACACCCTGTAAGAAGAATTGTATAACAGCCTATCACCACTTGCAAAAACAGGAAGGAATGTTTCAGAGATTGAAGAGTGGGACTAACTGCCACCTTCTCTTTCATGTCAGACAGGCTGAGGGAACTAGCAGAACTATGGCTGAACAGACCCACTCTGATTTAAAAGCATATCTGTGTATCTGGTATAAGTGCTGAATTTGACAAATAAAAATAACATGATTGACTCTTGATAAGAGAAATCTTGTGGCTAAATAGTCACTCCTTCAATAGGGTCAAGAGATTATCCACAGAGGTAGTGCTAGTTTGGGAATGATGGTAGGAAGCAGGGAACAAATCGAACTAGTCTTATATCACAAGCCTGTAAGAAGCCCTCTAGTTCTACTTTTCTATGAAGAAACAACATTTCCAGACACCAAATGGACAAGTCTGTCCTAATTTGTATTTTCACCCCTCCAGAAGCCACTGAAATTAAAATAAAATGTGATTTCTCTTTATGTAAATATGCATTTAGTTCGGAGGAACAATTCCTATTCGTCTTACTCAAACATACAGTCACAAACACAAATGAACCTGTTGTACTTCAGCAGTAGATGAGAGATCTTTACACTGTTTTCCACATGGTAACTAGCACGGCAGCTCCAACAGTGCCATGCTTAAGCATTTTCTCTGGTGCACAGCAGAAGCAGAGCAGATGCATCAGTTAGTTACACAACCGACGCACAGTACCTCAGTGGAAGACAACTACTATTTCTTTCTCTGCCAGCAACACTGTCACCCACAAAAAGCTAAAAAAGATATGACAGAGTGTACAACGGAAAACCACAGACCAGTCTTGTCCCGCCTTCAGGAAAAGAAGATATTTGTGCCATGTTTTTGTTTTGGACAGAATTATAGCAGCTATGCAATGTGCCTGGTTCTTTTGAACACACTGTACCAAAACAAATGATAAATCTTTTTCAGACAGACACTGTACAAACATATTTTTGAAGTGATCTTACTGCTAGAATTTCCTTAACAATCCTATGAGTGAGGGTTAAAAAAAAGCTAATGTACTTTACCTTACGTCCTGTGAAAGCTGCACGATGGAGTGGAGTGTCTCCCATGTCATTCAGCACATTCACATCTGCACCAGCCTAAATGGCAAGGGCAAAAGACATATGAATGGCCTTCCTACAGGAACTGCATAGATACTCCCTCTGACTAAAGGGGGTGAGAGAGGACGGGACACTGATCTAGGCCTCATGGCAAATCAGATCAGAACTGTAATACAACCATACTGGAAACAAAGGTAAAGCATGGATGCAAGATCCATAGACAGAATTCTACAAATTGCTTCAAAAACGAAAAGCCTCGTGTTTTTTCCAGGCATCTCTCTGACTTTTGAGAAGAAGGTAAATAGAAGATAAATTTAACATTTTGTAGGGTTGTTTTTTTGTTTGGGGTTTTTGTTGTTGGGTATTTTTTTGTTGTTTTTTAACTTGCTGAAAGAACTGCATTAGTAACAGAGAACGTGCATACATATATTATTATAGATGTATACACACAGTAGCACTAGCCTTCTGGTGCTGCCAATTGAACAAGTGGTACTCTCTATGGCATATATTGTTGCTCTTTCACCTGAAGTGAAAACTTCCACACCAGCATTATTATGGTACCTATCTGAAATGTAACCTTTATCTCCTCCCTTCTCTTCTATAATCTGTCTTGAATACCACTTCCTCTTGTCACACACCTTCCCCATCCCATACTGTTTCTCTGAAAGGCAGGCTGCTTGGCACGCTGCATAGGAAACCAAAAAATCTTACCAGTCTTTCTGTAGGCATTTTTTCTATACCACTTTACCTAACCTCTCAAAAGGTCAGAAAGAGGGCAGGACATATTTACCTTTACCACATCTGTCTAGATCACACAATTTAACCAGAGCACTGCTGTCTGACTCTGGTTCCAGGGCTCTGTTCCTGACAATCCCTCACTCGCCAACTTGTTGAGGACAAAACCTAGGCACAAGTACACAGAGCACACTACATACGCCTAGCTTTCAGAGGAGCACAGCCTCCTTTATGATTCCATTTATTCTTTAAGTAATAACCTTTCAAGAGCCCTAGAAGCAATGAAGAAAGCACTTAAAATTACATATAGTCTTTCAGCCCTGGAAGTGTTGATAAATGTGTTAAGTGACAAAACTTTACCTTTTGCTTTAAGTAGCCCTCTTGGATTGAGAACAGCATTATCTACCGAGCAGGCATGTACACTAGAGAAGAACTTCTCAAAGAAATGTCGATTTTGTTTCCTGCTTTGGAGTCATGATTATGGTTGGTAGCCTTTATTCTGAATGAAATTCAAGTTTACATTAGCTACCTTTGTATTTGAGACTGTCAGCATGTTC
Source organism: Anseranas semipalmata (assembly GCA_013399115.1). Taxonomy (NCBI): domain Eukaryota; kingdom Metazoa; phylum Chordata; class Aves; order Anseriformes; family Anseranatidae; genus Anseranas; species Anseranas semipalmata. The sequence goes on along the minus strand of VXAA01002287.1, from coordinate 483,220 downwards.
CTACCATCTACAGCAAAATCTTTCAAACAGGAATATGGTATAATACAGGTAGGATTGGTTGAAGTTACCATGAGAGCTGAGGGAAAAAATAAAAATAAACAAACTCAGCCAGAAACAACTCAAAACATACTGCAGATGTGACTATGAAGACACAAATAGGTCAGGTTTGACCACAAAGGTTAACAGTTCATCATTTCAAAGATGTAAGAAAGAAATAAAGAGTCAAACTACATCAACATGTGCCTAGAAAAAAAAATGCATACAAGTTACTCTGCACAGAATTCTGCAAATACTTCTACCCAAAACTTACAATTAGGTAACAGAAATTTTTACACCCGAAATATTTTGGCCTTTCCTACAACTCAGGAAGTGAAATTTCCTAAATTATATACTTTATGTACTACAGAAAGATAGATCAGGCCCTTGAAGCATTTGTATTACTAGTATGAGATGCTGGCTTACTACATGCAGATATCCATTGCTCAAGCTTTCACAAGCACATGCCCATGTACCACACAATGTCTTTCATTCCAACATTCAGATGGTTACATAGATAGCACACATGCTTAATGAGAAAGTCGGCTTAGTACTGATAGTTGTACTGTTCAAAGTAACAGCTGTACACTACTGCAGTATCTCAGGGACTTCCAATGTCACTATTTTGGATCCTTGTAAATTGGGCTGACCTTAATACTGCAACTATTTCATTCCTTAGTTTTAAGGATCAGCTTAATTATCTCTGTTACGTGCCAATGAACTGTAGGAGTGGCTCTGTCTCTCTGCAATAAAGACTTTCTTCTATTACAAAAACCTGAATAAATACCAAGTGCTTCTAGAACAACAAAGATTTTTCTGCCTTATACTCTGAGGCAAACAGAAATATACCTTCAGCAAATCCTCTACCACAACAGCATGTCCAAAGTAGCATGCAAGGTGCAGAGGTGTCCAACCCATATTAGATTTACTTCTGCCTAAAAGACATAAAACAGAGTCAGGTAAATTAACTTTTGGTCACAGAGTACAGAAAAGATGTTGTCATGTGCTTGGAGGTTTGCACATACGATCATTCTTCACAATAACAGAGGGACAAGGAGGCTGGAAGCATCAGTACTATTCATGCAATCCAAATTACTAAATCAGTATGTGGTTCGAAAAATTAACAGATTCCAATCCACAAAGTCTTTGTTAAAGAGCATTTAAAGCATGTCTTGAAGGATTGGCTATATGACTGAAATTCAAAAACCGTCCTACAATCACTTCTTTATAATTAAGATAATAAAGCATTAGAAATTATTGCTAAGTTTACAAAACCCTGATACTTTCCCATTGCAATGCTCAACTGTGTTAAGAAAAGCTGTTTTGTGCTATGTTTTTACTAAGTAACAGGCCCACAGCGTTCTGAGTGCCACCTAAAAGCTATCACTCTGTTTGGAAGTAAAATGAAAATATTTTAAGTTACTTCCACCTTCATGTTTTCCCTTTTCAGGTATCCTCAAGTGTTGAAGTCGGAAACATGCACAACTTAAGTTTGCCATGAGGAGATAAGCCACTTGCACAAGGAAAAGAGAACTGCTGGTCTTTCAAGTTTGTCATTCTCTTTCTGCTCTCATTTTACAAAGTAACATTAGAATGTGGTTCACAGCTGAAATATTTTGCCATTTCTTATAATTGTTCCCAGCTAACATTTCTATCCTCTATTGGCAATTTCTCGTTATTTGTTTCCTTCTCAGCTCCTGCAGTTCCATCCCCAGATTTAATACCGTCTCCTCATCCCAGTCTGGCCTACAACAGAGTTCCTGTCCTATATGACCACTGGGCTCAAGTACCACAGAAGATAAATACTGTGTGGATCACTATCTCTGGGGATATGTATGCTGGATAACACACTAAATGGACATCATTCACCCCTCAGTCTAGTAGCACAGAAGGTTCTTCCAAAGACCACAGAAAGGGGCCTAGCTGCACTGAATTCATACAATTAGCGCAAGACAGTTCTTAGTTACAGCACTGACAAGGCAATGCTGCTGCCAAGGAATTCGGTCATGAGAAATTCAGGAACCTGTCCAGATTTGCAGTTCTTATTCAATAAAGTGCCAGAGGCCCTTGTTCTGCACCTACTCAATGTTTGCATTTCTGATGTTAGACGTTACTTCTCAACCTCGAGGCATTCGTTACTCCTCTTCAAGTGACCACAAACGTTTGCACTTTGATATCCTACCCTATTTATTTACAGACAGGACATCATTACACTGGGGAGAACACAGGGATAGGAAGGTAAACTAGCACAACAACAACAAAAAAACCTCCACTACCCAATTCTTTGCTTTGATGCCAGTTAGCTATAAGTCTCAAATGTTGCCATTTATTTACAGAATGAAGACAAACTAGACAGTCATATTCTGGTTGTGGTCTGCCGGGCTGCTGTGTAGTTCAAATTCATTCATATACATTCAAATGTATATTTTGGCATGACACACTATTGACAATTGTTCTTATTTTACAGCTGTGTGTTGTTTTAAAAAAAAAAAAACTTTGCAAAGTCCTAAACATTCTATTTTCTTGTATTTAAGAAGAATGAGATAAGCAAAGATGGCTGTGGAAAGCATGACCATTTTGGATGAAACCCTGGTTTGCTGGTGTTCTAATGTGGATATCCTCTTTCGAAGCCAGTGAACTGAGAAAACTGGAAATGGAAGTTCACACCATTTAGCTGTATTATCATCAAGCAAATCTTGCTTATCTGCAAGTGCTGACTGACTAGAATCCAGCCACAGCATAACAAGTGTGAGAAGTCTGAATTTGTCTTCCCTTCCTTCACTTTGTCTGAAATTGAGATGTTTGGGACCACTGTTGTTAGACTTCACGCTTGTGTATCTAGAGTACAGCCTCAGAAATAAGGTCACCCTTGGGAAGACAGACAGGTTTTATAAAACGTTGAAGGTAGGCTTTGACACCCAGGCACATTAATCTGTCAGACTTGAGTCTCCCAAGGCATGCTCAGGAGAAGTTGACACTACCTCCAGTACAGCCTCCCACCTGCTCCAGAAGTACTTTATTCCAAGCCAAGCATCATTGCCACATCAGATGCAAGTCCTGAAGGAACTGCTGCAGCATTGAAGACAATCCCCATACCCTGACTTTCTAGGGAGATCTGTGATTATCCAGAAGGCAATGACAGGACAAGAGGCTGAAAAGAAGGAAGACTGACGGTTGCAAAAAGTCAGTTACAGTCTACAGCCTGCATTTTAGTTAATCACCATGCAGTTATGCAATTACTATCTGGTAGTACCCAACAGATCAGGATTTGTAGCAATACATAGTGGTTTTAGTAATGAGGAGGCTGTAGAAGCTGGCTGGCTTGAATTTGTTTTAGACTATTTCCAGTGGGGTACTCTACAGGATTAGATTTAATTGAAACAGTCAGTCTCCAAAGAGTGACTGGGGAAGAATGCAGATTTAACACTGAGGTTTCACAGAACCAGAACAGTTCCTCCAGAGAACACTTTAGTAGCACTTTTGTGTCCTCTAATATTTAGAGGAACCAGGACGTAACAGAAATTTCACTGCATATAGTTTCCATATTCAGAATTATTTTGTTTAACCTAAACTATCACCAGCATGTTCCCTCTAGTTTCCTGGACCTTCCATTAGCAAGCATGTATTAGCTGACTGGCCATGTATTGCTGAACTGAAAGAATAACAGCTAAGCACCATCTACCTTTCCTTTCATTAGCTCAGTCTCTTCTACCTAGCTGTTGACTTTCACAATACTAACACTGAAGTGTGAGCAGCAATGCTGACCAGAGACCAATTTGCTTGACACAATGCAGGACTGCATATTGTACAATTTCATTATGTTTTCTTGACTTCAGATTATGTTTAAGAACACATCCGAGAAGCTCTGCAAACTCTTCTAAGCACAAGAGACTTCAGCAACTTATTTACCAGTGCTGTTATATGAATCTTACTTTTTTATTCCAGCTGTTTACAGACTACACACAATGACATGAATATTTGCAAAGGGCACAGTTATGAGGGTGTAGGATTCTAGCTCCATCAAGCTCTGTTTAGCTTCCTTTAAATTACGAACTAGCTCAATGAAGATGAAGTATCAAGGGTCTGGGTTTTTACATACAACTTGTTTTTCTGAGGTGAGCACATTAACTATTGGAAAAACACAGCCATGAATGAGTAGCCAAACAAAAGGATGAGTAAACTGATGATTAAGAACTAGAGTTGGGAAAGGGATAGAGCTTGTTTAGATAATAGCCTTTGCTGCTCTCTAGGGCAAGGTGTTCCCTCTGTCATGGCAGAGAGGAAGCACAGATGCTCCCTCTCCCCTCCCTCCGCAGCACTGTCGTTTCAGCGTTGCTTAACAGTTAAACAAAGAAATGCCAGCCTGTGTAAAAGGAGAGGGATATACATCCACTTTTTTGAAGCAACCAGAAACATACTCATGTAAAGAAATATAAAGCTATTAAATACAAAAAAGAAATAGGGCAGTCTGCTACTGCTAACAAGCTTGCTAAGCCAGCCCCAGTTTGAAATTTTAACACTCAGCAAGCAAGCTGCTTAGCCTTAACTATGTTAGCTATGCATACACAGAACTTTAACATTGGCCAAAGACCCAGACACAGATGACTGGCAGTTTTACTTTCTTTTCCCAAGTGACCTCGTATACTACTAATAGGAAAAACCATATGTTTATCCCACCCATGCTCGCACGTGGCAAGAGATGTAGCTGCTGCCACTACATGATAATGAAACGTGGGCATAAAAATCGTATCTAACAGAGCACAAATACAGTACCCGATCTTCTCTGCAGCCTTGATGGAGACTCTTTACCTCCCAGAACCATCCCATGGCACCATGGTCTGTTTTGCATAATATTATAGAGCTCCAAAGTTGGCACGAGCTTGAATGTAGGAAGAAAGAGGTACTGATTCTTTGTCTTGTTGACATTTCTAGCTTCCGTGAATGAGAGTTTCTGTATGTTTTTCTGTACTCTGCTTTTATGCCCTCTCCCCTGTGCAAGTATGGCCTTCAGAGCCGCAGGGTAAAAACAGTTGTATAAGTGTTTTTTATTACTCTATTGAGCACTCCAAAGAAAGCAAGGTTATACTACCAGTGACAATTCCACTATCTGTGGCTTCAACAGTGAGGTTAAACATTTGAGGAGGGCTACTAACCTTTGCAGTTGATATCAAAGACTATTTCTCCTTTGTTCATGGTATCCAACAGCTGCTTAACTTCTTCAGCATTTCCATTTCTAGCATCATGGAGAAGCTGCTGTTCTGCTTCAGTGCTCATCTCTAATAAAGACATAAAAGAACAAATTTTGCAATGTCTTATGCTGCTATAAGATATGGCTTAATATTATGTCATTTTTCTCCCTTAAATATCAACACCAGTATGAGAAAGATAATTATTTCCTATGTGGAACACATTTAATGCACAAGCTGTCCAGCAACCAGTTGTGCTACTAAGAGACATCAAAATTCTTTGTATTAGTGAAGCACTTAAGCTTTTAAGAGGCAATGAGAAAGGGGAGAGGGGGGAAGAAAAAAAAAGTACCCTTTTTAGCCTAAGTATGTCTTCAGAATTAACTGAGACTTATTTTGACTGCTAATATTGGAGAACAGAATCCATGTTCACATGGAGGCCTCAAATACCCATCAGGGACTGGTATAATCAGCTCTTTGAACTCAGATACCTGACCCCACAAACATGACGTGATTGAGAGTCAGATACTCAAACAAATTTGTAGATTTGACCTTCTTTGTAAGAAGCACAAGAATACAATAAGAGGAGTCAAGTTTTCAAAGCAGCCTCAGAAGACTGCTGCGACACACAATTTACTGCTGCTAAAAACAACAGTAAAAGGAGAGGTTGCCCAAACTTAGCGTCTCCAGTTTAGTATCGTTACCTGACACACTAGGCTTACCAGAGCCTGCAGAATCAAGATTCCAAAAGTCAATTAATGATTGCAAAGAACATAACTGGTCTAACACCGTTAGCTTTCCTACACTAGCAGAAGTTTTGATTGGTCCCACAACTTGTTTACACTCTGCTGCGCTGGAGAGGCAGCTCGATTGCACCACACGTGTTCAAAATTAAAGCAGATGCAGGGAGCTCTTCCACTACAGTAAGATGAGAAGCCACTCAGCAAAAGACAGTGAGAACACTGGGTAAGCAATAGAAAGCCTTTAACAGTGACAGATCTTGTTAATATCCAAGACTGGGAGAGAGACAGCTAGAGCAGGACACACTGCCTAATGGCCAACAATACAGAGAAGAGTTTTCCCCTACCTTTTGCTCAATCAGCAAAGGGAGGGAGGGAATCGGTTTTCAGACTGAAGGCTTTGCCAGAGAGACTAAGAAAGCCCTTTCTAGCACATTTCAGAAAGACAGACTGGATTGGTCACCTGCAGACTACCACAGACACAGGGCACAACCTCCTTCTCCAGCAGTGGTTAAATAATACTCCTGTTTGTGCCTGCTTTTCAGTTCCCCTAGGAAAAACAGTGTTAGCCCTCCTGGTAATCCTTCAAGCCCCAAAGCTACCTTCTCCTTTAAACAGGAGTCTATCCCCTTGTCTGAGGCAACACAGCAGTTTGTTGTTACTGGGACAGGTATAATTTTCTTCAGTGAATCAGTTCCACCAGCGTCTAGAGAAAGATCGAAATCAAGTATGCTAATGCATTATCAGTCTGCAATGCATTTTCTGAAGCTAAGCGATACCGTTTCAGTGGGACACAGAACACAGCACTGAGAACCACACAGACAGAAGCTCAGAGGATAGTTAGAGCTCATTTTGCTAGCTTATCCAAAGGGGAGGGGGGAGAAGGAAGCAAAGCTCATCCTCCATTTCCCCTTCCCCCACACAGGATTTCTTTAGCAATCTCTCAAATATATCAGATGAGAGAAATATACTCTTATCATTACTCCCTATCATTTGTCAACATCCCACATACACAGCAGGTATAAATAGCAATACACTTCCAACACATTAAGTACCTGCTGTTTCCATTTTGATATTGATGAGAAGGAAGGAAAGACTGCTTGGGAAGGGAACCAAGAAACTGATCCAAACGCGCAACTCTTGTATGCAGCACGGCCAGTTGTGTGCATGAGCAGACTGTTAAACAGCCGCGTTCAGCAGAAAGCTGAATCACTTGGTAGAACTACTTACATGATTCCCCCTCCCCAAGCAGCCATTCAATTAAAATCACCGTGACTTGTTTGTACTCTTACAGCAAATATTACCGGCAAAGGGACATGTGTGGTAACACAGCTAAGAAAGGTCTGTCTGCTTCACTGTTTCAGTCCCCAAAGCTTTTGCTGCTTAGGCCAAGTCTCCAATTGCAATACACTTTGTAAGCTTGAAGTAGGCAACAATGCAGAACAACTATCTGGCTATTCGTCATAGTTAGAAGGATCATTCACATGAAATTGTTCCTACTTCTGGGGTTGGAAAGTGAATCTGCATGCAGTTACTCATTAGGTAAGTGATACAGAGCCTAAAGTTTTAGCTAACTAGCTAAATTAAGTGCCTAAATGAAGCTGGCAGCAAAGGGACTCTTAACAGAACTTAGCATAATCTTCAAAACACTGTTTTAAGCAATATGAGTTGCTCCTTAATGGAGATGAGCAACTGCCAAGAGAATTTTGAGCGGCAAGCTTACAGTACTGAAAGAAATCAATACATAGGCACTCAAACTCCATGTGCTTACAGTTCTATTTCATATGCCTGCATTCCACTGCAGAAGGGAATGTATTGTTTGGTCACATAGCCTGTCATCAAAATAACTTCAAAATCCTTACCTACTGGCTTTGAGGTACTGAGACAGATCACCAGCACCAAGGCAGAAACTTAATAGTTTGTATTTATCACTCATAAGACATTACTAACAGGTTAATCTACATGAATTGTGCTGTCTGTATGCAAAGCTACCAGCCACTTCAGAGAGCAGACATCTGTTCACAGTCAGTGATGTTGCCATCGTTAGCTTATTCCATTCATTGGTGGATACAAGTTTAACTGCCTTTCACAGCTTATCTTTATGCCTTGTACTACTGAAAGGCTTGTATACTAGTCTATACAGTCACTGCTACACCATAAGAAAATAACACAAGAATACTATTTAGTGCCTCCAGTATAGCCAAGACAGAACCGAGAGGCACTTCCGCTGAACTCCTTAGTACTACCTGAGCAGTACTTGACTGCTAATTCAATCTTATCCTTTAAGAGGGTATAAAGAATAGCATTTAAGATGCTCTGCTTTTATCTTCCTCTATGAATCCTATGCCAGAGTGATCTTCTCATTCCATTCCAGCATCTGCCTTCTCATAGGGGTTGTTTCTCCCCACACACCAGAGAGCCCAGGCTACCATTTTGTGTGCACACCTGCTGAAGGAGTTTTCCAGGATACCTAGCCATGAAAGACCACCTCACAGCTGCTGATGTACCAAATGCAGTTACTCAACTACTAGAAGAATCCAAGCAAAAAAATAAAAAATAAAAAGTAGTTGCTTTTCTCACCAAGTAGTCTACGAAGACCTAAAGCACTATCCCTGACCAAGGAGCAGCACTGTTGATATCAACCATTTGCTTTCGCATTTTCTTCTCCCGCCAAGGCCTTCTGCCACATATGTGCAGCCCAGAACAGCAACAATACATGCTAACCAGAACATGGCTGGTTTGCACTCTGCTGCAGTTTCACAGAGTTGAGAGCAGCAGAAACAGGACCGGCACAGCCCAAATTAACGTTAAGGCTCTGAGTCAGCAGCTGCTGGTAGCGTAGGAAGCTTTCAATTCATACAAACGGTAAGGTTGGCAAAAAGTACAGCGTTGGCTAGCATTTCAAGAGATCTCCCTCTAGCAGTGAAAACTGGACTCCTGTAGGAGAGGATAATACTTGCTTAGGAAGACTTCTTACGTGTCCCAGCAAGTACACATCATGGAGCGATGCTTGTAAAGGAGGGGGACAAAATGCACCAAACCGCACCAACAGACAGAACCAGTCTGCAAACCCACACAACAGACTGCACCGACAGGCGCTGCGCCGATGAGACAGCTGCAATATCAGGAGCACCTTGCCACGTTATCTGAGAGCAGCTACCTCAACCTCCAGCTAAAGGGTCGAGCACGCTTCTACGATGCGGTCTCACGGTGCTTCGTGTGGAAGCATCACCTACGTACAGAAAAATCGCCGTCTGCTCAGCAGTAACAAAGACGGATGCCGAGCACCATACCTGTTCAGCACCCTTGCTGAGGCAGCAGGTATTCAACTAATCCCCGTTCTCAGGCATCTCCCGGCAGCTTTCCGCACGTGGTTCAGCTCCGTTTCCAAAGACTTTCAGCCCAGGAACCTCAAAGAAGCTTACAGCAAGCAGCACCAGACCTCACCACCCCGGCAAGCGAGTGCAGTGGCAAGTGGTAACCAGCAGAACCCGCCGGAACCCCCGCACACCACCCGGCCCCAGCAGACCGGCCCCAGCAGACCGGCCCTTCCTTCCCCCGGCGCGGGCAGCGCGCACCCCGCCCAGCGCCGGCCCCTCAGCCCCCGCCGGCTCCACTCGCAGCCCGCTCCCCGCTGGCAGCCCGGGGGAAAGGGCGGCGAGAGCGGTTAACAACGGCAACAACGACGCGAGCGACGCGGCCGGAGGGCGCCTCTCCTCCCGCTCCCGGCTCCCCGCGGAGGAAAACACACCCGGGCCGGCTGCGCTGGGCTGCCCCGCCGCCAGCACGG
>VXAA01002287.1:428602-444431 GCA_013399115.1 Anseranas semipalmata | reverse complement strand
TGTCCCCCTGTGCTCGGCTCTGGTGAGGCCGCACCTCGAGTCCTGTGTTCAGTTTTGGGCCCCTCACTGCAGGAAGGACATTGAGGTTCTGGAGTGTGTCCAGAGAAGGGCAACAAAGCTGGTGACGGGTCTGGAGAACAAGTCTTGTGAGGAGTGGCTGCAGGAGCTGGGGTTGTTAATATTACAAATAATTCTTGTGAGTGACTTTGAGAGAATACTAACAGTATATAAGAATGTTGTTTTAAGTTTTGATTTGCTTGTTTTTAATTTCAGGAAGAATCATCTAAACAAGCAGGAAAGAGCAAAAAGATAAGGAAGGACAAGAAGAGAACAGAACACTAATTTATTTTTAAAAAATATAAAAGATTACTTTGCACATATTTATACAAAGGAAACATGTACATTATTGTCTTATCAAATACAACATTTTGTATTCAAAAGAGAATTCAATAAAGCTATAGATATATTTTCATCTTGTTCTGTGATTTCTTCTGTTGTTCTGAAGTAGAGCTTAGACACAAGTTTTGTGTCCTTATACATCTCAGCATCTTCTGTGAGGGCATTGTATCATCCAGAACCATTTCCCCACCTCAATGATGGCTGACTAATTAAAAATGTGGATTATCTACCCATTACTGGGTTGGAACTCAAACATATGTCTTGTGTTAGAACTTGAAGTCACTAGTTTGCTGTCTTGAGGATGGGACTGAAGTCATTCAAAGGCCAAGGTCACTTATAAAGTTTTACATTTTCAATACCTACAAGTAAAGCTGGTAGCCCAATGCTATATGACTTTGGAGAGCCTGGTCCTGCCTATGCAATTCTTACTCATGGTAGGTAAGGCCTGCCTGGTGACATAAGAAAGACTGAATATGGGCGATGAAATAAGAAATTTAAAGAAATTTCTTCAAAATTTCTTTGAGGATCTTGGAGTGTGTATTGGACTCTGGGAACCTGCTGAAAACTCGAGGGTTAAGGGTTGTATAACTAAAAGAACCAGTGATTTCATCAAAGAATGGGGGGATTTTGAAATCAGACTGTTTCAGCTAGTCATGACCATTAGTAAACATTCTGAAATTAGTTCTGTTGATGCAAAGTAGGAAAAAAATGTGTTAATAATATGATCACAAACATTTGGGTTTTCTACACATTTATTAATAACTTCCAGACTTTTCTGTAAAGCATTACAAAAAATTTAACTGGACCTTTCGTCAGTTAATTGTTAAGTTGCTGTTTAGATTATTTTTTTTTAAATCCTCTAGTATCTTTCACTTGCAGAGGATGGACTTTAATTATCTTTTTTTTTTTTTTTGCCTGCTTTGTGTTTTTCTTTTTTTCTCAAGTTAATTTCTAAACTTTGTGATCCGTTAGTTATTAGCATGTGAGTCACAAATGTGTTCTTAGGTGTACCTGATATATTGTACTCATATAGTAATGTCAGGGCTGTGAGTATTTTTAACAACATTTCTCTGGTGGCAATTGCATAATTTAAAGGTGTATTTGTAAGACTAGCTTATTTCACCACCAGTTTGGTATATGCCTCTTGGCTGATATGTTTTTACATTTAACTGTTCTTTGCAGTTGTTCAGTATGGGTTCCCCAGAAAACCTGCAAGGCAAACTTCATCTCATTAAAATAACTGCTCCAGATTTTGGTATAGCGACAGAGATACTCCTTAAAATTTTCAGTAACTTGAAAAATACCACTAACATTTGTGATTTTTAAAAAATAAATAAAGCAAGGATATTATCACAGACTCTGGCAGACAGATCCTGCATTGAGCTGTTGAAACAGTTATATGCAGTTATATTACCTTGTCTGCATTTTAAAGCTCTTTTGGGTTCAGCCTTAGCATCTGCACTTGCTATACTAAAACAACATTCCTTCCAGGGAAGGAGGTCCATATATTACAGTATATAGTAGTCTTGGCACTTTTTGGGTCATGCAAGTACTTGTTGTTCATAGTCTGTCTTGTTGATGGACTCTTTTGAAGTCAAAATTTTCCCATTCACTTATAGTACTTTATTGACCTAAGTATTCCAAAATTTCTAGTGCTTTTATGAAGGTCAGAAATCGTTGCAATGACTTAATAAGGAAAGCAGGTGAATAGTGAGATGTTCTGCTGTAGCTGCCATAGGTTCAATTCCACTCGTGGTACTGCATGTTCTTTTTCTAAAGAGAGTCTGTCCTTTAAGCTTGAATGCTCAGAATCAACAGCTCATTCGGAAGGTCTGAGCTTTTGTGTCTTCAGTCTGAGGTTTGTGAAAACTTAGGTGTCTGACTTTTTTTTTCTTCCAGAGATTGCTGATCCTTGTCAAGAATCTCATGTTTCAGTGTTGCGTGATGGCAAAAACTAAAAACCCCAAAATGGAAGAAACAAGTTGTTGATAACTGCTGTGTGAATGTAACAGACCACATAGGTCATCCAATCAGAGAGCAAAATGAATGCCCTATAAAATAAAATGACTGGTAACAGGCCATTAAAAGTAGGTCATCAAAATGGAAAGGTGTTTTTATTTTCACACTATTTCATTCAGTGAGAACATGAAGTGCTGGCTAGCTGTCCTGTGGACACTTTTGGTTAGAGATGTTGTATTCTCTTCCCTTTTTTGTGTATAAGCAGAAGTTTGAACTTCCTTTATTCTACGAATAAGTTTTCATGTGGCTTTCCAGAAGAGTTTTGCAACATGGGATTTTGTCCTTTCCTTTGAAAGCGATGCCTCAGTTTGCCTGATGGCCTAAAGAACTTGCGATGCTTCTACTTTGATTATTACCTGTGCTGCAGGGAGGCTGTATCCTATTGCTTAGCTGAATACAATTGTTTCTTCTTTGTAATACAGAGAATGTTAGAGTTACAGTGGTGTTACATGGCAGGATCAAAAAATTGGCACTGATATTGCAGTTGAAGTCCTTGAGATGTGTCAAGGGTGTTTTCATACTGGGACTGGTACCAAGGGACACAAATAACCTATTGTGTGTAGGGTGGAGCAGCAGCAGACACATGGAACACATTTTGATCCTTACACTTTCATCCTTGCATGTAATGCAGTTGGCTTGTTAACATAGAAACCAAGAACCTAACTTCTTTAGAAACTGGGCTATAAAACGTTTTGTTTCTTTTACACATTGGAGAACACGTCTCCCAGAAACCGAGAAAGAAAACAAGTCAGCCTATTCATACAAACAGCTGGTTTGCTTCTGAAGTTAATTGTGCTCTGAGGCCATAAGCCATTTCACCTGGGGAAAAAAAAAAAAAAAAAAAGGAAAGAAAGGAAGGTAGATCACTTAAAAATATTATTTGAAATTATGCTTTTCAACAACTGTGGAAGCTGCAGATTCCTGTAGTCTAACCTTAAATAGACAGGTATCTCTGAAGTTTCACAGTGCTGAAGTATATGCTTTTGAAGCTTGTTATTCTAAAGCCAGTGTATTACTCTCAAATGGACTGAAATTACTGGCATCTTTTGTCTCTGGACTGTAGTAACTTTAGATTGGTATTCATTTGTTAATTAAAACATGCTGTGAGAACAAAACAGATAATTGCTTGTAATCATAAAGACCCTGTAACTCATTTTGGTAACAATCATTTGGTTTTTATGTTGCTGACATAAGTCATTGTTTTTGGTTTTGGGGTAAGGTCTGCAAGTTGTAGCTTTTGGTATGAGTTTATACAGACAGGAGAAAGGTTTGCCTTTTCTGAAAGGTATGTGTCACTATTTTCACAGATTTCTGCGGTCAAACTAAGTTAAACAGAATCAGTAAAACTACCTCTGATAGTGGGAAAGGAATGAATTTTTGCACTCAGCTGATGCATGCTGACACAAGATTAGCTTTAGATATGGCACATCTTCCTCCTTTACCAGGTATAGCAACTTACTTGCTTTTGAGTAAGTTAAAGATCTAACTTGGAGAGTTTTATAAGGGCACGATCTCCATGTTCTTGTTAAGTGCATTATTCTAAATTCCGGTACTCTAAACTCTTGCTTCTAAACAATGTGATAATCTTATTTATCAATGTAAACTATGGTGGTTTAATATTTTCCTGCAAGTTAAAGATTTATAAATAGGGATCTAGAGAAATGTGTTGAAAAAATTAGTTAAATCAGAACGGGGCACAATGTTCTGCAGTCCAGTACTTGATGGTGCAACCTGATGAGAAATCAGGTTGTGTTAAATAAATTATGTGTATGTGAACTAGCAAGTGAGATCCAGCAAGGGAAAGAGATTACAAAAAACGGCTTGCAACAACTTTAATTTTAAAAATAATGTCCTGATAAAATGTATAATGTTAAACTGGAGCAGCAGTTTTAACAGGGAGTTTTTGTTGTCACATATTGTAAATTTGTTTAGGAAAATATAGGCTTTATACATATCCCCTACTTGTGGAGTAGTTTTAAATTTCATCATTAGAAAAAAAGAAGAAGAAAAGGATTAGAATGAACTGTTTTCACTTTGCTTTACTGGTAATGAATCAGGAGTACAGCTGAAACCTAATAAACCATTACAGGATCCCAGTCTCCTATGAGGTAGTATCAGAATGATTTATTTTTTTCTTTCTTGCTCAAACTTAAGTGACTGGGCCAAGAGCTGGAGTTTATATTTGGTTTTTCTGATGAGGTTATTTGGTTAGCCAAGTACCTTCTAAAGAAATGCCAGGTGGTTTCTCTGTAAAACAGAGACTTCAAATAGAAGGGCATTAATAAATTCCAGACAGTTTAGAAATGGAAAAGAGCTGTCATTCTTGCTAGAAGTTGTGATGACACAGAATATCTCATCTAAATTTCCCACCATATATCTAGAGTTATTCCATGCTGAAGTACAGAAAGGTCACTTGTTTTTAAAACCTACCACCTGCAACTTTTTAAAATGAAGACGAATGTCTATGCAATTGCAGCATAGCAATTTTGAACTGTTTGTAATTTCTCGGTCTTGTAAAATCTGATCACTTCAGTAAGCAGGTAATTCAGGGTGGTTCTTTTAGTGTTTACTGTATGTTCTTGTTAAATGCCTGGGGAAGAAAAAGCCATAACATTTGCTTGTGGATTCTTTTAGTGTATTAATCAGTACTTATGCGTTTATTGTCTAGTATGCCTTTTTAAATAAAAATTCTATATCTTTTTATAGGATTATCATCAAACAGTCCATATGACCCCTGACCCCAGTAGAAAATCAGAATTTTATTCAGTGCCTATTAGACAAGTTCCAGACTGGTTTAATCATAGTTAAAACCACACACACACACAAAAATCTGCTAAAAGCAGATTTTAGTAGTGGGTCTTCTATTAAACTTTACTTATGCTGCTGATATTTTTAAAAACAAACAAATACAACCTTGCTGACTGGTGTAGATTATCCTTTGGATATGAACAGATTAGTTACATGTCATTGTGACTAGTGCAAATTAGGTTTGTGATCTTGGGTACGTTCACAAGGCACATGAGGTCAGCATCCATGATTTTAGCAGCCCTCTCCACACAGACTTTCCAAGCATGGTGTGGAAGAGTTAGGTATCCAAGACTGCCAGAAACCAAGTTAGATCTAAGTTAACTCCAAGAAGAAATGTTGAGGGAGAGGGATGGAAAGGAATTATGTAGATATATGCTCTCGGAAAGCACCCTCAGATTTAAGCCATTTGTAAGATCAGTTGTTTCTCATGGAAAACAGCGAGGCTGCTGATTCTTCTCTTGCTATTGAATAGTCTGTTGGTAGAGTGGTCAGCTAGGATGAATCTTATCTTTGACTTGATTTTGGAGGCTGTGAAATCTGACTTTGCTTCCCGAATGACTTACCTTAATAGACTAAAGGGATTTTGGAGATTTTTGTACCATACCTTTAATTCTCTTCCAATGACATACTTCATTAATTAATGCATAATCCCCCTCAGATTTTGAGAAGCTCAGTAAGCATTGCTTTCATCTTAGGGTTGAAGAAACTGATGCAAAGAAATCAAGTAACACAGTGAAAAGTTATGAGGGGAGTCTGCTTGGACCAGAAGTGGTGCCCAGAATTTCTAAGTTCCCAGGGGATTCTAGGACTGCTAAATGTTATTGTGCTAGAGCTGATGTTTTAATTCTTGCAGCAATACTAGGGAACACAAATGTCAAAGGAAAGCAAGGAATGCAAAGTGATACTATATTTAGTAGCTTAATTGTTTAACTTCTTCTCTACATCTTACCTTTAACAAGGTACAGCACAGCTGTTAGATATATGTGTACTGAATCTATGGTGATATGTTGCATGCTACAAAATTGAGGATGTGGTCATTGTATGTTGAAAGCAATTATATGGGTAGCCTTATTATTAAATACTCATAATACTCTCCCAATTCAGTCCCTCAGCACTGAAAATTTTGGGTTAAGACACAGTGAGAACCTCTCTGTTTTTACTTTGTAAAGCAGCTTGAGAGAGAAGAAAAAAGTCCAAAACATTATACTCCTTCTTTGCATAAAGCTGTAATTGCATAAAGCTTCAGTATGGGGTTTGCTAATCGGAGAATCCATTTTTAACTGCAGTTGTTAAAAACAGTAGTGTTCTGCTTCATGGCTCACCGATTTGTATGTTTTTGTTTTTTTTTTTTTTTGCATGACAATATACTTTTGAGGCACAGTTTGGATCTATGATTTTTCTGCTTTTGTAAGATTTTTTGCAGTGTTTTGATCATCATGGGACTTCTGGGAGATGATTGTAACATGCTTGTCTTCCAGGACTGGTGACTGCAAATTGATTCACCAGAGATGTCAGCCTGTAAAAAGCCTGACAGCTCTATCTGGCATTTCTGGCTATTTGGGAGCAAGTTAGGAATCAAAAGCATATCCAAAGGTAGTTAAGAGGTTGGGTCTTCTCCCATCTTCTGCAGTTGAAAAAGGGAGGAGTGATGCTGGGTATGGAGAAGTGCACTCAAGGACCCCTTCTTGACTGAGGGCAAGCACCCCAATGTCTAATAGAAGAAAACCTTTCACGTACTTTCCTCTAGAAGATGTGACTGTGCAGTTTATGGGCACCCAGTTATGAAGGTTTGAAGCAGGTATATTGTGTGCAAGTGAGCTGCCCTGGGTTCCGTGCTTCTTTCCACAGGAGTGTCACTTTGAATGCGCAGGGATGAGCTGTTTCTCCCATGATGAGAAGGCGAGACTGGTCAAAAAGAACTGGCTGCATGAGGTATGAGGAAAGAGAGAGCAAGTATAATTGGGACATGGTAACAGTTTATATAGGATCTGTGATTTGGCAGTAACCATGGCAATTTTCCCACTGTTCTCTGGCTTTGAATACCCTCCTCAGAGGCCTGTAGAAGCCCTGTGATGTTTTTTATTGTCAATAACATGCAGAAACAAAAACTCTTGGAGTAAGAAGGTGACTGTTTAGCAGACAAAGTGAAAATAAAAAAGTCGAATGTCACTTCTGGTACCGTATTGGCACCTTTGAGCCACAAATAACTGGAGGCAGGGGGAGCACACCAGTGGTATATTTTGCTATTTTCTTAGCCTCTTCCTTAGGCTACTAGCTGCTGAGACAGACAGGATATAGACTTAGCCGAACCCTTAATCTGATCTCAGTTTTGTTCACCACTTTATTTTCTTTGCAACCATGTAATCTCTGAGACCTCAAAAACTTCATGCAGGTCAGCCTCAGTATTGCTAGTAGAAGAAAGGCTAGTGGCATTACTTAGTAGTTGTTGCCAAAGTGTATTTTCTACATTTCCAGTGTTACCTGGAAAGGAAATATAGCTTAAAGCAGAAATGGACATGCATGCTGTGCATTTATTTGTATGGATAATAAGGTTTTGTACTTTTGTACTGCTGCCATTCAAACATTCAGGAAAAGCACTTTGTGAATACTAATGAATTTGTTCCCACAACAGAAGCACAGACATGATGGCCAATATTTTTCAAGTTTAAGTATCTAAAATTAGACACCAAAGTGTTTTTAGAACCTATAATAAAAATGATTGAATTGTTACAACTGTGGAATACTCACAGCTCTCTGCAAGTGGCTTCATTACTCATACAAAAATCTAAGCACTTGTGGAAGACTCACAATTTTTCCCACCAGTGTGGAAAGAAAAGCCTAGTCCTATTAAAGTTAATTGCAAAGCTCTCACTCACACTTAGGGAGTCAGTATGTCATTCCTTGATTCTGGGATGGTAGCAGCCTGTGTCACTCAGGCTGCTAAGAATTTTGAAACTGGGTTTTGAGAACTGGGCCATTACTGGCTAAGTGCTCTGCATATGCATTGACAGAGTATCAATTTTTAGCCCTATGCTCCACAGAAAGAGGAACAACAACAGCAACAGCAAAGTCCACCACGCCTTTGGTCAGCAAAAACATACAACACAATGCAGAGGGAGCAGAGGCATAACAAAATACAGTGACACTAGGTAAGCAAGGATGAAATTAGAAACGTAGCATAGATTAAATTCTCATAAGGATAAGTACCCAGGATTAAGAAACAATCTCCAGAAAAAATTGAGGTACATAATCCTAACAAGCAAAACGTTTCTGAGAAGGGAGGGAGGAAGAGGGAGAGGAAAGAGAGAAAATCTTGAATCAGCCCTCATGACCACCCCAGATAAGTATCAGGTTGCACTAAGAAGAACTTACATTTTAAAATATGAGCTTGGAAATGCTGCATATTTATTTCTGGTAACTCTTCTACAGATAGACATGGTTTCAGATGCGTTGATATCTATTACAATTTAAAAATCTTACAAAAATCGCTTTATCTGGCATCAGAAGCTTTTAATTTTGACTTGACTCAATTTTTTGGATGTTTATTGGCTTTTTGGTCTCAGCTGTTAATACTCCTTATGAATCTCAGCCTTTTGGATTACATGAGTTTCTTCCCAGACTGAACTGACCTGGCTACGCAACATGCACAACAGCACTGCTGAAACTCCACACATGGCGGGACCGTATAATGGAACTTCGTCCCCACAGCCATCGACCCCAGAGTTTTCCCTGGGCTTGTTGGTGCTCCTGGCTCTGCTTATGGTGCTGCTAGCTCTGGTCACAATCCTTGGAAACGTCCTGGTGATCCTTGCTTTCATCATGGACAGAAATCTCAGGCATCGGAGTAACTATTTCTTTCTCAATCTTGCCATTTCTGACTTTGCAGTGGGTAAGTTGCAATGCTGGAAACGTGTAATATTTGCTTTCTGGTAATGTTGGGAGTTGCAAGGGGGCTTGTTTTGGTGGGTGGTTTCTTCTTGGAGAAATATTTCCCAAGTGTGTGCCATGGGGAAAGGTGAGGAATGGTGGAAACTGCATTAAGTGTTTTAGCAGCCTATTATGTTTCAAAATATATCATAATGAGATGCATAATGCCTCATTTTTCACATAAATACTTGTAATGCTGCTTATCTTTCAGAAATACATTATCATAGGAAAGAAGTCGTTTGTCATGTAAATAGATGATGTTTAATGTTGTTGCATCAGGAAAAAAATACTACTGTGTGTGAATCAACATTCACTAAGAAAGAGTGGGAGTTGTTTGTGGTGAGTTGACTAAAGTCTAGATAGCCAAACTACACACAGTGAACATTATCTGGCACATCTTGCATGTGTTGATATCTTCCATTTCAATCTACTGTAGCACAACAATACAGATAATCGCCTCAAGTTTGCAATTGGATAGTGATGAATAGTATTTTTAAACAACATTGTGCTATCTAGAGTCATACCTTAGGAATATGTGTTAGGTAAATACAAATAGAAAATCAAAGAATTTCTAAGAAGTTTAATAATATACATATATATTTATACATAGGAACACAGTTAATTCTGAAAATTGTTCAGAGAAAAAATACAATTAAAACATTAATGTGATGTGCAATTGGAGATTGATGTATTGAAATACTCTGAACTGTTGGATGGCTCTGGCAAAAAAAAATCTTGCTTAAATTACTGTGTATGCAGATGAATGGTTATGAAGAAGGATGGATCTTTCATGAAGTCTATATTCTGACTTGCTGCATCACAACAATAACTTCTGAAACTGTTTTTGTTCTGTGTAATGTTTTGATCCCTTTCCCCCGTAAGGGTGATGACTCGTTCCAGCTTGTAACTGCCTTGTTGTGCTGCAGAGCTTTTGCTGCCTGCTGTCTGGATGCACCCCAAATCTTTCTGAGGCACCCTCTGGTCACCCGGTGGTCTCACTCAAATAGCACGAGCCTCTGCACAGAAACTGCAGCAGTTTGAACACTCAGATAGGTGCTTCTGAGTCAAAACACCTCGCTGCAGCCGCGACAAAATTCGGATCAGCCTCAGGGCTAAGAGAGTCCTGCCGATGTCAGCTTGAGCCTGTCACGTCCCCCCAGCTGGGACATATTTGTTTCTTGCTTCTGTCGCTCTCAAACCCTATTCTGCCAGCCAGTGCCCTGCAACCCGAGCCTTTGTCGATAACAGCAGTTCCCTCCCTGCAGTACAGGGTGCCTTATGGTACACAGGAAAAAAACACAGCAGTGAGCAGAAAACCAGTTGATGGCATTCTGTCATCCTGCTCACAGTCTAGCACCATATTAAACATGTAGTGGCATCTAGTTGAGAATTATGAAGTAAATAATTTATTCTGCCAAGGAAGGAAGTACAGCTTACTTGGCATTACCTAACTTCCATAAATTGGTGTTTGGTGACATTTGTCTAGTTTTTCATTCTAAACTTGGTTAAAAGCTTTGCATACTTTAGCATCAAACTGATTTGTAGTTCTGTAGCTACATTATTTTAGAGTCAGGATATGCATAGATTATCTTTAATTTCTACTGGATCCTAACTGTTAAAAGCACACTTTTATGCTTGCAGAGTCCTTCTTTTTCCCTAACATATGTATTCTTTCTGATTTTTGACCTTCAACAACTTCTGCTTCATCTCTGTGCTTCTGGACCTATAACATACAGACATCTCTTGATTCATAGTAGACAGGAAGAATAACAGGTATTGTAAGATTTTTAGGGAAATGGAAACTCTCGAGATACTCTTCAGTACCAGTTACAGCAGTATAGACTATTATGAAGTAAATCTAAAATTAAAATAATCCTTTTTTTTTTTTTTTTTCCTGTGAATGTTAAAATACATGATATAACCTTTTGTTCCAAGGAACAAGTATTAGTTGCTCTGTAGATGCATTTAATTGCAGCCTTGATGCTGTTCATTTATCTGGCATAGCAAAGTACACTGTTAGCTCTTCAGACTTGCGAGTGTGCCTTGTGACTGTGTGTGGAGTAAAATCACCTAGAAAATCATTAAAATGAAATCATTTTGGCAGTTTCACAACACTTCGATATAACAGTCTAATTTTGAGTAGCCATGGGTGTTGGTCACTCATGTATGTTCCCACCGCTTAGAGTGTTCCCATAGATAATACCATCAGCTCACCACTGAAAAGTGGTTATGATCAAAAATTATGACAAAAGGAAACGTTAGACAGGATGTACTTAATAAACTGCAGTTTTTGTCAGCCTTCTGATTATATACTTTGAAAGATTAATGTGAAATTCATATTGTATTTCTATAAAAGTTACTTCTGGAACACTTTTGGATACCATATCATGCTTCTAAGAGGATAGAAGCATCGCAATTAGACCGTATTTGTAGAAAAAAAGGAAATTGCAGTAGGGGGGAAAAAAGATTTTTTGTCTTTGCTTCAATTTCAGTAGCTTAATACGGAAGTGTTTACTTCAGCCTGTAAACAAGTCAGCCTGTAAACAAGTCAGGCACTCCATCTTTTAGCCCGTGATAAAAACTTGAGAAGTAATAGGCAGGATATACCCTTCAAAAAGGTATTAACCATGGGAAAGTCAGGGGTGCCTAGGACGTGGTAAAATGTTCATTGGTTGCATGAGAATACAAAGCCTTCCACCTAGCAATTCCAGTCAGCATCACTTCTTTTGTCAGGTACCACAGAAATGTCTCTATGAGTGCATAGCACTGACTGCAGTGCTGACTGATGTGTGCATTTTGTTTATTTCCACAGGTGTGTTCTGCATACCGTTGTACATCCCTTATGCCCTGACGGGGACCTGGCACTTCGGAAGAGGCCTGTGCAAGCTCTGGCTAGTTCTGGACTATCTCCTGTGCACAGCTTCAGTGTTTAACATTGTCCTTATCAGCTATGACCGTTTCTTGTCAGTTACAAAGGCTGTAAGAACATTTCTAATTCTTTCTTTATATATTTTGAGATTTCTATAAAACTCAGAGTGCTCACAAAAACACTACAAGCTAAGTAGTCCTTCATTATTATACCACTTTATTCTGGAGGAACTCTGCTGCTTCAGTACATTGTAATAGACACGTAAAGTCTGGCAGAAAGGTCGCTCTGGATATGCTTTTTCCTAGCCTCTGAGAATCTGCCTAAGTATGCAAAGTTTGCAAAGACTTCACAGAGATTTGGTAGATGTGGGCAGCTGAGTTCTTTGGAGATGTTTTCTGTGTTAGGTATTTTTCAACTAGGTATACTGAAAGTAAGATTTTTCCTACCAGTTTCCTGGTCTATGTGCTGTGGCACTGGGACTTAGAGACAGGATAATGCCTTGTTCATGATTTCAGCATTTCCCTCCTTCTGCCTGGATTAGAAAATATCTAATTACACTACAGAGGGAGGTGAGGAGGTCAAGGTGGGAAAGAGGCAGCAGGAGTGTGGAGAACCTGGGCTTTTTTCATTAAAAGAATGGTAATGAAAACTAGGTTGAGTCTAGGAGACATTTAGGGTTGGGATAAGCTTTTAAAAAGAGAAGAGGATATGGAGAGAGACATGGGATGGACTGACTGGAGAACAGGTGAGGATCTATGTTACCACAGACATGCTGCCAACAAGCAGCTGAGTGGAAAAACTGATCCTTTGAAGTGAAAAGAAGGAATCATCATGTGCAGAGAGGGGAGAGGTGTTTCATGAGTACTAACATTCTTCTGCTTCAGGAGATATCTGCTAAATATTAATGTTTGTCATTTATAAGCTTTACTTGGTATTTGGTCCAGATGGAAGACAATCAACATTGTTTGCTTTTGATGAGTCTGTTAGCTAGAGTGACACGAGCTGTGTGTTAGATTGGGAGGTTCTTGTTTGGGAAGTGATGACACGATGCCTTATCTCTTTCTCTTCTTCCTTGGTGTTGCAGTTTTAGGGTTGGTGGTTGTTGTGGTGGTGTTTTTTTTTCTGTTTGTTTGTGTGTTTTAAAGCTGAACAATAAAGTATGAAAACCATTGTATTTACGAAATTGCAGTATTGAAAAATATTAATGAAGTTGCAGAGCTCAGAACGTGAGAAAAGTAAATTAAAAAGGCTTCTGCAACCCAGCTGGGCCCCATTTTCTTAAGCACCGTTGAAGGTCTTTGCTTACATGATCACTGTCTGTTTTTTTTCCTCTAGGTAATTAGAATGGAATGAGTCCAAGAATGTGTAATTTTTTATCAAAAAGAAAAGATATCATGCTTCCTCATGGACTTGGGATCCAGCTCTGCTACACACCTAGCTTGTGGTCAGGGGCCAGTAATTTCAGACTCAACTTTTTGTGAAGCTACACTGAGCTTCCTGTTTTCTGCCTACTAAATTGAGATGTTTGTGGTCTTGCAGAGGGCTGCAAATTCATTACTGCAGATGAAGGGAACTGGAGCTGTGCTCTGAGCTGATGCTTCAAGATGTAAATGAGTCTGAAATTTCAGGCCCAGATGTTTAAAACTGAGATTCTAAAATAATGCCCGTAAAACTGTGTCATTACCCTGTTACTGATAAAATAGGGACAATGATGCCCCTCATGTCATCTGTGAAACTTAATGAAGATACCATTCATTAATAATTGTATAGTATGCAGTTGCTACACTAATGAACAGCATAGGAAGTTGATGAGGAAGATAGTAGTTCTGGGTCTCAGTAAAGCCTGAGATGACTAATGTCTAACAGTATGGTGTAAATAAAATTGACCGGCTTCTCACTAACTGATCATCTTGAGTGTTGAAATATGCAAGGGTCCAAGAACTAGAATTATGTGTTGTACATACTGTCTGGGCTGTTACAAGGGTGGTTTTAACTCATTTTTCCTAACTTTGGATGATATGATTTTAGCTCCTAAAATCTTTCTAAAGATTTTCATAGCTAGAGAGTAAAATAAATTAATGCAGTCTGGGTAGACATAAAAACATTTTGCAGTAATGCAATGAGCTGTTTATGAGGTAAAGTGAGTGTTAAAACAGAATGTTTCAATAAAATAAGGGATGTTAAAGCATATGACTGGGATAGATTTTTCTAGTATGGCAAGAGGAGATAATATTAAAAAATAAATTGTCTAGTGTTTGCAGTCTCTCATAGAAGCCTGTCTAATACAGAAGGTTTCTACTTTTGCCCATGCAGGAAAGAAGTCCCACAGCTGCTTTCACTCTCCTCTAAGCCTGAGCGTTTCATGGATCATAAACAGATTCCTTGTTACTATCTGACTGTGGTGGTGATGAAAACAAGCCATATCCTGTTACCCCTAGAATGGTAGTTTAGCCATCATAATTTCTGCTCCTCTCCAATCCCAAGTATTAAAGTTAATCACAGAACTGCAGTATTTGATGAGCCAGATTAATAGCATTTTTAGGACCTTACAAAAGTGAAGATGCTCTAGATGTCTGGGGTACTGCAGAACAAATATTATATTTGACTTGATTGCTTATTTTTTTGAGATAGTTGTTCCAAAATGTTACTTGAATAAGTGACAGGTTCTTTTCTCACAGGTATCTTACAGAGCTCAGCGGGGAATAACATCCAACCCTGTCGTCAAGATGGTGGCCATCTGGGTCTTTGCCTTCCTCCTCTACTGTCCAGCCATTCTCTTCTGGGAGCATGTGGCCGGCTGCAGCACGGTACAGGAGGGGCAGTGCCACGCCGAGTTCTTTGACAACTGGTACTTCCTCCTTTGTGCATCCACCCTGGAGTTCTTTGTGCCGCTGCTCTCGGTCACCTACTTCAACGTGCACATCTTCCACAACATCCAGAGGCGCCAGAGGCGCGGCAGCATTCAGGACTGTGAGCCTCCAAAGAGCAGCAGCTTATCCTGGAGATCTTGCTTCTTGCCAAGGCAAGAAGTGTCATCTTCGTTGGAAGCAGAGGACAGTGTTTCATCATTAACGAGGTCATTGAGACCATCACTGGTGGCTTCATCTCCAACACCAATGAGTCCCACAGTTCTCAAAAGGGACTTCTCTGCTTCGTTCCGCTCAAATGCTCGGTCAAAACTGCAAAGAGACAAGAAAATTGCAAAATCGCTTGCCATAATTGTTTGTGTCTTTGCCATTTGCTGGGCCCCGTATACTTTACTAATGATTATTCGTGGGGCCTGCCAAGGAAGGTGCATCCATAAGTCCCTGTATGAAATTACCTTTTGGCTTTTGTGGCTCAATTCCTCTCTGAACCCATTTCTTTACCCGCTCTGTCACATGAGGTTTCGAATGGCTTTTGTGAAAATATTATGTCCCAAAAAGTTTGCAACACTGAGATCACCTTCTGTTTAGAGAGTTAAAGTAAATGACTTACAAATAAGGTTCGTCTCTTACTTAGTGATTTTTTTCATATGTATCTTCAACAGAAATAGAGAAAAACTTTTGTTTGCTAGTGGCATTGGTTAAGAGTGAAGTAGAGGCATGTACTTGCCCCGATTTGCTAGTTTTCAATTTTTTTTTCTTTTGTTTATGCTAGTTCATAACCAGCATGGCTAAACACCATCTAGTGCAATGAAATGAATAACCAGCTTTTGCTGGATGTCCTTCCTGGTTTGTGGGTTTGAGGTACTATTTTTTTTTTTTTTAAAGGCATACTTTTTACTATTTTTTTTATATTTGTACTATTTTTATATATATATATATA
>VXAA01002287.1:411637-428582 GCA_013399115.1 Anseranas semipalmata | reverse complement strand
TATTTTATATTATGAAAGAACTCTTCTATATATATATCTCCACAGATGTTCACTGGATGGAGGTACCTCTTTTTGTATATGCTGAGTTAAACTTTTATGTCCAATTTGTGAATCTAAAGCTATCAGTGAAGAAGCACTTCAGCTACATTTTTGAAAGGTCATGTAAAATCCTCACAGGAACAGTACCATTTCCTTTTAAAAAGTGTTATGAAGTGCTCTATAGTAATTATGATTACCAGGGTGGGCAATATGCAAGTGAACAGACTGCGTAATCTGGCATATCTATCCTTTTCTAATTATAATATAGTCCATATTTGGTGTTGCAGGACACAATACATGTAAGTTAGTAACTCTGGATCATTTTTAGAAAATTAATCTTTCCATGGTAATGAAATTTTGAGATTGGTTATCAAAATTGTCACAGACATAAATAGTTGTTTCTCTCCTGATAGTGGCTGCCTCTTCAGTCATGCTTAAATGATCTTTAGTGTCAGATCTGTGCACTATTTGATTACCTAAAAGATGGGCCAGGCTTGGGCACACGATCACATTCATGTTGAATTAACAGAGCAAGCAATACAAAGTTCATGCTGGATTTGTGGTTTTGACTGGCTGTGCGAGAACAGACAATACCCTCTCGGTAGAAAGCTTTACAAGTGCAAAGATATTCCATTAAAATGACTGGAACAAATTTGAACTGACAGAGTGATTTTTATACTAGATCAGTTCTTTGTGCCACGTTACTGTGATGATATGTGGATTTTCTCTGCCACTGAACCATCATCAAGCTGGATTTTCCCTATAACAGAGCAAGGGCCATTTTCACTGCTTCAGAGTGGGATTCACAGAGGTCTGTCTGAAAGCTGACACACAAGTGTCTTAAGCAGCTATTAATAAACAATGGAGGTAAATATGCAGTGCTGGAAAGAGTGGGTAATGTGTTAGTGACGGCAATGGAGCTTGATTATAACCCTTTCCAAAGCCAAATTTTCTTACCTTGTGTTAGGTGTTGCAAGTCACACCAGGCTTTCACAGATAGGTAAGTGAGAGTCGCTGGTTATTTTTTTTCTCTCTTTGTGTGTGTGTGTATGTGTGTATATATATAAATATATATGTATACACAAATGTATAAATTACAGAAATAGAGATCTAATGCACAGAATATGAAGATTTAAGTAGTCTTATTTTGAATTAAATATCTGATTTGAAATGGGCTATGGAAGTGTTACAAAACCAGAGGACTCCTTTGTAAGCACAATTCAAATGCATGTTAACAGCTCAACCATAGTACAGAAGTTAATGCTTTTGAGGAGCTAAAATCCTGTTCTGTTTAGAGATCTGGAGCTGAAGACTTCTCTTTCCAGTTTTCATGCTGGCAGAGGATTGTATTTCACAACTCGTTCTTGTTATGCTTCCTTGCTGTACATAAGTAGTGTTGTGCATTGTGAGCCTGATTGCAAAGAGGTAATCAGCTTCCGGTGGTCATTGATTTGGCACAGATGTTTTCACTGTCATGAGATAAGGTGCTGGCATAGATTTCTATGGGGTGTGCTTTTCAGTAAGGCTTTAAAAAAAAAAGCACAAAAACACCCACACATACACATTTGAAACATTTATAGAATAGCTCGTGTACCAAAGAAACATCTGTTCAACAGAGAAGCTGTAGGCAGGCCCAAACTGCGAAAGATTTGAATCATCTGCTTTTCTATCCTTATGCTTTCAGTATAAAAAAATTCATATAAGAAGATGGTTTGCATTTTATAACTAAATGTGTTGATTTCTTTGGAAAAATAGCATTATACAATTATTGACTAGGTAAAATGGATCCACACTTCGTAGTACTGGAAAAGAAGAGCTTTTCAGGGAGCAGAGTGTGCAGCAAATTTGAAACCACGTAGAGTACGGAAGTTACTAGAGATCAATGTTTTTGATGTTCTGTATTGCATTTTGTCACACCACCCCTGTACATTTGCAGAGTTCATTGTATTTATCTAATTGCTCTACTGCTCCCAGGTCAACTCAAATGCTCAGTTGGTGTTCTCACAGCATTAAAGCTGTCTTGGTCAAAATGGCATCCTAAGTCTTCCCCTCTCTAATAAACCTTTTTCAGGCTTCTGCTAATACACTTATTCAGTATGTGTTCTTGTGCATGCCTTTCATGCACTGACATAAATGTACTTTCCTTGCCAAGTTTGCTTTTCTAAGCAAAGTCTCCCTATCCACTCACTCATCCATTTCATCATTTCATGCCCTTGCATTTTTTTCCATCTTTGCAGATGCCCAATAGCTGTTGTAAATACATAGTGATCATAGGGCTACAACTGTGAGGTTGAACTCAAACCACAACAGCATTTTTCTAAATTTGCCCTCTCAAGTCTTAAAAAACAAATAAAACATACATGTTGGAAGAAATTGTGTTATCTTTGTTTGTTTGTTTATTTCTTAGACAAGTCTTTAATCCTAATGATTCTCCTAATGTCTGTGTCCTTTATGGCAGTCTGTGGTTTTCCTCCACAGGGAGGAAGGAAGAAAAGACCACATAGATTTCTCCCTCAGCCCTGTGAAGGACTGTGATAAAACTTTAACACTTAATTTGATTTCTTCCTTAATTTTTAAAACAAGTGACTATTCTCCCCTTGTCTGCAAATCCAGTCATTTTATTATAGAAGACAAACAAGTTGTTCAGGCATGATCTACCCTTGGTGATTGTGCCCAGTCACCTTTTCTTCTTTCAAGGGCTCAGAAATGCCTTTCAAAAAGACTCATTCCATTATTTTCCCAGGGACCTCGTGGCATCTTTTGAAGATGGGTGCAACATTTGACTTTCTACAGTGATTGGGAACCTCTCTTGATCTCCATGACCTTTCTAAAAGGATAGAAAGTGGCCTTGCAAGGATGGTAGCTGGTTCTCTCAGCACTCTTGAGTGCAGCCCGTTGGGTCCTATGGACTCTTACAAGTCCTCCCAGGTAGATCCTGACTTCAGTCCTCAACTGCACGGGAGGCAGATTTCTTCCTTGAACTTGTTCCCTAAGCACAGAAGTGGGGAAGACCCGGTTAGCTAAGACTGTAGCAAAGAAGGCAGTGGTAACCTCACAGTGGTAACCTTATCCACATCTGCTATCACTAGATCACCAGCCCCATTCAGCCATGGGCTCACATTTTTCTTATTCAGCTTTTTACTATTAATGTGGAGGTGGAAGTTCCCAGTGGAAGGTCTTTGTGTTGTCCTTGATGTCCGTTACAAGCATCAGCTAAGCTTTAGTTTTCCTAACACCATGCTTACATTGCCAAGCAGCATTTTAAGTTCCTTCTTTGTAGCCTGTCCTTGCTTCATATTCCTCCATGCTGCCTTTTTGCGTTGTAGCTCCGCTAAGAGTTCCCTGATTATCCAGTCTCCTGATATACCTACTTGTTTTCTTGAGAATTGGGATGGACTTCTGTTATGCATGGAGGAGGCCATGCTTAAAGGTCTGCAGATTTTCTGAGCTCCTTTGTGCTTCAGAGCTACCTCCCATGGGATCCTACTACCATTTTCCTGAATAAACTTCAGTCTGCTCACCTGAAGTCCAGGAGTTTACTCTGCTACTTTCTTTCCTCACTAGAATCCTCCTCCACTACTTCATGGTCACTACAGCTAAAGCTGTTATTGATTACACATCCCTAACCAGCTCCTCTTTATCAGTGAAAAACTGATCTAGCTGTGTGCCACCCTCGTTGGCCCATTCAGTACTTGTACCAGAAAGTTGTCCTTGATGTCCTCTAGGAAATTTGTTGACTGCTTGCACCTGCTGTGTTGCTCTTCCAGCAGATGTCATAGACATTGAAGTTCTACACAGCACACAGGGTCTAGGTTGAAAAGGACCTTAAAGATCATCTAGTTTCAACCCCCCTGCTCTGGGCAGGGTTGCCAACTACTAGAGCAGGCTGCCCAGCGCCACATCCAGCCTGGCCTTGAATGCCTCCAGGGATGGGGCATCCACAACCTCTCTGGGCAACCTGTTCCAGTGCCTCACCACCCTCTGAGTGAAAAACTTCCTCCTAATATCCAACCTAAATCTCCCCTGTCTTAGTTTGTAACCATTTCCCCTTGTCCTATCACTATCAACGTGTGTGAACACGCGTTCCCCCTCCTGTTTATACGCTCCCTTCAGGTACTGGAAGGCCGCAATGAGGTCTCCCCGGAGCCTTCTCTTCTCCAAGCTAAACAAGCCCAGTTCCCTCAACCTTTCTTCATAGGAGAGGTGTTCCAGCCCTCTGATCATCTTAGTGGCCCTCCTCTGGACCCGTTCCAAGAGCCCCACATCCTTCTTGTGCTGGGGGCCCCAGGCCTGCACGCAGTATTCCAGGTGGGGTCTCACCAGAGCAGAGTAGAGGGGGACAATCACCTCCCTCTCCCTGCTGGCCACCCCTCTTTTAATGCAGCCCAGGACATAGTTGGCCTTCCGAGCCGCAAGCGCGCACTGCCGGCTCATGTCCAGCTTCTCATCCAGCAGGACCCCCAAGTCCATCTCCGCAGGGCTGCTCTCGAGTTCTTCTTCTCCCAGTCTGTATAAGTACCTGGGATTGCCCCAGCCCAAGTGCATCACCTTGCACTTGGCCTTGTTGAACCTCATGAGGTTCTCTTGGGCCCACTTCTCCAGCCTGTCCAGGTCCCTCTGGATGGCATCCCTTCCCTCTATGGTATCAACTGCACCGCTCAGCTTGGTGTCGTCCGCAAACTTGCTGAGGGTGCACTCGATTCCGTCGTCTATGTCATTAATAAAAATGTTGAAGAGCACCGGTCCCAAGACCGACCCCTGAGGGACACCGCTTGTGACCGGCCTCCACCCAGACATAGAACCATTGACGACAACCCTTTGGCTGCGACCAGCCAACCAATTCCTAATCCACCTAACAGTCCATCCTTCAAATCCATACCTCTCCAATTTAGAGAGAAGAATGTGGTGAGGGACCATGTCAAAGGCTTTGCTCAAGTCGAGGTAGATGACGTCCGTCGCCCTTCCTTTGTCCACCGATGCCGTCACTCCATCATAGAAGGCCACCAGATTGGTTAGGCAAGATCTGCCTCTGGTGAAGCCGTGCTGGCTGTCCCGGATCACCTCTTTATCCCGTACATGCCTTAGCATGTCTTCCAGGAGGATCTGCTCCATGATCTTCCCAGGCACAGAGGTGAGGCTAACTGGCCTGTAATTTCCCGGGTCTTCCTTCCTCCCTTTCTTAAAAATGGGAGTAATGTTTCCTTTTTTCCAGTCGCCAGGGACTTCACCCGACAGCCATGATTTTTCAAATATGATGGAGAGCGGTTCGGCAACCACATCAGCCATCTCTCTCAGCACCCTGGGATGTATACCATCTGGCCCCACGGACTTATACACGTCCAGCTTCATTAGGCGGTCCCGGACTTGTTCCACCGTCACAGTGGGACGGAGTCCGCTCCTCTCACCCTCTCCTCGAGTTTCAGGGTCCCGACAGACATAGGAGACTTGACCACCAGTGAAGACTGAGGCGAAGCGCTTATTGAGTACCTCAGCTTTTTCCATGTCTGAGGAAGCCAGTTCTCCCTTTTCGTTTATCAGAGGGGGAACACTCTCCTTGGCCTGTCATGTCATGGACACTGAAGTTCTACACAGCACACAGGGTCTGTGATCCAGAGACTTCCTTAATTTGCTTAAAGAAGGCTTCATCAACTTCCTCACCCTGATCAGGGTGGTCTGTAACACACTCCCACCACTATCACTTGTGTCACTGGCCTCACCTCTGCCCTGGACCACAAGTTTGCAACCAGACTGTCTATCCCATGGAAGAACTCCATACATTCAGCATGCTCCTGCACAAGCTGGGCAATGCCTGCTCCTCATCTTCCCTGCCTGTCTTTCCTGACAAGCTTGTACCTGCCTGTTGCAATCCTGCAGTTGTGTGAGCTGTCCCACCACCTCTGTTATTCCAACAGCTTTGGCCGTGTGACTGCACAAGCAGCTCTAGTTCCTCCTGTGTGTTTCCCTGGCTGTGTTTGTGCACATACATCTGAGGCAGGTGGGTTTGCCATGTTTTACCATTCCCGAGGTGTCTTCTGCTCCTATTGCCATATGCCTTTTGCTTTAATTCTCTTTACAATATGTTTCCCTTAGTTTCCCAAGACATGATCAGAGTGCTGCACCTCTCCTCCCCACAGCGTCTCCACCCTCTCTTTCCTTGTTTTGTGCCCTATCTCCTGTCAAGCACCCAGCATTACAGCCGCAGTCTGAAAACAATTTGCAGGGTGCTCTGCTGAGCTGGTGACCCGCAGGCATGAGTCACAGCCATGGCCTGCTGACTTCTGTGTCACTCTTACCAAAATAAATGAAATTATGATGAGGAAGGGCAGGTATTTGACTTGCTGTGCCCAGGGCTAGACTTGTTTCTTGCTTCGGATGACTTCAAAAGGTGATACTTCTGCAAAGTAAGACTGAATTTTAGATGCTCTGTAGCCAGCAGCAGTAAGAACACATCTCTGCTTTTAACAGTGTAGTTTAGTAAGTGCTATAGCAGCAAGCACAATGATGCCTACATTTTACAGTAAGAGAAATAGAACTGTAATAATTTAAATCCTGTTGACCACTAGGGAAGTGAAAATGAGTTCTGTTTTTAGCTTCAGCTGAATTCAGTGTGTAAAACTGCTTACACAATGCTAAAATGCAAACTGCTTGACTTTGAAAAGAGCTGTTTTCAGACTGACTTTACCAACCTCAGTAGATAAGGATCAGCCATCAGGAGAGAAAGATAATTTGTTTTAAATTGTGCATTTATTGCTGCTCATGAGGTGTCTTTTTTACAGATTTTGTTTTCAGGCCACTAGGTGCATTCAGATCAAGGAACATTAGAGACTCCAGGCTTTGAAATCTTGTGATCTATTATCTTGATATCGTGATGTTTTCTGGATGTTTCAGTACTCAGCCCATCCTGTTAATAGGCTGGTCTCAATCTTTTGGATGAATCTGCCAGATGCAAATTTCTTCCCAGACTGAACTGACCTGGATACGCAACATGCACAACAGCACTGCTGAAATTCCACACATGGCGGGACCGTGTAATGGGACTTCGTCTCCACAGCCATCGACCCCAGAGTTTTCCCTGGGCTTGTTGGTGCTCCTGGCTCTGCTTATGGTGCTGCTAGCTCTGGTCACAATCCTTGGAAACGTCCTGGTGATCCTTGCTTTCATCATGGACAGAAATCTCAGGCATCGGAGTAACTATTTCTTTCTCAATCTTGCCATTTCTGACTTTGCAGTGGGTAAGTTGCAACGCTGGAAACGTGTAATATTTGCTTTCTGGTAATGTTGGGAGTTGCAAGGGGGCTTGTTTTGGTGGGTGGTTTCTTCTTGGAGAAATATTTCCCAAGTGTGTGCCATGGGGAAAGGTGAGGAATGGTGGAAACTGCGTTAAGTGTTTTAGCAGCCTATTATGTTTCAAAATATATCATAATGAGTTACGTAATGCATTCTTGTTCTTGTAAATGCTTTTAATGTTGTTTCAGAAAAAAGGAGCAACTACTGTACGTAAAAAATACCGATTAATGGAAAGAGGTTCTTTGCTAGAGTTTCTGACTTACTTTTGTTCCTCAAGTAAAACTGTTCACTACACGCTATCATAAGATCTTTATATTTGACAGAGTAACTGTTTTCTTATGCAGCTATCTGTGGTAGATCAAGGTAAAATAATTACTTCTCTATGCAGTACTAATGGCCTATGAGTGTACTACACTAGAACAAATGCACTTTTCCATTGTATCTTTTCGCTGGATGCATCTCAGTGCAGGCTTTGGATCAGAGGGATAGTCCTGATGCCAGCAACAGTCCTCTGGCATCTTCATCTGTTTTCCTTATTAGCCTCCTTGTCTCATAGTGCCAATGCAGTAGTCCTGAGACGCAGTGGATCCAGTCCTAGTGGGTGATGCCAGGTGAGGAGGCAGGGGCTGTGAATGCATTGTGCCATACTCCTGCAGGGTTCAGACCACTAAAACAGCAGAGAAAGCTTGAAAAAAAAAAAAAAAGGTCCAGTGGTAGATGTTCCAGCAAATAAGAAAGGAGTCAGGTTTTAAAGTAGGCTTCAAAGTGCTGAATATGGATTTTTTAGAAGGTTTTTGGTGTTTCAGTGAGGTCTGCCTGGCTCTTTTAATGTAACAGCTTCAGCACAGAGCAGTAAGTTTTTAAACCTGGGTCCTAAGAGCAGAGGGAGTGATTGTATCTACAGAAGCATGATAAAATCTCTCTGCATTATCTTGACTTGAGGTTAGGAAGGAAGCATTTCTGCACACAAGTGCTTTCTCTTTTGGACAGTCACAGAGACCAGTACACACTGGTTCTTGAAGAGGGAAATAACACTCACCAACACACTCCACTTCTGGGAATACCACCCCTCCTAAGTGCTGTTTCTTTGTCAGTGTTGAGTAGTGAAATATATTAGGCTAGCCTTTAAGATTTTACTTCATTTATGCCATTTATTAAAAGTGGTCCCTAATTCTGGGGCCTACCCTATGGGGCAGAAACCAAAGGAGTTGGAGCCTTTGCTTTCCTGCTCCATGCAGAAAAATTATTGGGGCTGCCTTTTCATTGCTCAGGTCTTCTGCAAAAGTTTGTTTCTCCTTGTATCTTACAATTTAGTCAAGAGATTTAAACACCTACTTTCTACATCCGCTCTTGTTTGTAGCTGGTGCCTTGTAGAGTCTTAAACCAGCCATCAGGAAATGACTGTTATCAGTATTTTGCTGACCATACACCATCTAAATCTAGGACTTCATCTCTGGGATCAGTCAGAAAAGGTTTTGTTTTCTGAAGCTGCTGTAGTATTTTTTCAATTTTTTAGAAGTCTAGAATCTTTCCAGGCAGTGTGACTCATGTCATTTGCATCCTCTAATTAGTAAATTTGAGAACAGTTTCAAATATGAACTCTTAAAGCCCAGTTTTTGCATCTGTATTTATCTATAGATAAAATCAGTAGTCATATTTTGACATGGTGCCAACCATTGTTTGATCCCATTGAAGTTGATGAGAGCAGTAGCTCAGAGAGTAACTTTGAAAAATGACTTTTTTGTACAAAATTGATGCTGCTTATCTTTAAGGTATAAGTTAAGACAAACCATCACCACATCATCCTGAATATGTTTTGTACATTCTAAGATCTGACAGATATATTAAAAAAGAATAATCTGAAGAGTTTAAAGTGGATCTTGATCTCTATCTATGTATAGTTCTATATTTGTCTCTGTTGGATCAGCATTTTCAGAAATGCATATACATAGAATTAGATATTGCACTATACTTTTGAAAGAATATTTGTGGTAAAATAAAGAAGTTGTTGGCTTAAAAATAAAATACAAACATGACTTAGAACCATAGAATCATAAAGTCATCTAGGTTGGAAAAGACCTTCAAGATCATCAAGTCCAACCATCAACCTGACCTACCAAGTCCCATCACTAAACTTTAGTGCCATGTCCACACATCTCTTAAATATCTCCTGGGAGGGGGACTCCACCACTTCCCTGGGCTGCCTGTTCCAATGCTTGACCACCCTCTCCATAAGGAAATTCTTCCTAACGTCCCATTTAAACCTCCCCTGGCACAATGTGAGACCGTTTCCTTGCATCCTATCACTTGTCACCTGAGAAAAGAGACTGACACCCTCCTCGCTGCAACTTCCTTTCACATAGTTTTAGAGAGCAATGAGCTCTCTTTTTACTGGATGCAACTCAGTGCAGACTATGGATCAGAGTGGTGCTGGCATCTCCCGTCTGTTTTCCTTATTAGACCCCTCTTCCCATAGCGTCATACTTCCCATACTTCTCATATAAGTACTTTACTAGAAGGTCTTCCGGACAAAAGGCAAATGTAGTAAAACAAAAAATAGTTCTGGGGTTAATCTTAGCTGGAGAAGCAGTGTGATTTAAAACACCCCTTAAAAATGGAATGGCTTTCATATCTCTGCTGTTTCTGCTCTATCTGTGGTAGAAGAGGTTTCCACACACCACGCAGACTCTCCAAAGTATTGTCTCTATCCTACAAATGCTAACCAATCTTACATAAATAAGCTATGTTAGCAATATCTGTAGATGTGTTTTGGAGAAAAACTCTAACACAGATAAAAGATAAGAAGATATACAGCAATAAGGTTACATTTTGGAGCATAACCACAATGCATACATGTTGCAGCACTGGTTGTATACTTTTAGAGCCTATACAGTTGTTTAGACTGTAGTTTTCTTCTTCAGCAGATCCATCTTTGCTGATTTGCCCTGACCTTATTCCCAACAACCAACATACACTAAGATCTAATACATAGAAAGTCTTCATTAGGTTTCATGAGAATGTAAGAATTTCTTTATATATCTTACATATTCACCTTAGTAGTATACTTTTTTTTTTTTTTTTCCCAGCCAAATACCAGAATATTGTCTCTGTTTGCTTCCAGAAGTACTGTTTGCAGTCTGTAACAACTGCTTGGTGTGTCTGTGATTGCTTTCCATAGGTGCGTTCTGCATGCCCCTCTACATCCCTTATGCCCTGACTGGGACCTGGCACTTGGGAAGAGGCATCTGCAAACTCTGGCTAGTTATGGATTATCTCCTGTGCACAGCTTCAGTATTTAACATTGTTTTAATTAGCTATGACCGTTTCCTGTCAGTTACTAAAGCTGTAAGTACCCTACTTATAGCCTCTCTGAGTTTTGCGGCAAGATCGTGGGATTTGGCACAATACGTATCTTGGTATTAACGACATGCCCTTTGCCATATTGGTGAGTACAGGGCCCAGATTAATCGAGATAGTGACCATGAGAAAACATGCTGACATGTGGAGATAGTTGCAGCTAGATGTAGTGTACATTTTGCTCTGAGCATGCTCCAGCCCAGAGCTGGTCTAGCAGGTCTTTTCTCACAATTAATGCTGCAGGTTGCTGTTGTCATACTGCCTGAAGAAAAGCAGGCTGAGGGGTGAAAAGGCTTAGAAAGAGGGCTGGTAAAAAGGGACCAAAGAAGGAGGAAATTTGAAGTAAACTGGATGTGGGTTTGGACCTAAAATCAGACATGGGAGGAAAAGGCTAGGGCAGTGAAGTCAAGGACAACGGGGAGGATGGTTAGACCTGAGATATGGCTCCAAATGATCCTGGGGAAGACTGGGAGCAAGAGCAAATGGGACAGAGAACGGGACAAGGGACAAACAGCAGAGAGCACTCACAGGTATGAGGCAACCTCCTCTCCATGCCTGCAGCAAAACCCCAAACTTCAGATGCACTCTGTCTCTCTGCTTTCTGCAGAGCATCCAATGCACCTTCTGTGTGTTCTATGTCTTGGTTCATACTAAGGATGGAGGACAACATTTCTCACTAGTCGTTCTGTTAGCTGAAGTAGCAGAGA
The DNA here is from genome assembly GCA_013399115.1 of Anseranas semipalmata. Taxonomy (NCBI): domain Eukaryota; kingdom Metazoa; phylum Chordata; class Aves; order Anseriformes; family Anseranatidae; genus Anseranas; species Anseranas semipalmata. Next base: position 417,192 of record VXAA01002287.1, on the reverse strand, counting down.
AATGTGGGGCTGAGCTAGGCTTCCAGCTCTTTGGTGACCTATGAGAATGTCAATATGATGTCATGTGATAAAATCTCAGTTTTATTTTTGTTAATTATATTACTTGAATTTTTTATACTTGCCTTTTTATTATTTTTTATTATTATTTTTTTGTTACTTATTTTTATTTTAATGAAAAAAATGGGAAATCAAACACCAAAATATTTTGCTTTTAAGAAAAATTACACTGGAAAGCCAAGGCTCAACATTTACAAAATGTAAGTGTACCTGTGCAAGTGGAAATAATACCTATGGACATTTGTATGATAGTCTTTAGTTACAGCAATTATACTTTTTTTTTTTTCAATGGGATGTCTATCTCAGCTCTCCTTTTTACCATTCACTCTGTCATCCTGGAGCAGGATGTGAGCTGTAAGGTATCTGCCTGTTCTAAAAAATACAGTGGAGAATATGTATTGGCCCTGGAGGTGGGCGAGAAGGAAGATAAGGGGTGATCTTGTGGTTTCATCAGCTAATGGCTGCACTGCAGGGTTGGATTCTGCTCCTACATGCTCATGGAGTGTGCAATAAATGATTTTTCAAAGGTACATGTTAAACATGTGCCATATTTTCTATTGACCACTGCACCACATATAGTTCTATTTGCTTGCAAAGTGCTGTAAAAAACAGTGCAGTTGTCAGTGAATGGGAGTCATTCTCTGAGCAACTATAAAATGTTAATTACTCTGCCAGTTCAGACTGCAGATGTCTCAAACAAGGCGTACCAAATTGCTTGGTAGTTCTAACTCTGAGGGATGGTCTTGTTTCTTTGCCTGGACCAGGACCCTAGCACTTTTACTGATACATAGACACCCCTATGTTATGTCAACATCAATAAATTAAACATACCTGAGTGAGCTTCAGCTGATCGGTGAAGCTGCTGCTCTGAATTAGCAAATGCTAGGCTAAGCTCCTCTCCTGCTACTTCTCTTGGTTTGAAAATTTGCCTCTACAGCTGCAACATTTTTCTTTTTTCTCCTCATAGGTATCTTACAGAGCCCAGCGGGGAATAACATCCAACCCTGTCGTCAAGATGGTGGCCATCTGGGTCTTTGCCTTCCTCCTCTACTGTCCAGCCATTCTCTTCTGGGAGCATGTGGCCGGCTGCAGCACGGTGCAGGAGGGGCAGTGCCACGCCGAGTTCTTTGACAACTGGTACTTCCTCCTTTGTGCATCCACCCTGGAGTTCTTTGTGCCACTGCTCTCGGTCGCCTACTTCAACGTGCACATCTTCCACAACATCCAGAGGCGCCAGAGGCGCGGCAGCATTCAGGACTGTGAGCCTCCAAAGAGCAGCAGCTTATCCTGGAGATCTTGCTTCTTGCCAAGGCAAGAAGTGTCATCTTCTTCGCTGGAAGCAGAGGACAGTGTTTCTTCCTCCATGAGGGCAAAGAAAGAGTCTTTGGTAACTGAAATCTCGTCTCCATCCAGAGCCAATTCTGTAACCCCAGAAAACGACCTCTCTGTTTCTTTTTGTGCAAGGGCCAGGTCAAAACTGCATCAGGACAAGAAAATTGCAAAATCGCTTGCCATAATTGTTTGTGTCTTTGCCATTTGCTGGGCCCCATATACTTTACTAATGATTATTCGTGGGGCCTGCCAAGGAGCCTGTGTTCATAAGTCCCTGTATGAAATTACCTTTTGGCTTTTGTGGCTCAATTCCTCTCTGAACCCATTTCTCTACCCTCTCTGTCACGATAAATTTCGAATGGCTTTTGTGAAAATATTATGTCCCAAAAAGTTTGCAACATTGAGATCAGGCCCTTTTTAGAAGGAAAAAAAAAAGGTTGAAGTACAGCTGTATCTGTAGTGGATGATGGACGTAAGTAGCCAAGTTTGTAACTAACTTGCAAGACTTCAGGGGAATATAGGGACTACTTTTAAAAACCTGAGTGAAGGTGTTCTCTGCAGAAAGGCATTAGTCTACATATCTGTTCAGATGAAGCAGAAGAGAATTTAGAAGTGTAAAGAATTTATATGCATCTCCAGCTATTCTTCAAGAATCAGGACTTTTACAGCTATAGTTTTGAGAGATCACAGAAAAGTACTATTTCCTAGTCACTTGCATTGTAGAAATGAAGGCAAGACCTATAATGGCCTGACTGTGATGGGAGAGTGGGTAAGGGGAATGCCTTTGTGACTGAATAATCCAAAAGAGCACCTTTCGAACTTTTGAAACTCCTTGGATCTCATCTGATTGCGTGTACCACAAGAGCAGCAGCACAGCCCTGCAAGGGGAGAAGAGCATGGCTTGAGTGCTCTGATGCAGGAAGACATCTCTTCTCTCTGTGAAGGCACTGAGCAGCTGATCATGGATAGAGTCACCTGCTGTCCTCTCATCTGTAGTCACAGCCAGTAAGTATGGCCTGCCCTTACTCCACAAGTGAGAAAATTTGTGGCTACCAGCCCGGGGGAGATGTGTGCAGCGGTCAGAGCAACTCTACCATTTCATAGCCCCCCCCGGATCATCTTGTGACTCCCAGTAAAACTGTAACCCATACTGTGAAAAATGCTGGTCTAGCAAGCCCTGCTGACTTTCAAATATGATGTAATGCACAGGCACCAACTCAGCTTCACACCTGAGCAAATCCCTACTCAGCCCAGGGTGCCGGTGGGCAAACAATTCAAATAATTGAGAAACAATTAAAAGTGAATATTATATCTCATTTGTCCACTTCCATACATCTTCTATTTCTATTGTCAAAGTTTATGATAAATGGATAATTTTCTTGCACACTAAGGCTGCGTTTGATTTGTTGCATGAGCTAAGAAAATGACTGACCTCAATGACTATCTATAGTCTGTGTGGTGACGTAGCTGAGACAATATAATCTTCTTCCAATATGCCATTTCCAAGCTGTTAAGGGTTATTTAGTTACAGAATTCTGGAATTATCAAGTACTAGATTCCTTAATAAATAAACAGGTGTAACTTTTAAAAATGCAAATAGTTTCTCTTCATCATGCTGTCAGTAAGTATAAGGCTAGCAAATAAAAGGAACAATAAATACTAAAGAAATGTGAGAGGTAGCAGATGTCCCTTTTAACTTCTGGCTTTATTTAGTGCATATTCATACAGTATATTAGTATATTTTACTTATCACTCTTCTGATTATTCTCCTCCTGGGCTGAACTACCGTTTAATCACAATTACTTGTTTTTCTATACTATATGATAATCTAAACTCATCTACTTACACAAATACGTACGTATGTAAGTGTTGTGGTTTAACCTGGCAGGCAGCTCAGTACCACCCAGCTGCTTGCTCACTCTCCCCAGGTGGGATGGAGGAGAGAGTTGGAAAGGTGAAAGAGCAAGAACTCATGGCTTGAGATAAAGACAGTTTAGTAGGTAGAGCAAAAGCTGCACATGCAAACAAAGCAAAATAAGGAATTCATTCGCTACTTCCCATCGGCAGGCAGGTGTTCAGCCACTTCCAGGAAAGCAGGGCTCATCACGCTTAGCGGTTTCTTGGGAAGACGANTCCCCAGGTGGGATGGAGGAGAGAGTTGGAAAGGTGAAAGAGCAAGAACTCATGGCTTGAGATAAAGACAGTTTAGTAGGTAGAGCAAAAGCTGCACATGCAAACAAAGCAAAATAAGGAATTCATTCGCTACTTCCCATCGGCAGGCAGGTGTTCAGCCACTTCCAGGAAAGCAGGGCTCATCACGCTTAGCGGTTTCTTGGGAAGACGAGCCATAACTCCAAACATCTCCCATTCCTCCTTCTTTCCCCCAGTGTTTATTGCTGAGCATGACGCCCTATGGTATGGGACATCCCTGTGGCCAGCCTGGGCCAGCTGTCCTGGCTGTGTCCCTCCCAGCTCCTGGTGCACCCCCAGCCTCCTCGCAGGCAGGGCAGCACGAGGAGCAGAAAAGTCCTTGGCTCTGTGTGAGCGCTGCTCTGTAACAACTGAAACACTGGAGTGTTATCAGCATTATTCTCATCAAAAATCCAAAACACAGCATCATACAAGCCTCTACAAAGAAAATTAACTCTATCCCAGCCAAAACCGTGACACTGCTATAAATCAACAGATAAATCCAAAGCAGGTCAGAATACAAATCACAAGTGTCCACTACACTGATCTGTTTTCTTTAAGTGCAGTGTACCAGATTTTATCCTGTAAAGCTTTTGCCATTCTTTTAAAATGCAACTTATAAATTCAGTAATGTTGAATATGTGCAAAAAAATCCTTTTGTGTCAGCCTTAAGTGCAAATGGTTCTTTAATGCTAAAAAAGACATGCTTTTGACAGTGTTAGCAGTAGGGAGTTGAACATCTCCTTGTGGTTAGCTTATCAAAAGGATATCTATGAAATGAAGCTGTTACCATGGGTAGATAAGGACACACACCGTTATATCTATAACATTATATATTTTTTTGTTCTTCCTCCTCCATGCTCTTTTCTTTGGCTTGCATCTCATAACAACATAGTCTCTGCCAAAATTGGTACAGGCCAGAACTAGGGCTGAATGCTGGTATTAAGAGGGACGTACTTTTTTTTGCAGCCTGAGTCTGCAGCAGTGCCCTGTGCAAGGCCTGGGAAGAGCAAAGAATTCACAAAACCCAATAAAATGAGTCAAATTTGGTTAATAGAAGATACTGAGCACAAGCCTAGCTCCTCTGAGGGGTGGTGAAGCACCTAACTCTGCCCACATTTGGGCTTACTTGGCATGTTAGAAGTTGCCAACATAATTACTCTATCTGGGCAGTGCTTCTTGATGCAAACTTTGTTTCAGGGGCACAGGCAGATAGTTCGATAATACCCCTGGCTTATTTCTGGCAGCCTTTGTAACCGTACTGGAAAGTAAGTTGGGAATCAGGTTGCTTTTGTCTTCCTCACCTTTTGTGAGCTTTGTTTAGTAGGATAGAGAAGTAAGAAAGAAGCTGGTGGATAGGAAAAATGGAATGGCTTAAGCGAGTGGCTAGATTAGTCTCTTTATTCTTCTGATGTAGAAGCTACTTTCAACAGAGAAAGACACAGGATCTCTGCAAATTGTACTTCTTATCTTTCAGCCAGGCAACAGAAATATTGGGAACTGTCAGAGGGAGGGTTTAATCCAAGGAGCTATGGTCATAGGAGTACTCCATTGCCACTGCTGATCACTATTTCTTGTGAACCATGAGTCCCTGTGCAGGTTGCACAAGTAAGCCCCATTACAGACCTAAGTGTCAATGGTATGAAATTTTCCCTAAACCTGCTCTGAACTCACACTCAATGCAGGCCTGTGACTAGATAAATAAAAAACACCCGTGCATTGCAATGAGAAACAAAGCTGTCAGGCAGCTGGTGTAGATTCTCTGTGTCAGTCTCACTAATGGTTTGTGGCACTGATGCTGAGAAGATAACAAAAACACAGAGTCAGTGCTTCAGGTGAGGTACGTGAGATCTGGAGGTACTAGAAAGGTCACTTGCAAATTCCCAGCATTGCAAGAAACTGTGTAGCAAATGCATTATCAGGGTACTGATTGCAAATTGGCCTCAAAGCCAACTTATCATCCAAACCCCCCCCCC
>VXAA01002287.1:339856-411598 GCA_013399115.1 Anseranas semipalmata | reverse complement strand
TGATGTGATCTATTAGAGCAGAAAATAATAAAGCTACTGGATGGTTAGGCCTCAGCAGTTATTGTTTCATTGGTGATATGTATTCCTCTGGTGCTCTGCAGTTTTATTCCTTGGTACATTACCTGAATAAAGGGTAACAAAATGGCCTTTCTGCTACTGCGTGGAGGTAACGACTGGAGAGGTCAGGAACTCCTGGGTGATGGGGAAAGTGGACCTTGGAGGCAAAGCTGATGGCAGAGTGAGGAAGAGCTTATGTCCTTGAAAGAAAAAACCTAAAACAATAATGAACTTGGAAGAGGGAAATCAACTTGGAAAATTCCAAGTGGAAATTTCCCTTTGGAGGAAATTAGAAGAATAGTGATTGAAGAATTTTTTTTTTCAAACAACAGGGGGAAAATAGACCAACAAACATGGCTGAGCTCAGGTAAAAAAGAGAGACATCTTAATTTCTCAAGAAACTCTTTTTCACCACTGAAGATCATTTAGCCGGTATGAAGCATACTTTTAACACAAAGAACCAAGCAGTAAATTGCATATGCGTATTTCACAATCCCTGTGTCTGGGGGGCTCAATCAGCTAGCACCACCAGACGATTGTGCTGGTGAAGGCTTAGATACTGCAAGGCATGAGGTCTGTGCTGACAAAAGGCATCAGTAAGTATGCTGGTTAGAGGGAAAAGTGATACTACATTTAATGCAAATTTCACTTCTCCCTTGGATTGACAGAACAGTATAGTACTTTTCACATATGCATTATTTGGTAAGTGAGAGTGACCAGACCACTTCCTTTCTTTCTTACACGTTTAAAAAAATGCTGTTTCAAAATACCATACTAAAATGCTACTTCGAAGTACATAATTTTATTGAAAATTGCTGTGAAAATGTATGAAGAAAACACTCTTATAAACAAAATTCAGATGTGAATCTAAGTGCAAAAGTTGGAGTTGAATATAAGACAGCGTCACTTTTTTTTTAGGAGGAATCTGTCTGAATTCTGGAAACACGGCTTTTTAAATTTTATTATTGAACAACGATATAGTCCTTCATAAAATATCTTTGGGGTCTAACCAAAAGAACTGATGACAGGAAGGAACATTTCACTGAGGAAATCTTAATGAGGAACAATTGAGTCTTATGGCTATTTGTGTGCCAGTCCTGTGACCACCCAATAGGCCTTAGCTGCCATGATCAAACTCACCTGGACCCTCATGCCCAACATCAACCTTGGGCCTGGGAGCGCTGTTAGGCTGGAGGGGGGGTGTCCTGGTGTGAGCTACATCAGAGCCTGTAAGCTGCTCTCAGCTGTCTTTTGGACTTGTTGAGGTTTTGGGTGGATTTCTGAGATTGACCTTGGACCCAGCTCATCACTTCACATTTATTTCATGATCTTCCCCAGCTGCACCTGGGGAACTGAAGTCTTCCACAATGGCATAATCTGTGACTTGTCTCTCAAGAAAAGTCACACAAATGGAGAAAATCCAGTCTGATCCCAAGGAGGTTCCTAGCTCTCCCTGAGAAGCGTTGTTTGCCCTTATTCCCAAAGATAGAGAACCCACCGTTTCCTTTTATTTATCTTACCATGTTGGCATGGCATGGTGTGTAATGCTGTCCCACTACTTTATTGTTATATTGATCTGTAGTAAGGGAAGCCTCCTTCTACTAATAGCAACTTTCAACACTGTTTTTTTTTCCTTGCAAACTCACCACATTTCTTGTATTCCTGTAGTACCTAGTTTCCCATTTTGCATCAGGTAGTTCATGTTCCTCCATATCGCTGTACTGAATAGATTTGTTATGGCATGCGTTTCTGTGTGCCTTGCTCAACTGTTCCCCAAGCACATTGGAAGAGCTTTTTCAATAAAAGTATCACAGAACCAATTGCTGTTCTCACTTGCATTACCATTTTCTTTCTCATTTCCTATACTGTAAAGATGTCTTTCTCTTTAGGAGGTCTACACAGAAATTGAATATCCCCTGAGTAAAACCTGTTGTTAATATGTTAGCAGTCTAACATAACCATAAATACCTTCCCTTACCTTGTAAGAATTTCACCATTTCTTGTCTTCCTGCTGTTAGGCTGCTGTAATTTTTAGGTGGAAAACAAGTATTCTTGCAAAATTTTTATTTAAGACAAAAAGTTAAAAAAACAAAGCTAACAAACAAGAAAACTAAGATCAGAACTGAAGGAATTTTAAGCAAAGAAACACAACAAATCTATCCAGACCAGAAAAAGAAATTTCCTCTTTGTTCTGGTTTTCTACCTGTGCTCCTTTGTTTTAAAAGCAGTGTTTTACCAATAGTGTTAGTGAAGTAAATTAGAAATAGCTTTCCTATTGTAAATAGCATAAAGCATTATAAAGTCGAGTGGTTGGATTTGTGTGTGGCAAAACTAGAATAGCATCATACAATGAGAGAAGGTGAAGTTCAATTTTTTGCTATGTAGAAAAGACTGCTTTCTTGAACAGAGGGGAAACCAAAGAAGCAGACTGTCTCCTTCCTTACATCACTAAATCTAGGTATTGCCCTCCCAAGATTTTTCCCCTCTAGCTCTTTTTTTCAGGATCTGGCTACTATACTTCAGGCTGGATCAAACTTTCTTGCCTGTAAGCGTTTGTACAGTGCTCTTATCTTCACTTGGGTGCATACTCTCTCACTCGTTTGCTCTTCTTGCCAAACAACTCAGCCCAAAGTTTTTATCATGAGTATGCTTTTTTTTATTTTATTTATTTTTTTTGTGGGAACTCTCCCTTATCACTATATCTTTAAAGAAAAGCATTCGTTAGACCTATCAGTTACAACAAAACTCAAAGTAACCAATAGTGACTCTTCACTGATGTGCTCTCTCTCAAGCTGTGGAAAATTTTTAAATTAGCTGCCCCCTTTTCCTCCATCTTCTGTAGGATAAGGCACGATGATTTGTGGTTGCCTTCTTCATGCTGGTGTCTCTTGGCTCAACCTACCTGGGTGTGACTGAGGAAGCAACACAACCACCCCCTGAAGATCATTCCTTTACTTTTCACTCCTGCTAAAGAGGGTAGTCATGTTTCTATATAAGTGCCTTGTAGAATAGGAGGCCAGCTTTCCCTAACCACCTGTATTCCCAATGAAATGAGAAACTCCTCCAGAGTATAGTTTAGAGAAGGGGTCTGACTCAACCTCCTGAGACAGCAGTTCAGAGGGCCCATTTGTCCCCAGTGCGCTTGTGAAGGCAGACACTGTGAATGCATCTGCTGGTTTTCCTCTCTCCAAAGCCTGATTTTTGGCATTTTCCTCTTGCTGTTCCAACTGACGTGTTCCTGCAGATGTCACTAGTGCTACACAGTATTTTTAAACCTTGCAAATCCGTGGGTTTTTCAAAAGGTGCCATTGGCATGTACAATACTGCTTGATATGACACCAGCACCTTTCTGCTAAAAATGCCACTAGATATGTTATATTACATCTAATATTTACTTTGCGGCAGAAAAGATTAGTGGAAGGGCTTATTACCTTTACAAAGAAAGGAAGTTTAGTCATACAGATAATCGTCAGTCAGTGCAGGACTTCTTCTTAAGCTGCTCTGCACAGAAAACTGTCTTTTGCTCTGCATTTAAAACAGCCTTCTATCACCTGTGAAAAAGGATATTGAGCTGACAGCAGGTCCTCAATATTGGCTCTGGGAAAAAAAGTGCTCTCTCCTCTGATATAAAAGGCTTCGTTCTCATGATTGCTTTAAGCTAACTGTGGACTGCTGCTCAAAAAGCCGTCCAGCTCTCCTACCCTTCCTGCTGCTGCTCCTGCTCCTGGCTACGTGGTTCTGCCCCGCTGTCACCCTGGGTAAGGGCTTGGGCAGCTGCACAGGAAACCAAGTCTAGGAGCTGATCCAGGTGGAAAGCAACCGTTTCTCCTTTTGATTAGTTAGTTTAGGTCAAGTTAGGTGGAGTACCTTATCTAGCCTACCACACAAGCACATGCTTAGCTGCTGGTCTAATGGAAGAGGCAAGACCTCTCCCTTTGTCAGTAGCTTGGCTTTGGGTCAGATTAAAGCAATGAAGAAGCTGCAGCTTTGGATATGAGTATTTGGATATGTTTCTTAATAATTTTCTACAGGGTAGATCTTTAGCGTGGCTGATTTGGTAGACCTCCAGTGACTATAGCAAAGTTGTGCCAAAATAGACCAGAGTAGGACCTTGCCCAGTCTGCATGGCAGACATCTCCATGGGGATCTGCTCAGCTGGGCTTTTGGGGATGGAGCACTTCCACAGGGGACAGATCTCAGTTCTGCCACTTTTTCTGGCATGCTAGCCTTGTTAGCTCTGGCTGGAGCCCTTTGTCTGGGTGAAACTGTCTGTAACTGACTGTTAAAATTAGTGAAGTTCCCTGCTGAGACATTCAACTGATTCTGCTGCTTTTGACTACTGACTGTGAGTAGACTCAGTCCTCAAGTACATGCGAAGACAACATGTAGGTGCAAATGCCGCATTACAGCATGTGAGCCAAATTAATTTCTGGAATAAGGCTATGGAAATTAAGTGATTGGTATAGACTCTGAAATTTAACTGTTTACATTATTTGTATTATATTTCAGTAATAGTTTCTGGTGTATTCAGATCAATTGGTTTTTGGCCTGTTCTGCTATTGTTGTTTTAGGTTAACTCATTGCCTGGCTTTTCTGGTGCCAGGCACAGTGTTTCTATTCTGTTGTCTGTCAGTGGTTTCCTCACACTGGTTATTCTCATAATGCACTTGTTAATTTTTCATTATTATACACCAGATTTTCTTTGCTGTGTTCTGCCTGAGCAGTTGCCCCTTTGTTGATCTTTGCACCAGGCCTGTGGGCTATGTGTGTCCTGATACGAGCAAACAGCACTGGCCTCTGACTCACCTCCTTTTACAACCTTATACTTAGCGTTGTTCTCTTCCTCTCTGTCATGTTGGAGGAATTGGAAACGTGGTCCTTTGAGAATCTATGTGTAAATGCTTGTTACTTTTACTTAATGAAGTATTATCTTTATATATGTATATATATATATTCCTCCCATCCAGCATGTGGGTTTATGTCTTCCTTGCTACAGGAAATTGCACATACTAGAGAATGAAGAAAGGAGAATTTAAAGCAAAACAGTGGCAAAAAGGTATTTTAATTTTCTTCTGAGATTCTTGTTGTGTCCAGAGCCTAGGCTCAGCCTCTGTGCAAATTATCTCTTGTGCAGCCACTAGATTTGTTCTCCCTTGGTACTGTGGGAGGACACATCTGTGCAGGGAGGACAAGCAGGAGGTTAAGATTAAACCTGTTTGAGCTTTTAAGCCCTAAAAAAGAGACCTGAACTCCATTTGGAAGCCAGTGTGGAGAGCAAATTCCCAAGATATTAAACCTGCAAAAACATGTGATGCTGAACTGAGGAGCTGCTTTAAAAAAAGCAAACAAACATATAGCACAAAAACATGACCAGCTTGGAGAGGGCAATAAGCTTTCAGATGGAGCTAAGGAGATTTCTTCTGGTCCCTTGCTGACCAGAGCAGGGCTTATTGGGGAAAGCTCATGTCTAATTTGATTGGGCTCACAGACTGAAACTAGGGGTTTTACTGATATTCTTGCTGATGGCAGTTCAGGCTTCCAGTGCCACTGGAAGGTGGGAGGGGAACGACACTAACACTGCAGCTCCTTCTAAGGAGGGATTATGCATTTTGTTCATGGTGCACTTGGGTGGTGGAGCCAGTACCAGTGGTTAACTCTAGTGGAGTTTTGCTACTTCTAATTTGGCCAAAATATTGTTTACGTTTTTTAAAATTGCCTGACCTGAGGGGGAAAAGTGTGTGTTGGACTTTCAGACTGTTAATAATATCACAGCTCGATGGTCAGGTCGGGGAGCGGGGACTGTCTCACCCACAGTGGAGCAGCTTAAAGTCTGCCTGTAGTGATTAGTATTCCTGGCCCGAGACTGTTTATTTCTTGCATTTGAAACCACTAAGTGTTCACACAGGCCATTGCCTCCCCTTCTTCCTCCCCCTGACCCTCCCAAAGCAAAACTCACCAGTGTAAGAGCTCCCATGGGTGCTTTTTGGCTGACCTTGCTGCTAGGATCTTTTCATCCCGGATTGTCTGTCTTTCTTGCTTCAGGCCATTAGCCTTTGCCTTGTCCCCTTTGACTGCCCTGAATAATTCTTGCCTCTCCATGGCTCTTCCCGGTTTAGATTTATTAATTGAAAGGAAAGCCGCCACCACGGCCCAGCCACCTGAAGGGCTGCTGGTGAGCCCCGTGGTGGGGGAGCAGGCTGCAAAGAGGAGCACTTCAGACTGCCCTGGTGGCTCCCACCATCAGCTGCGCTTTGCTGACAGTCGGGGCACTTAGCATCCAATTTAGCTTTTCTAATAAGAGAGAAGTGCTCCACAGCTAGGAGGTGAATTTGAAAGCTGTACCCTGCCCCAGAGAGAGGAGTTCAGAGACCTGAGGTAGCAATGTGACACCATGCCTAGGAGGCAACTTTCAGGAGCTGGGTACCCACTGGGAACCTGGATCTCCCAGGCCTTCAAGGGCTCAAATTCTAAATTATCTTTGCATGTAACAATGAGAGTTGAGGACAGGTTTGCCTAACTTCTGACTCTGCTCAGACCTATGAGCTCAAAGTTGGGTGATGTCCTCTGATTCTTTTGGTTTTGCACTAAATTTGAGGCTTTACAATTTTTTATTTTTTATTTTTTCCTGCAAACTTTCATTTAATTCCTGCTTCAGTTTATTGCCAAAAAGTACTGACTCTTTGTTTTTGATACCTCAAATGGATGCTATGAATGCTGTGTCAGGATGTTTGCAGCCTATAATCTATTTATTTGCTGGTCAAGAATGAGTGCAGGTGTGGTGTTTGCTTGGAGGGGAGAGCAAAGAGATGGGGGCCACCCTGGAACAGCTTTGTCTGAGCAGACAAGGTGGTCTTTAGGCTTCCCCAACACCACTGCTCTGCTGGGGTCCGAGGTGGCTCCAGTAACAGAAGCTGCTGGTCCTTCAAAGCCACCTTCTTTGCCTTCTCTCATCCTTAACTGCTCTAGACATGTCTTACTTCTTTGTTAGGGAAAGCAAATTTCTCTCTCCATCTGTGTGGTTTTCTTAAAGGAACAGAAAGAAGAAGCAAAACTATCCTTTTCTTAAAGCAAAGGATGTGGTAGGAGGAAGTACAAGGGGGACATGGCTGCTTAAAACTGAGTAAGGAAAGCAATGTTTCTTTGGAAAGTGAGGGAAGACTTGAAAAAGAAAGCAGGTGACTAGCTGCTAGTCAATCTGTGTTTCACAGTATTGGTGAACATCGTGCAACGTGTGACCAAAACCCCGCTGAAGGACAACCAAATGATAGAGTGCAGTTATTCATGCAGAAGGCTTCAAATACTGTGGGATACATTCATTAGTCATAAAATAATGCCATGGCATCATTTTATTATTCCTTTCTATAGTGTTCCACAATGTCATAAATGACAAGGAGGGGTCCCCAAACTTAAAGGATGTCTACAATATGGAGAGTAAATTACCTCTGAACTTTGAAACTTCATGTGAATGCTAACTGCCTGTGTGAAGTCAGCCAAGAGCCACATTCAGTCATGACATTTTTAAAACTTCACAACTTTTTAATAATACAAAGTTTATACTTTTATCTACATACTTAAGTTCAATAAATATTGATCAGATTAATGTTTGATACAGTGACATGGGGAGTGTAAGCTCTTTTATTTTAAAGGCTTAGGTGAGCATCAGAGTTTAAGGTCACTTAAGGATTTAGATCAATAGAAAATAATAAATTGTCTTAAAACCTTTCATGCAGCTTAGCTTCAGCTTTGCAAGCCATCCCTCAGATATTTTAAAGATTTTTAAGGCTTCCTCATGCAGCAGAGCTTGCTTCAAATCCATCAGTGAAAGCACACAGAGTGCAGTGCTACAATTCATTACTGTTCTCCTATTTAAAAGACTTAAAAGAAGGACTAATATAGACAAATTTTAAATGGTGGAGAATATTTTGTGGTGGTGAAATAGGAACCACTCTGCATGGGATCCACCACAGCGTGGTACACGCATCCCCACAGCACCCCGCCCCATCAGAGCAGGCAATGGGCTTTTGCAGGTCCAGGCTGTGAGAAGCAGACCCAGAACAGACCCAATTTTGCCAACCAGTTAAGTGATAACCTAGTCAGTGTTTAGTAAAAACTGGACATTAAAGGTGGCAAGTATTAGAAGTGGCAGCAGACATAACAAACAAACAACATTTTTCTCTATTTTATTTTTTTCGATGGTTTTCCCTCATTTTACTATGTCAGTGTCTCCCAAACTTTGTGGACCTACACATCACTGTGAGCTGTTACAATTTCCTTCACAGCCTGGTCAGTCTTCATAAAGTTTTGATTGAAAATGCCATGCCCTGTTACGGTGCTACAGATTGGGAAACCAAAGCAAAGAGTGGGGGAGTGCTTGACTCTCAGCCAGATGATTTAACTGGAAACAGAATCAGGTTCTTTGTATCTTCTACTCACATGGGAAGTCTGTATTAATGATCAGTAACATCCAGCCTATACCTTTATCAATAGCTGTGTATTGCTGCTGGGCTTTATGGCCATTCCTAATTTTATTAACTTATAATAAAATAATAAATAATTTTTGAAATAATATTCTTTGACATTAGAATACAGGAATTTTTGAATACAGATTATGTGAAGTATTAAAATGGTCCAGTTATTGTTTTCAAGTAATCTTGCATTTTATTGTCATTTTGCAAATTTATAGTAATGCTAGTTTTATGCTGTATTTCCTAACAAGGTCTAATTTGAATAATTTGATTTGAAAGTTAGGTCAGAGAGTGTGTTTTTAACAAAAATATAGCAATGGTCTTTGAAAAGCACTGAGTGGAAATAAAGACAGCTCCCGAGTGTCTGACAGTCCCCTGCTCTCCCCAGCCACTTTTCTGGGCCACCCCCAGGCTCATCCTGAGATGTAATCGGCTTTGTGTCCCACAGCTTTTCTTGGAAACCTTTGCCTGAGCTGTACTGTTTTTGCAGTTAGCTTTCCTTCAGCCTAAATTTACTCTCGACCACTCTGTACACATAGGTTCTGTGCCAGCGTTGTCTTTTATTTTAGATAGGAATCTTTTCTCCAGGGTGCTTGACTCATAGCCACATTCCCGGCCAGCATCCCCCTTGTTAGGCTGAGCAGCCAGACTTCTCACATCCATTTTCCTAACCTTCCTGATGACCTCTCTGCCTCTTTTCCAGCTGGAAGTTATCTCCCTGAAATGTGGGCGACCAGGATTGTACGCAGTTTTCCATATGGTATCACCTGGGCCTCATACAAGGACATGAATGCTTCCCTATATTTCCTGGAAATACCTCCCCTGCTACGCTCATAGTTACATTTTCAAGAAAAGAAATTGAGTGAGTCTGGCAAGGTCTACCTTTAGTAAACCCATGCTGCATTTTATCCCATATTGCTTTTACCTCTGCATCATTAATTAGACTCCCCACAGAATGCTATTTTAAAGCCTGGTAAACTATTGGAGTGACTCTAATAGACCTGTAAATATGGGTCAATTTTATTCACCTTCTTAATTGCAGGTCACAAACTTGCTGTTCCCCAGTCCTATGGCACTGTCCACAACTTGATAACTTTATCAAAGAGATTTGCTAGCAGACTTCAAAAATCATGTGTCAGAGCTTTCCTAACAAGGCATATTTTCTCATCCTTCCTATTTCAGCACGCTCGTCACCTTTGTCTTGGGGAAGCTGTACTTTATCATTCTTTCAAGATTCAATTCATCTAACTTACCTACACATTTGGTCTTTGAAACCTATAGTCTCAGTTACAAAGAAATCTTGCTGTGTTTTGTGTTTCATTTAAGCTGAATCAGTTTGCAATAACTTCATAAAAGTTTTTTTCTACCAACACCTGTCTTTTATGGTGCTTTAATATGAACCAAACCAAGTCTAGACTGTGATCATCTCATGTTTGTTGAATGAAGGTTTTTGAGGATGAAGACACTTGTTGGCCATCCCAGCTAGTGGTATTGTCAGACCATACTACTATGAGAAGCATTTGCTTGCTAACCTATATCTAGGCTGTGATAGTTTGTCAGCACTTTCCTCTTGAACAGCTTCAGTGGGGTTGTTGGGCATGGCCAAATCTGGTGGTGGAATTTAGTGGCTGTTTATTGGAAATTTCCCCCAGAAGTGATTTTTATTTTTTGTCCTCAAGCTCTTATTGTATATTAGTGCCATACTTCTTTCTCATTATGGATTCCTTCTAATATAGCTACCTTATAAAGTTCAGGTTCTTTTTATAAGTTTCATGGTGAAATTCAGTGGTCTCAGGAACAAAAAGAAAAATAAAACCAACCATATTCATCTCAGGGATAATACTGCACGTTTTAAAATATCCTCCTGCTGTAGGTTTTGGAAAGATCAGTGAGGCCAAGCACATTGTATAAGCTATTTTAGAAGTGGTTTCAGTTGTCAAAATGGGCTTCTTTTATTTATGGCTTTGATTAGTTGTTTTTCAGTTTAGGGACTGAAAATTTGGGAAGAATGGAAGCCCATAATGAATGGCCAAGAGAATGCATTTTTCTAAAATAGAAAAAACACCAAACAGACTATGCTATAAGCAAATGTGCCCAATGGAGATAGTCCAGACAACTGCACCTGGACACCACCTGGATACAATTAAAGTCCCAGAATGGAAGATGGGTTAAACTAGATGCCAGAAAATTTAACAATGTCTCTCCTTTATTCACCTGCAGTGAAGGCATGGCAGTTGCTCTGAGCTAGATAGTAAAGTAGCATAGACCTATAGGACTCTGGATATTTCAAATACTTCAAAGGGATTTTTTTTTTTTTCGTCCCTAGCAGTGTCAATATATATATGCATTGGTTTTTCTCTGTTTCTCTGCCCTGCAAGGAGCAATCTTGGTAAAGAGAGGTATAAGCCAGCTTACACTGGCTCAAAGATTTTCTTTGAGTTTCTCCTGTGCTCATATCCATGGGCCAGGCACATTCCCTGTGTGTCTCCTGCTCTCCATGAAAGTGTTGATTCTCCTTAAAACAACACACTCCATGACATTTCTTTCTCTTACCCCTTACTATCTGTGGTATTTATTTCTCAATGCATTTCTCAATACACTTCAGGTACACTCGTTTCATGTGCTGTTTTATTATCCTGAAACAGAGGAAACGTAAGGAAGTTTGCGTGTATTTATATTTGGCCTATTCAGACTGGTTTGAAATGAAATGTAATGCTAAAGCTGAAAAATGTGAAGGGGAAAAATTAAGTTCAGTGATACAGAATATAACAATCAGTTGGTTAAAAGCTAACATAGCACCTTCATTAAATGTTAAAAATCTCTGTTGAAACATTATTAGCACAGCAGGGTTTTGAAGAACCAGAGGTAAATAATGACTCAGAGCAAATAGCGAGAAAAAAGTCTGTTTGACCTTATTGTGATCAGAAACTGTCCTCATATATGTTCAAAATTATGCCTAATCTCATTATCATTATCATTGTATGGGATCTTGCTAAGTTTCTATAGAAAGAATAAATGAATAAAAAGCACTCTGAGTCAAGCCTTTCTATATATTATTAAGTTTTATTAGTTTTGTAGAGGAGCTTGGGACAGAAGTCTGTTGCAATAGACAATACAAAGGGTGAATTTGTCCCTCATTGACTTTCTCAGACCTCATACTACAAAGGAGGGACAAAGGGAGAGGCACGAAATCAGATATTAACATGATTTCCATAACTGGAGGATGACAGACAAGCTGGATGAAGATTTGGCTGTGATAGGTGCTTTGTAACCACAGAATGATCTGGTCATTGCCTGAAAAATTGTTAATGGCTTTGATACACAAGCAATAAAATAAAATAAAATTAAATTTAAAAGTACATGAAGAGCATCTCAGCCATCTGCAACTCCCTCTCAGCCTTCAGGAATCCTGGAAAAGGTGAGTCTGAAGAGGGATCTATCTTGCCTATTTTTCTATTGTTGGATTCAGTATTGTTCCTCATTAAGAGAATGTATAGTAATATATATGTAAAATGTGCCGATACATATGTAAGAGCAATAGCAATGCTAAAGTCCCTGCCAGTGCATAGAGTCTTCTGGTACTTCTCTCTCCTTTGGGGCTTAATCTCCCTACTGTGAGGTGTTGGTGATTCATCTTCGTTGGAGGGGCTAGGAACAGCTCGGGGACAGACGGAGCGGTCAGTGTTGTGGTGGGTAGATTGTGCTCCTTGAGAGGGGATCAGCGTAGAGGAAGGTGTGAAGAAGGAGAGGGGAGCGAGCAGTATGTTAATTTTGCTGCTTGTGGCTGGAATGAGAAGAATGGCAGACAGAGGAGTAGGACCCTCAGGAAGAGGAGGGTAGGCAAAGGGGGTCTGTGCTTTGGGAAGACTTCCAGTCTTCCCCCAGACTGTCTGGATGTTTGCTGGAAATGGGGGATCAGCAGAAGATCAGAAGAAGAGGACAGGCAGCTACAAAGGTGTCACAAAACTTGCTTCAAGTAGGCACAAGTAGTAATGCGTATCTGCGGTTTTACCTGAGAGAAAAGCTGCTGTGATCAATGTAAATGATGATGAAGAAATCATAGATGGATAGAGACATTCTCATTTTAAAATAAATTTGAAGTGACTGTATCTTTGGACACAGGCAATATCTATAGGGCAGGAAAAAGGGTGGTGGTGTTAGGATTTTCCCCGTCACAGGGAATAAATGCTGAGCTTCCTTACATGTAAGATGTCTGTACAGAAAAAAAAAAAAAACACTCTTCTTCCTTTGTATGGCCCTATTCCCATCCAAACCTTCATGCTACAAGCGAAGTTAGAACAAAAGAGAATCAAACTGATTAAAGAAAAAGAACTCAGACAAAAATAAGTCTTGAAATATATATATTTGGGCAGAGTATGAATGTTTAAAAGATATTAATATACCCTCTGAGAGATAAGGAAAGGTTCTGCCATCTCCTATTATCTGGCTTAGTAGGCTGAAAAAGTGAATAATTCAGAGAGCAAAGTTTCTCCAATGAATGAGTCACCTAGACTCCAAACTATTAGCATGCAGCCAAGGCACATTGAAAAAGGAGAGTTCATCCACACTGGTTTTAGTAACTGCTCCACTCAGTGGGGGAATAAATCAGTTTTTCCTCAGTTAACACAAGATCTGTATAACCATCAATTCCCTCCACAGTATCTGCAGCACAAATGGTATCACAGATGCTTGATTGTGGGTATAAATTAGCATATTATGCCCGTAGGGGGAGGCTAGATGATGATGGTTTAGTAGCTGAAGCCTGCTGGCCTCTGGGTAAGTGCAAGTGCAATGTCAGATGATTCAGCTCACCGGGTGAGCAAGAGGGGCTGTGCCGCTGCAAAACAAAAGGGTGAAAAATGAAGACATATCACAGAGCCGTGCCTCTGCTCATAGGTGCAGTGGCCACCCGAAAACAGTGCTTACCAACACTGAGAGAGGGCAAAAAGCACCTTGGAAACTTAAACTGCTGAGAAAAAAGGATGAAGAACTATCCAGGTAAAATGCCACTGCATACTAGGTTTTTCCTCTCACCCACTGGTCTATCCTTCTGGAGGAAGGAGTGTGACACCTACTTGGGAGTTTTACAAGTTAAACAAGCTGTTTTACAAGTTTATAAGCCATCTGTGGAAATTCAGGCCTCTGTCTAGAAAGCAGTATCTGTGACTGAAGAGCCTGACATTGTTTAAAGGTGAAAAACAAAACAGGATAGCAGATTTGCAGTTTTCTGCTGGCTGCAGGGAGTTAGGGAGAGGACAGAACGGCTGTAGCTTCATCTTGTCACCAGCCCAAGTTAAATATGGACTTATATAAAAATCACAAGTTATTGCATGCACAAGCAAAATTTCTCAAGTTTCCCACTCAAACCCAAGTGGGATCATGATTTTTTGAAGAATTGCTGGGCTAAGTACACCAGGAGTCAGTAGGATTGTGCCTGCGAAGAGCGAGAAGAAATGGATTTTATTGGGGTTTTAGTAAAATCCCATCACAGCCCCAGGTCTGGTTCCCGGGGATAATAAGTAGCACCAGTGCCAGACCAAATCATGAGTGGGGACCAAAACCAGCACAGCACAACAATTCACCATGCCAGCCTTGCTGAGCCACCGTCTCCTCTCCTGAAGCTTTATTTCCCTTGTACTTCCTCACAGCAGGCTTTCCTTCCCATCTTCTTTCTGTTCCCATCCTTTTTGTTCTTGCCACCCACATTTTGTTTCCTTTACAAAGAAGAGTTTGTTTCCTATAGATCTTCTGATGCTTGCACCTCTCTCCTGGTGGCCTGCTGTTCGTGAGGCAGCATCTGCGTGGTGCCAGGCGGGCTCCTTTGTCAGCAGCTGACAGGAGATGCTGCCGCTGCTGGGAGCTACCGCGCACGTGAAAAGGGAGCCGAAGCCGAAGCGGGGCTGTTGGAGAACTGCACGGCCCGTGCCTCGCGTTGGTTTCTCCTTCACTGTTGCCTGCCAGCATGGAGCTGCCAGTTATCACCTGGGCTTCCATGGCTGAGCCGCATGATCTCATGATCATCATGAGATCAGTGGGATGTATCCAGGGAAAGGTGAGTTTTGCATGCCCTGGGTGAGCACACACAGATGTGCCTCTGGAAGTGACACCTTGCAGGCTGTCCTATGCCATCAGTCACCTGCTGGTGCTGTCTCATCCAGGATTGATCCAGCTCTGCTCGGTAGTCTCATGGCACCCCCAGAATGTTCACTCCTAGGTAGGAATCCAGCTGCAGGATTGCTAGAAATGAAGCGGTTCTTAGGAGGCATGAGCAAAGGGAAGGGCAAAGGGAAATGTCTCAGGCACTGTTGTGAGGAGCTCACAAATGGAAGAAACAGACAATGATTTGGAGCAGGATTGTGAACTCCTGTTCTGGCAGGGGGCCCCAAGGGAACCTGTCCTTCCCTCAGATCTACTGTGTGGCAGGAGGAGTTAGCCGCATTAACACCCTGCCAATGTCTTTAGCCGTCCCCAGGGATGGAGGTCTTACAACAGCAGAGTTCCTCTTCCATGGCTTGAGGTTGCAGGGGATGACCTGGAACAGCAATGTTTACTTCTCTATTAGTTATTGATTTTCTTCCAATTCACTGACAGTCCTGAATGTCCCTGGAGCTAGTAGGAAGGCTAGAAATAAAGCTACTAGTTACCTTAATTAATTATCTGCTTTTCTTTCCTCTCAGGAACCAAGAAGCCTCTTCTCAACATTCACGGGTCAGGGATTCCTCTCCCAGCATCCCTGTAACTTATTTAAAAGTTAGAGATATGATATCTGCTGTGCAGCCAAGGATGATGACATTGGGAAGTGGCTTCTCATGTAGCTACTCCAGTTTTTCATCTTAAATGCACAAGCAATCACTCAGGTACATGGAGCCCTTTTGCCTGCATTATGATGGCATTTTTCCACCTGATGAGTATTTTTTACTGTTAGAGGTCTTACAAGAAGAAAGGTTGGTGTGGCATTGCAGTAAATTGCCTTGAAACACGTAGTAAGTACTATTTACTGCAGTTGCTTATTGCTGGCAAATTGATAGCCTCGGAAATATGGGGGTGTTGCTGTAGAGGGGCTGATACAGGCCAGGGTGATGAAGGGCTGCTTTGCAGCAGGAGAGCTTAGCTGGCACAGCTGCAGAGCCCTCCAGCACAGGCACAGCTCGCAGGCAACGGGCTCGGTGCCTCCTCCTCGGTTCAGGGGGAGGAAGGTGAGGAGGAGGAGAGGACACTGAGGCTGAGCTAGGGCTGCCCCAGGCACCGCTACTGAGCAGAGAATACTGCCTGTTAACTTGCCTCCCATCACTCCTTCACACGAGCTTTTGCTAGTACAGCTAATCCTGCTCTAGGGATTTACCAGGAATAAAAAACAGGAATAAAAATGTCACTGCTTAAACCAATGTGGTTCCACAGATAGGGGCTTCCAGTGCAGACTTAGCCTCAGGTCAGTTTTGTAAGGGTAGCTCTTGTCATCGTTTACAGTAAAGCTGGACTGGTGGGAGAAAAATTTGGAAAGGTTGCAGCATCACTGACTCTTTGATTTTACCTGTTTCCTGGTACTCACTATTCTGGAGCCAGGGGCCCAGCAATGAGCAGGTGTCAGGTGAATCACAGCATTTATTTATTTTTTAAAGTCCCTTGACTGTGGATGGAAGATTTACAGCTGCAGTTGTAAGGTTGGAAATGAGGAGAAGCAAAAATAACCCCAAGCCGATTTTGCCAACATGGGGCTGCACCCCATCAAATTTTTGGCTTGGTGTTAGTGACCGGGGGAGGCATGTACCCTGTCCCCACTCACCAAAATATTCCTAGTCTGTGTTTGTCCAATTTCTAATCCCAAATTTCCCCAGCTCCCTGGGCTGAACTTCCACTGTTCGTCTTTTTGAGTAACGCAGAGTTTTGCTGCTGAAAAGAGACCTGCATTTCCAGCAATACTGCTCTCATCAGCCTTTAGGACTTTGCAGATCATTTTTTTTTTACATACCAATGGCAAAGCAGCGCTAAACTCCTGAGCGATGCCTGTGGCATGAATTAGGCAGCTCAGCCGGGTCCCTGTGGCCACTGGATGTCACTGTTGTTCCGCAGAAATCAACCCGGCAGGCTAAACCTGCGCAGGCAATGCGATGGCAATGGTGCAGGAGAGCGCTATACTTTCACACCCTCTGCACGATCTGATACACTAAGTAGCTCTGAGCAGCCCAGTTACATGCAAACGGTCCGTATGGATGCTATAGGTGTCATATTTTACAGGTGTGCCGTGCCAGTGCTGCACGTTTGCTATAGGTTCTGTTCCTTATCAACACTGGAAGGAAACTGCGATGAAATTAGCTAAGTTGTAGGACTGAAAGGAAATTGGAGTGCTACCTGAACAGATAGCTTTGGGCTGAGGACCAGTTCATAGGACTTGTGGTTGTCTGGCACTTGTCCTGCACTGGGAATTGGTTTCTAGATCTCAGTCCAACAGATCTATCATGCTTTAGGGAAGGCTTTTTGCTCACAATAACCAATCTGTCTTTAGATTAACCCTATTGAGATGTTAAGATTTGTCTTCTCGGGCAAAATTTTGTAGTATTCTCAAAGCATAAGGGGGCGTCTGTTGTTTTCCATCTAAAACCTCAATGTTCAGTGGATGCAAAAACTTCCAAAAGTGTTTCTAGCAAAAAGAGATAGTGAAGTGGTAAGAAAATACATCCCTTACAAATGACGTACTGAAATAAGACTCCAGGAAAGCATTTTTCCAGTACCTGAAGAAAAAACACTCCAATGAGCATGGTAAAATGTCTTAAAGTAAGTATGTCTTTAGGAGATGCTTATTCTTTCTTTTAACATGCTCTTTTTCCCTGGAGTCTTGACCCAAAAAGATACCTAAATATGTAACTAACCTTAAGTCATTTGAATCTAATTCCCTTGTGTTTCTGCGAACAACAGTTATTCCCATGAGTGACACCCAAATGTGACCTCGATGGTACTTAGTAGCACTATTGAAAGGATGCCATGGAGGAATGAAGAAACAAAAGTAGGATTGAAAACGTGAAGCTGGCTAAAAGAAAATGAATTGCTAAAAATCCATTGCTAGAAACAGATGCTGAAGAAAGTCTGGAAAACATCCTGCACATAGGAGGTCACCTAACTTATTTGGCTAAGTGGCAATCTGTGCACAGTGCCGGCATCCATCAGTTAGTGTTAATCCCACAGGAAAGCTCACATGGCATAATGGGATGTCCCAGCTCAGACCTAGAAACAACAGAGCCATTCATCAGCATGTCCCACTTCTGGAAGAACTGTGTCCTTCCCAGGCCCCATGGTTTTGTGCTCAGCCAAAATGTGTCCCTGGCTGTGGCAGGCAGAAGAGGCAGTGAGGTGCTTAGAAGTGTGTGGCTCTCCAAGCCTGTCCTGTTCGCCTGTGCTGCCCACAAGCCTTGCTGCGAAGCTTGGAAATTATCGGTGCTAACGTTGTTACCTGGCCTCTGGGTAAGGTGTGACTCTTTTCTAGCTGGTGGGAGCAGGGAAATGTAAGTGCACAGGATCTTCTCTTGCCTGTGTAAATGTGCCCTACAGACATTCTCCCTCACTTGGGTGCCTCTTCCCCTGGAGAAGCATACTTCACCCCTAGATTTTTGTAACCCAGGAGACTGCTTGAATCATGATGGGCCATTCTGATACAAGGAAATACCCAGACAAGTGACTTCTTAAGCTTTTTATCTCCTTTGATCTTTTCTTCCTGGAGGCATTTATTTGATCTTGGAAGGCTCTTAGGGCTACAGTCTGCCCTAGCAAAGATATGACAGAGAGTGGAGTAAAGAGATTTTGAGTCTTTTCTTCTGACTATTCCCCTATATAACACGGGCAAAATATTGGCATATTTTTCCCAGGAGCATAGGGGCAGGATATAGCAAATCCAAATGGAGAGAAACTAAGTGAAATCTTGAGGCTAAAAGCAATAGGAAAAGATTAAGGCTATGAAGGATAGGAGGTTTTTCTAGAAAGTACCACATGGCTCTCAGGAGACTTGGATTCGGAAGACCCAGATCTTGTGTAACTACATGAAGGACACCAGATTGCTTTGTTCCTCAGCTCCCCATCTGTGAAATGTCCCCTGCCCTTTGTCTATTTAGCCCTAGAAGAACTGTGACTTTCCCTGTTAATGCAGTGATGGACCAAGGGGGGTCTCACTTTCTGCTGGAGCCACTAGATGGGACCAGAGTAAAATAATGAAAAGAATTTCACCATTTAGACCAATAAAGACATACTATCTTTGTCCTTTAAATACCAGTCTTGGGATTCAAAACAAAAGTCAATTAAACTTCCAGATTTACCTGCCAAAAATTATATATCTTCTTTGATTCTTCTTTCTTCCTTCTTTGAAGTAAGCTTCATCTGCATACCTGCTGTTTGCATTGCTGTGTTAGAGGAACCAAATCAGGTAGACAGAAAATCTGTAGACACAAAATATGGAGGTGCCGTGTGGGCTTCTGGGGCACTTCCCTCCCCTCATGACACACTATTTTCTGAAAGTACTGAGAGGTTTGCTAAAGACCAGGGAGATCCGATTCAGACACAAATGGAGAAAAGCTGGGCAAAGCAAAATGAAACACCATCTTCACTTTTCCCTCCCCACGTGCTGTGGCTGGGGAAACAGAAAATCAGAATGACCTCAGAATCAATCCAACGAAGTCACGGCATGAGCAAGACAGCATCTAGCACTCCTGCTCCCACTATTTTTCCCTTGCCATCACTCCGGTCCTGACTGCCCACCGATGTGCCACGATGGTGAGCCGGGCAGGGCAGGGAGCCTCTGCTCCATCCCCTGCCGAGGGCAGCACGCTGGCAGTGCTGCAGTCATAGCAGTGCCTCCTAAACCACATCGCTGGCAATCAGTTGGAAGCTGAAAGTAAGCAGCTTATTTACATGAATTTTAAACACAGCGTAGTGCCCGGCAGCCCGATTATTTAAAAAACTGGGTTAAAAAAGCCACTGTAAGGCGAGGACCTTACACACCAAGCTGCAGCCCTCAGTGCATTAATATAGCTGAGTGGAGATGCTAACATAACCTTACCTGTAATGGCATGAACACACCACTGTAATAATTCATTTAGAATGATGACACCTGAGACCTAATTTAAAACTCCTAGATGAATACTGTTCTCACATTCAAACCCCAAGGCTGCTGCAAACATACCTAAGAAATCCTAAGAACTATAGTGAGCCTAATTGAATTGGACTTAAATGGACCATTGAGGTGGCCTCACCGAGCTCTGGGGAATTTATATTGTCTATACTGTATCAGAATCACAGCTTGAGCTGAATAACGGGTTACATTCAATCATGTTACTGTAACTCATGCTTGAGGAGAGGGGGAAACCTTTTGCTATCAGCAAGGCTGTATGGAAAACAATTTCAAATCACTTTAAACCC
This sequence comes from Anseranas semipalmata, assembly GCA_013399115.1. Lineage (NCBI taxonomy): Eukaryota > Metazoa > Chordata > Aves > Anseriformes > Anseranatidae > Anseranas > Anseranas semipalmata. The sequence goes on along the minus strand of VXAA01002287.1, from coordinate 391,676 downwards.
AGTTGGCAACTACTTTGCCAATTACAGAGTCCTTTGGGAAAGGCGTGTGCTAGGGCTCGGGACTAAATGATTTATGTCAAGCGCCCCAGTCCCCCGAGGCACATACAGGAGGCTGGAGAGGAGGTGCTTGTGGCTAATTATTTCTCCTAAGAATACTTTAGCAAGGTAATTTGTGCTTGCAGATGAGTCACACTGCACACTGAATACAACACAGGGAAAGCAGGGGCTGCAGTGGTACAGCGTGCAGGCAGATAAAAGGGAAATGAAGAACGGCATCTTCACTCCTTAATCTCATATGCAAAACCCTGGGCCCCCCCTGGACCCATGCCCCAGAGGGCCCCTGACTGAGCTGTGCTCAGGGGGAGCCACAGCAGATCCCAGTCACTGTGCTGAATTGCAGCGAGGAGGGCAGCATTTAAAAAGGGCGATGGAAGCGTGCTCCCTGGCACTCTCGCTGACGTTGGTGCAAATCTGCTCACAGAGGGGCACGCGGAGGGGAAAAGCTGGGCAAAGCGGAGCAGAGCACGGCCAACTGCACCGCCAGCACATCCCCTCGGCACACCGGTGCTTTCTTTGCTCCTGTTTTCTAAAATCTCTTCACAGGTGTGCTGTTGACACTGTGTTATAATTTATGAAGCCACAGATGTCTGGAACAGGTAATTCATTTTGCGGATGGCAAGTGTAAATCCTGTTGTTCCTCACATGGCACAGTCCTACCTGCTAATAAAAACGCCAGCCTCACAGATCCTGGTTATTCAGGAGGGGTGTAGCAAACCCCTTTTGGATGTGTTGCTGCCATCAGTTAAGGCATAAATAGCATTGATCTTACAAACGATTCAAGCCTGGTTTCAGGATCTCCTCTTCCCCAAAGGACAGGGGTGTGAAGTTGTGACTGGCTCAAAGCAGGGTGAGATACGGCCAGAATTTTGGGGTTGGTTTGCAGCTGAAGCACGTTACCTGGTCGTGCACTTTCTGAGCACCACCTCCCGATTTTCAGCTGATATTAACCTGTATTATAGAACTGAACTTGATTCGTCTCTTCTCATTCATGCTGGCTGAGGTGCTGGCTTTGGGATTTCAGGACCGGTAAGAAGATGGATTGGTGACAAACACTATGCTGCTTCTCTTGGTCAGGAGCTAGCAGAGATTCAGACACATTCTCCCTTTTGTGGTTATCTACTGCTTTGAAGCAGCTGAGGAGACAAAAGAGTTCTGAGAGTCCCAGTGGAAACACCACTGGTATCTTCTGAGCCCCCAGCTGAGCCCAGCGCTCTGCACAGGAGATGCACTGGTCGCACTGGTGCCTGCTGGCGTGTGGGTGGGTAGCAAGCCACCAGGGACCCAACCTGCAGCTGCATGGATGGATCAATCTGCAGTAATAACCTGGGAAAGATCTAAAGCACCTTTCCTTTTTTTTCCTGCAGTGACATAGGCAATAACACAGCTGTCATAGATGGAGAGGGGCCAGCGAATTTGCTAACCCATAGCAAACAGATGAGTTGTGAAATATCGAGTAGCTAAACTGGCTGGCTTCAAAACAGCAATCTGACCAAATGTGGCTCCTGGCTAAGTCTAGTTTGTCCAAAGGATCTGTGGGCTTCTGTTCTGCTCATGCACCAGCCTTTCACTGGGAGTGTGATGCAAAATCCATTCTTGTTGACCCAATTAAGGCTTGGTGGCAAGAAACAGTCCCTGCTGCAAGGATCCCATCTCAAGCACCAGCCACAGGGGAAAGACAGGGCAGCAAGCATGCAGCCTTATCAGGTATTTTAAACCTGATAAACCCCTCGCCAGGGCTGGCAAGAAAAGGGTCTGTAGTTTGTGCTATCCTGGGCTATATATACTGAAGTGAGTAGGCTCCAGAACAGCCTTCAGCTGGGGTTTGTTTGATTTTATTTGGCTGTATTTGAGCCCAGGCTAAAAACATTCACATCGTGCTGAAGAAGACCCTGGCTCAGGGTATCTGTTAGAGAGGAGAGGAAGGGAGGCAGCTGAGTGGCAAAACACACACCCCTGCTTTTCCCTGCCCCTGCTCACTCTTCCTCCCCTACCTGCTGGACTTTCCATTATGGATCTAGGCTGTCTATGGCGCAAGGCTTGCAGTGGAAGCTTTCTGTCCCCTGGCATGTTGGCAGGGTGTCACCCTCCACCAGATGTCTCCAGCCCCTGGTTTCTTGGGCACAAACCTGCCCCAAAAGCCTGCCTGCCAGAGAGCAGCCACAGCGCGTTCAGCTGGGAGCGTGCACAAAACAGGGCACTGGTTCAGCAGCAAGAAAGTCTTTCACTTGCGCTTTTTCTTCTTTTGCATCCACTTCCCTGGAGGCTTTTCAGGCATGCTCACCATCAGCCACAAAAACCCCTGCTGCAACTGCTTAAGAGTTGTTCTTTCTGTCCCAGCTGATGAGAAAAATCATTATCCTGAGATATGGTCAAGATCTTCCAGGTCTTTTATTACCCAGAGAAGGATCACAGGAAAACTCTTCACAACTTTTCCACATTCAGGACAGGGAGTTTACAGCTGTATTATGCAGATGTCCTATGCATTTCTTTTTATTATTATTATTATTATTATTATTATTTTATTTTATTTTTTATTCTTCCCATTCTCTTTTAAGCTTTTTCCCCTTTGCACATCTGAGCTTTGCTGATCACAGAGGTCAAACAGATTGAAAACATGTGTGCAAGTAAAGTGGCTTCACCTTTGACCTCAGACTATTCCTCCTTGGGAATGTTTAATTTGCTCTAACCAAATGTATTTTTATTTTAATGGAATGCTCTTTGCCTGGGGCAAACTGTGTGGAACTCCATCAGATGTGTTTTCATTTTACCACTTTGTAGAAAAGTGTATTAATCCATTTTGCTTTACATCTGGAATTTTTTTAACACAGCACTGGGATTTTCCCTGCTATCTGCAGCACTACCCATGGCTCCTGTGCAAAAAAAGTCAAAACAGAGTAATTTGAAATAAAATGGACCAAGAAGTGTGTTTGAACTCACTTTAAGAACAAGTTGATCCTGATTGCAAGGGGCCAATTCTTTGGTGTCCTGGGTCTACATGTTTCTTTTTCTTGTGGATCATGTATTTTCCAAGGATGATGCTATGAGCAGAGGAGGTGAAAATTTGGCCTGTAACACTATCCTGGATCCTTCTGGTGAGGTGAGGTAGGCTTCACATTAAGATCAAGCTGTGGCTACAGCTCCTTACTTCCAGCCAGTGCCTCGGTGATTTATTTCAAGGCTCATAGCCCTTTGTGGAAGAACACAACGCAGAAGACACAGACATTCCAGAGTTTGTTAGGGTTTTGTTTACTTTGAATGTCTTACACATTAATTTCTTCCCAGCAGCTCCCCTAAGCCATTTGGAGCAGTTTTCAAGCTGGTATCCAATCTATTCATGCATACTACATGCCTATATGTCCAGCCTACCTGTTATCCGTATAATAACCTGGAGATAAGGTTAGCTTGGTTAGCTTCAGTTTTTTGTTTTTTGTTTTTTTTTTCTTTGTGAAAGATAATTTCTAGCTCATGTAATTGTCATTGCTATCTGTCTCACAGTTCTGATCCTGCCACCTCTCATTTCTAGCTCGAATACTGAAATCAACAGAACATGACAACCCAACACGAGAAAGCCGGAGTAAGTGTCAGCCCCTGGCAGGCCCAAATGGCAGAGCGGGTCCGTGCCTGGGCATCTCCATTCATTTTACATAGTCCCCACATCCTTCCTGAGCAACTCACTGCTTCCCCTGAAGCCCGAAAGGGTGCACAAGCCCCTGCGTGGCTGCAGCATCGTCCTACTTTTCCACTGTGCCTCCACTTAACCGTCTGCTGTCAGAAGAAATTATTTCAGTACTACCACTGTGTAGAAAACTACAAAAAGCAGTAACAACAGCAACAACAACAATGAAAAGGATGGTGTGTAGATATATAAAGCTACATTTCCCCCTCTTGTGGATCTAAGGGAGGATACCCACAGTTACAGGAACATAGAACTGACTGATATTACTCACTTTGAGTAAACTCAGTAAATTGGGGGCAGTGGGAGCTTACTTTTGTTTTTATTTATTTTTATTTTCTTGTGTGCGTGCATCAGTTATTCCTCAATAAGATCCAATTTCTGTCAATGGGAATATTATTACTAACTATTTGTTAAACAGCTTGGACAAAGCATTTTCAGTCCAGCGAGAGGCTCACTTTGGCTATTCACTATTCATTATGCACAGTGTGTGAGTGTTCACATAAGTCATATGGTATTGTCTCTGCTCCTTACTTGAATAACTCTAGTTAAACAGGAGACTAATGAATGTTGGAGCACACATGGTGAATAGCTAATAACGAAGAACACGTTCTCTCACTTGCACCTGTATTCAGCAATAACCACGGCTATCTTACAGCATGGGGAGGTGGGGCCCATAATCTGGACCTCCCAGCTCCAAAGGCCTCTTTGCCCCATGTCCCCAGCCATTACATGGTATTTGCTGTGCGTGTGTCATATGAGTCATTCAGGGTGTGCAGCATGTCACTGTGTGCCATGAGACACCACAGTTTTGGACTTGTGGCCTCAGGAACCCTTGTGAGAACTCAACTGGTGGGCACTGGTATGTAAACCAGGTGACTTCTCAATACTAGGGGAAGGAAATAGGATTATAAATCTGGTTATTGAAATGTCAAGAAACAGGAAAAGAAAAATAGAACAAATTCATCACCAATCCAGCCTATTCTGGCTGTGGCCCCAGGGGATGTTTAGACCTTGGATTTGTTGGATCTCTTCTGACAATTTGTTCCGTCGCCAGATATCATCAGCTAACAATGCTGATCTTCACATTTTTAGGGGTCATGTAGCCATAAATGAGGGGTTTATACCTCCTTCTTGTTTCTTAGGATGCTGGTAGAGCAGGACTACACTGCTATGCTGCTTTTATCTCTTCATAGTCTTGTGCTCTCCCATTTGCTGCTTCTGCCTTTTTTATTTCTCTTTGGGGAGACTACAAGGTCTTTTGGTGCTGGGAACATTTTTCCTCACGTGTTCGCAGCGTCTCACACAACAGAACCCTGATCTCTGCTGGTGGATATTAGGCACTCTAGAAATACAATCAATAAATAATACTCATTCCTGCTGTATTGGTCTACTAGTGCTATAGATCAGATGGGAGAAGAAGGCTCTTAATCTTTTTACTGTCAGGATTATACAGGTATATTTTGGATAGAGAACCTTTAAACTACCATATAGTGAAGAGTTGGAAGGTCTCTTATAAATCATACTATATTCATATATAAACATATCTTAAATCAAGCTGATGAGCAATACCCTCAACAGGATAAATGTCTGATATTAGATTTCAGATCTGTTTACACAAAGGATTGATGACAATCGATATCTGCCCTTGGGATGAAGGAGGAAACAGTTAAGCTAGCGATCCGCTAAGCTAGACCACTTGATGTCACTATTGCTTGATAATGTGCACGTGCAACTGCAAGAGTATAAACGGGGTTGGTTCAAAAGAAGAGTGGGACACGGGGTTTAAAGAAGGCCTCTGGCCATCTATTTAAAAAGAACGAGAAAGATACACTATTTAGGAATGCGCATAAATTCTGTTGCTGTACATTTTGCACTGTTAGTGAAGAACTCTCTTCCTTGCTCTGTGCAAGGCTGAAAGCACTGTCTTGGGTTTTGAGCAAAAGGATTTGTAAGCTTTTCACTTGTTCATTATAAGAACAAGACACTTTCCTCCCCTTTCTGACATTTCTGTGTGAAAGCATTGCTATATTGGACAGGGCACCCCTCTGATCCAGTAGCCCAACTTACATTAATAAACCTCTTAATTTACTGTAAGACAGTTAAGACTGGGCCCATAGAGATAACTATGAAGCAAAATACTTTCGCCTACTGCCATGAAGACTTCTGGCTGCTCGGGCAATTTTTACAAAATCCAGCCTGGATTTCTTCTGAGGAGTTTGGGACCTCACCTGTGCAGTCGACAGAGGAAACATTTCTATTTGCTTACTGCAGAGATTTCACCATTCAGCAGTCTTGTTAGTCACAGCTGAACTGGTAAATTATTTATCAAAGTCCATGGTGAATAAATATCTAATACTCTTACCCACAAAACTTCATCTAAGTCCCATGGAACCGGGCAATGAGTTTCTTCTCCTTTTGAAAGGTCTGAGGTTATTAAATAATTCAGAAGCTTCTCTCCTGGCTGTGATGGGCTACACAGCTTTAAACTACCTCAAAGTGCTTTTTGTTGGGAATTAAGCTATGCTGGTTACTCCTCTTTCTTTGTCTTCTTGTAATTTGGGTGCTTACTTGGACAAAAGGTGGGTGAGGGCCTTTGTGCATGAAATTTTTATGATGAATAACCAATTCACTTTTCACCTGCTATTGGCTTTCTCCATTGAGTAGCAGAGTTAGAGCTGCTTACACATCTCTGATTACAGAGGAGGGACAGAGATGGGCAATGACTAAATTATTTGCACACACAAGATGACGATTGGTGGGATTAAACCCACGTTTCCTAAGCCCTGAGCTAATTGCCTTTACCATGGGACAGGCTTTCCTTACTCTTAGGAAAGTAAAGCTTGAATCTCACCAGATCTCCTGCAGCTCCCATTTCTTCCTAGAAGTTCAGCATCACAAGCAGTGTCTGTTGAAGGGCCTGATCTTGTTCCTTTCTGTTCCCTATAGAAACCCTATATAGGTTAGTACAGTAACTGATGCAGTCTTTACTTCCCAGGGAAAGGGGAGATGAGCCCTTGAAGGGGGAATATCTTCTATCACTCCACCAGCTTGAGGATGCAAACTCCTGAAACTTGAGGAACTGGCTCAGGAGTTCCTTAGCCCTTCTTAACGTTCAGTAAGTTTTAAAGCTGAAGTGTTTTGTGGCAGCTCCACTGATGTATTTTTGGATGGTTGCTGAAAGTAGGCAATTCAAAATCATGGTGCATCAAATCAAAAATCTTTTTTTTCTTTTTTTTTCTCTATTAAACTATGTATATTTTAAGAGTAATTTCCACGGACTCCTTAAGAATTTCTACTTATTTTATTTTTTTCATAAAACTCTAATGTGATTGGTGGCCAAGTTTCAGGGATGTGTCATGGCATCTTTAAATGAGTTAGCCTTCATTTCATTCATTCAGTTCTCTGGGAATCTCCAAACAACTATACAAGAACAGTAGAAAAGACTTGGAAAAGGCTTCAATGAGCTGTAGCATTTTGGTTTTGCTTCTCTGACAGTCATGTATACTTTAAGTAAAAGACCAAACTGAACATTTTAAGATATTTCAGAATCACTGTATAATTTTATCATTACCTGGGTATTCTGGTGTGCTCTCCCATCACAAGACCATTCTGGAATTGAATGGTCAGTGATAATAAACATTGATAATAGATTACAGAGTAGGGGTAATGTAAGAGATATTAATAAGGTAAGATTTTTAATTAATTTTTCAAGTTAATTAAAATGTCCAAAAGCACAATAAAACTGCAGAAAATCTGGCAAGGGAATGGCAGCCTGTCTGATTAATGCAAGTCAACTGTCTTCTGAGGGTAATAGTAATAATGATGAGATTATGGATATGGAAGAACCTGCTAAAGAGATATGAGATGCATGTGGAATACAAACTGTGTCCTAGTTACTATTTTATGGTGCACAATGGATCTTATTAAGGAGGAATAGCAGTAAGAATTACCACTGAATTGCTCAATAAAAGTATTGTGTAATTAACAGTGCTGCACCATCAGCTTGAGTGCTACCTCCCATTGATACTCCATATCCTCCATTTACTTTTGGTTTTTAACTAAAGTATGGGAGTTCCAACGGCAGTTGCAGGCAGCTTGAAAAACATGTTGTCTTGTTCATGATGATGCTTGAAGGAAAGGAGATAAGTGGTGAAGTGCTGGAGTGGAATACAATATTCAGAAGAGACTCAGAAGATCTTCCAGAAGTGAGATTTTGATAGTCCATTCCCTTAGTGAAAATAACAGTAAACAAAATCCTAACAATAACCAAGATAGTCAGAAGAAATAAAAATACTTTTTTTTTTTTTCTGGCATCCCTGGTCTAATCAAGTTCCAGTTCTGTAAGTATGTGTCCCCCATCCAAGCAGAGAAGTCCCGCTGAGATAAGCCAGTGCAAAAGTGATTAAAGGGATTCACTGTTTTTTGTTTTTTGTTTTTTGTTTTTTGTTTTTTTTTTTCAGAGAATTAATTTCCTTATTGCATATACATACCATGTGCCTACTGCACCAGTGTTCTGGTCTTGGCTGGGTGTTCTAGGCAGTCTCTTAACAGAAATACTATAAGGTATTGATTAGAGGCATTAGTATCATACAAGAGGGGATACTTGTATAGTTCTGTCCCGGTGGAAAAGGAGCAGTCAATGTCATCTGATAAATTATGGTGTTTCTAACCCTGTTTTGCAGATCTATGTGCTTGAGGTAGTTTACTTAACTCTCAGAGAAGTATCATTGCTGTTGGAGGACAGATGTAAACCAAACCTCCTACCCTTTGAGCTTTTCCCATCATTGCTTTTTATAGAAAAACACAAGCTGCTGGCTGCAAAGCCAAACTCTTCAAAACTAATATTGAAAGACTAGTTCGACTACAGATTTGGCCAGACCAGAAATGAGATCTGAACTGCCCATGTGGTTCAGGACATTTGGAGCCTGAGTTATGATAGAACAGGGCTGTGCTCATAATGAATTACTTGCTTTTTTATTTTTTTGCTAGCTAATTTTGCCGGGCTCCTGGCGAGGTTATGCTGTGTCCCATGTTCATTTTATTCAAGCTTCTTTCTGTCAAGAGCAAAATTCTTAATTCCATCTTCAGTGTTTACCCAGACTGGTCTTAAAAATGAAAATAGTATCTGGAGGATTTTAGTCTTGGTGAAATAATAAAATAAAGTAAAAGCCTCCTGTCTTGAATTCTGAGTAGGCTGCATCAGCACATGCAAGAGAAATTGTTGCTATAGATTGCCTTGTTATTAAAAGGGGAGGGTGGGGAATGGCAAGGAAGGTTTGAAGCCTGTTGATGTAAACCAGAACCAGTTTATAGGGAGCTGGCTGAGGACTGAAGTTTTATAAGGTGCACTTTAAACAACCATGCAGTGTACTAAAAATACCATAAAAACTATAGCTTCCAGCCACAAGTTTCAGAAAATGCTTAGTGGCAAAAAGAGAAAAAGCTGCAAGATATAGGGCGTAAAGAAAATCTGATACACAGAATGGAGGAACATTTAGGTTTTGCTTCAGGCTCCAGTTTAGTGCAAGCACAAGAAACTACTGTTAATACTGCCATAATGTTCAGTAGGACAGCATTTATCTCCTTAAAGGCAAAAGTATATAAATGTCAGAGGAGAGCTATCACAAATTGGTATCTGAGCCCACTGTAGACCTTTCTCCCCACCCTCTGCAGATCCCATTGAGGCTTGTAGAGATGCTGCTACCCATGCTGCTGTTTTTCTCCTGAGACCTCACGGCAGTCATCAAAGCAGCCAGACTGCTCAAAGCTTATCAAAGCCCATTGCTCCTTTTCATCAGAAAACCATCAGAAAAATGGCAGTTCCCCCGGAATGACCCAGCCCCTTGCCCCATCAGCTGTCATGTTCCTCACCGAGCACAGAGGGGAGAACCTGCACACCCTGGCTTAGAATTGCAACACGCCCAGCAAGGGCTGCCCTGCTGCTGGGAGAGCAATGACCCTAGGAGATGCTCTGTCATGTTGCAGGCTTGGGAGCCGGTCCTGGAAAGCATCATCAGAAACACTAGCCATTGGTGGTGCTTGCACCAGGGGTTTCTTAAGAATTTTCTTTGTGGTTATTTGTCCCCAGCAAAAGGAGAGTGCTGGGAAGGTCTGTCTGCATCTCGTGTTTATGTGTGAGTTAGCCTCTGGAATTTACTGCTCTTGGATATTAAAACAGGAAAAAAAGAGAGGAAGGAGAGAGAGAGACTAGAAAGGGCAGGGAGGTGGAGATGGAACAGAAAAGTTGCTGTACTTACCCAGGCATTTAAATGCCTCATTAGAAGTGCCTGGCATGGCCCTGTCAATCACAGGATTTTAAGGGGCCCATCAGAGACGCCTCTGCGAGGCACAGTACCTGCCTTGCTCCCCTTCTGCTTGCACACCGTGTCAGAAAGGTATTAACCTGCCACTGAGCTGTGACAGGAGCAAACTACAACGCACCGGTGCCAGCTCAGCTGTGCTGCCCGGCACGGATGGGATCAAACAACGGCTCCTTGCCTTCCACTGCCTTCCCCAGCCAACCTCTCCATCTGATGTACGGAGACGGAATGATACCTAGGTCTGCAGTTTCAGTAACAAATCCCCTCCAGCAGTTGCGAGGCAATGGTGAGAAAATAGTCGTTCTGAAAAACATCACAAGTATATATTTTTTTCTTTTACAGGATGTTAAAAGCCCGCTTTTAAACACTCTTCTCCCAGTCCTCACTCACAGTAACAGGAGCTGGGGTCAGGCATCCCTTCTTGCGGTGATTAATACCTTGCTACAAGAGGACTGCCATTAAAGGGAATGAGACTTCCTGCCGAGTGAGGCTTTCCTCTGCGGGAGGAAGAGTGGCTCTGTGTCTGCAAACCATGGCAGACACTGAACTTCCCAATTTTCTGCACAGCTCAGGCAGCCAGAGCTCTGACTGCCATCACTCGCGCCCACAGTTTATGGCAAACATCAAACAGGAGGCCATTTAAAGAAAAATAAAATAAATCAGGCCCTAAATTTAAATTGTTCTGATATAAATCATTCATGCAACAGATTGCTTTTATTTATTGCCTTTGTTTGCGGCATGAGAAATCTGTTAGATGCCCCTCGTAGAATTCATAGATTGAAAAATAAAAATCCTTACAAGATACAGGCTTTGTGCCCAAAATGTGGCACTTTCCTATTACAAATCTTTATTCACCCTCAGGGGGCATATTCTGGCACCACTTGCCCTCGTCATTATCTTCCTCCTTCCTACCCCTGAAATCCCCACCCAACCAAAGGAACCCTCTCCCTGCCCCAGCTCCCGTGGCCCTTCCAGCCTGCCCATCTCCTGCCCTGGCCGACTGGTGGATCCCCCTGGGATGGAGGAGACCCACAGGCAGCAGAGCAGTGGGGAGGAGCAGGTGACCTGTGCCCACTCTTTGGACCAGAAAGGGAGGATGAAAGTTCACCTCAAAAAAAGTTAAGTGGGGCAGTCCTTCAAAGACTGAGATTCACCTCTCAATAGTGGGACATCTGGTGACATTAGCCGAAGTTTCACAAAAGCTCCCCGTGGCCTTTTCAGAAATAGAGCAGGTTTCATAAAGAAAGAAAGAAAGAAAATACAGAGCCTTATCTATTGGTGTTGATTTATCTCTGTTTTCTATTATAAGGTAATGCTAAATCCAGCAAAGGATCTTAACTTGATTTTCTTCCTCTCCAAAATAGGAGAGGTGGCTAGTCACAAATGTATGTTATTTACTGAGACGTGGTTTTGTCCTGCTTTCTTTCTTTATTTCATTATTTATTGAGTAAGATAATAGCTTATGGTACTTACACAGAGCCAGCTGTTTGCAGGATGCCAAGAGCAGGTGGTCTGGGAGGCCTCTGATGAATTGCAAAAGACACTTACCAGCTGCTATGACTGTGTGAAATGAGCAAACCTGCAAAATCTTTATTTTCAATTGGATTGTACTTTTAAGTAAGCAAGGGAGACAGCCAGTATAACTACAGACCATGACCAACAACCCACATAAAGTGTGTGCAAACACAAGTGATTAATGTACCAGGATTTCAAAACATCTAAAACTAACGAGTTGGATTTCACAGGGTGCAGAAGAGGGAAGGGGAGAAGGAAGGGATGGGTGGGAGCAGCGGTATGCATGGGGGGCAGCAGGGCAAGGGGCTGCTTGCAAGTAAAGAGGAATGAGGAACTATTTGATGAGTCTTAATAGCCTTTCTCAGGTTCTTAACAGCTCCCATATTTTTATTCTGTCAACCAACCTAGTAAACAATGATGTTTGCCTTTAAAGTTTTTATGGTCTTTTTCTCTCCCTCNGAAATGACTGACTAATTGATTGACTGGGCTTTTTCTACCCCTCCCCCCCCCCCCCCCCCCCCCTTTTTTTTTTCAATTATGTAGGGCACTCCTGTGTGCTACCTCACCAGGGCACAATCCTTTGGTGGTAACCACATCCTCAAATGGTCACCAAAGAGATGCAGGGATAATGGGTTACAAAGACAGACATTAATAAGGTAAGATAAGAGAGGGGAGGTTTATTAATTTTTCAAGTAAAGTTAGGATGCCCAAGGGCACCGTAAAACTGTAAAGAATCTAGTGAGGGATGAGAGGCCTAGCTGATTAATGCAAGTCAGCTGTCCTCAGAGGGTGATTGCAATAATGATGAGATTATGGAAGAACCTGCTGAAGACAAATGAGATGCATGTGGAATAAAAACTAAGTGTCCTAGTTACTCTTTTGGAGTGCACGATGGATTTTATTAAGGAGGAACAGCAATATAAATTACTGCTGACTGAGATGCTGAAGCGAGGAGCTGGGCTTGCTTTGCTGGAGTTTCTTTGCCTGAGACATAGCATGCAACCCAGGGTGCCTGGCTTGAAAACAAGCCAAAGAAAACATGGAAAAGTTAAACTGGGGCTTCCTCCCCTACTGAATAAGAAAAGAATATTTCTGCTTTGTCTCTTTGATGTACCTTTCCCTCTGCCTCCCCCACCCACTTCAGCTCCATTACCTCCCTGCTTTCCTCTGTCAGGGTGGATAATTCAGGGCTTCCCAGTTCATCCCAGGAGCCCTTACCCTGTCCAGAGGCAGCTCTTCTTCAGGCAGCCTGGCCACAGTGCACAAATAAAGCAGTGTTTCTAAGGGCAGCAGTTTTTCCAAGCTGCCTTCCTTTGTCTTCTGACCCACCTCTCCTATCTCTTCGTTCCCTGCCTTTTCCTCCCTGTTCTCTTGCCATCCCCTCGCCTTCTCCTTGGTGTCCCCAGCTTCTACCACCTTCTCTGGCTTTTTCCCCTCTCCCCTTGGTGCAGTGCCTCCTGCCGGCCCCTCACAAATGGACTCTCCCTCCAGCCCTGCAACTGTCACCGTGGCCTCCTGGCTCCTCATGTCCATACACTAATGTGGGGATCAGAGGCACAATGATTATCACTTCTGTGGGTATTTTGAGCTGACCAGCAAGCAGACCTGGTGAGGTAGAGCATTCTCTACAGCACTTAAATCACGTAGGATTAGCTGTCCAAAGCAGGAGGGCAGGGGATGGCTTCCAGATGCAGGAGGTTGGCAAGCCTGCGCTGAGGCACGCAGTGGGAACCAAAGTGTAATTAACAGCATGGGAACAAATGTCACAACGCAGTCTCTTGTCTAAAATTTACAGATCCTCTGTTTCTTTTCAGTGTATTAATTGTCCACGGTAACAAGAAATAAGAAATTATAGTATTGACTGCTTTTGCTACAGTGCAAAGTCAGTATTTCCATCAAAAAAATCTGTTTCTAATGGGTTTCAGTAATACTATTATGAACATTCACTTCAAGATTAATCCTGGTATTTAGATGTCCCAGCCAGACTGCATTTTTTTCCCCTACAAAACTTGGTAGATCAGTTTGGGCATTATAAACTTTAACCGCCTCCCTGCAGCCCAGCGATTGCTTGCTCCTGCACACTCTCATCTTTCCTTTATTGTCCTTTTAAAGTCATGGTATCATCTGATCTCTCTTGCTTTGATGATTTTTTTAATGGCTGTAAGTAACTACAGGATGTCAAAACATCCTTTTCTTCCCCAGTCTAAATATGTAATTACCTGATAGATGAGCATTTCTGTATTATTAAGATGGTCTAAATACATATTTATGCAGCCGACAGTAATTACTTCATTTTAGCATCTCCCTACATATATATTTACATGACAGACCATAATGTTCTGCAGTGTCAACCCCCATAAACCTCACATGTGACATCAGAGCAGCACATGTCCTGAATCTTCTGGGTTTTGTGCCGCATGCTACAGACACGTAGCAGAACTTTACATGGGGATCCCCTTTTGCTGGAGGAATGGTCACTGCTGGACAAAGAAAAAATTATGTTATATAAATAAAACGTATCTTGCAAAGGAAAAAAATCACAAACAAACAAAAATAACAGCCCTAAAAGATCATGTGAGTATCGTGCCTCTGATTCCCAGTAGCAGATGTTTTGGGTGTTGAAACTCCCACCAGAACAGCTGCAGGAATGTAGAATCACATCTGGGCTTGCGACGGGGCTGCATCATTACCCACTGACAGCAATGCAGCCAGATGCTTCCAATTCATTTTAGGGACAGAGCTTAAAGTTTGAGCCCGTGAACATCCCTGCTTTACGATCGCTACTTATCGTTTCCTGCGGCTGCTCCTGGAAAGGCAGCAGAGGCGGTGGCGTGAGCAGGGGTGGCTCACCAGCAGCCCCTGGCATGGGGGCAGAGCCTGGACAAGGGGCTGAGGGAGAGCAGGGACGAGCTTCAGGAGCTGAGGATGATCTCTTCCACCCCCAGATAAGGGCAGTGGAGGTATTCAGTAGGCACTGGGTGTTTTGGGATGGTTACTTGGTCTGCCGAGTACCTAAAGTACGGCGGGCTTGGTCGCTCTCCAGCAGTGTGTTCTCATCTCTCTAATGGGACTTCAAATTCCGTGGTGACAGCTGGGCTGTGCTAGTTCATTGTTTTATGGAGGGTTGCTTTTCCTTACCCACCATACCGCATTTCAGCACGGATGCCTGGCAGTGGTTAGCCCTGCTGTTACGATGAAAGAAGTCTTGTCTCCCTCATTTCTGGCTTGTCTCAGTGGGAGTGCAGGCATCAACAAAGAAAACCATTTTCTCCAGGCTGATATTCAAGAGAGAAATAGTTTTAAGGCATAAATATATGTCTCTGGTATCTGTATCTAGATTTTGTATGAAATCTAGATTTCTGAAATCTTGAGTCTGAACCTGTACAGAGATAGGTACTGGCCCCTGGGCTGCTGGGATAACTCAGGCAGACAGAGCTGCCCTCACCACACCAGAGCTGTTCATAAGATAATTTATTATTTTGCATGTAAACACACGCAAATAACTGAAGGTAATTAGTTACAAGATTTCCAATAAAGTGACTGATTTAATCAAAGGACCTTACTGCACAAGTAAAAATTGTAGTATATCTTTAAAAAAGAACTAGTAGAAAAAAAGAAAATGGCAGAGAAAGTATTTACCACAATGATCTTGTCTGTCACCTCATTGTCACTTACCCAGTATCCACAGACTACAGAGGAGGCAGCAGGAGGTTTTAATATGGCTTCCAAAATGCCTTGAGAATCACACACAGGCTGCAGCTGACAAACGGGGATGGGGTTGTCTAGCTAAGCTTACCAGCGTCAAATGTTTTAAAGGACAGACATACAAGCAGATGGATTTCTCCTTCCAGGGAGGAGGATTAATTGTCAGTGAGGTGAATGGCATCCATGTTCTTGCATAAGAAGGAGACAATTCTCTACTTGAAAGTTGTCAAGATCATTTTTAGAGGAATTTATGGCGATCTTTGGCTTAAAAAATATATAAGAATATATCTATATAGAATATATAGAATATATATCTATATAATTAGTAATAATTAGTAATAATTGGTAATGTATATCTATATAATTATATGTATCTATATAATAGTTATATAATAGAATATATATCTATATATTCTACATTCTATAAAATATATATCTAATAGAAATTAGATATTTCTAATCCACAAATCAGAACATCCCTCTCCCAGGTGGTATTGTATTGTTTTGATTATTGTTGATAAATGTATATTATGACAGTCACAATGAGGTTTGATAGGGTTAGATAAACTCCAGGTACTACTGAGAATGTGAATTTCTTCCCAAACCGATCCTTTAACAAAGACCTTCCCCCCCTCCCACGTGAGGGTCAGGAGGAGGAGGAACAGAGCAGCGCTTGAATCAAACGGGAGGTGGATGCGGCGAATCCCTCCCTGGAGCCGTGAGCCCCACTTCCTATGGCTGTGGTGCCCCGCAGTGCCGTGCCAGAAGACTGCTCTTGGAGAAGCCCCACTGGGAAGGGTTTTCAGCCCACGCTGTCTGCACCCCTGCATTGTCTCAGATTTCCATGACCGTTATTTCATCTCTTTGTCTTTTGGGCTTTTTATAAGTGTTTTACTTTATAGTGTTACTGACTGGGAGGGAGGATCCTCCATTTGAGTGCTGTGAACCCTACGTGGTGGGCAAACACAGGGTGACCCCACCACCTGTGCCCCATGCCCAGGGAAATCTGTACTCACCTCCAACATGTGTGCTGCTTTTCTGCTTCTGAAGGAAAACTGGATAAATAGTGGATGGCACAAAAACCCAAAAGGGTTCACAAGTGCCTCTGAAATAAAGTAAGAGTGTAAACTCCCAATGGCCCAAGGCTGTTGTTGGGGTGGCAACGGCAGCCAGAGTAGACCCTGCTTAAAAATACCTGCAAGTTTTCTTATGAGATCACCTAGGAGTGCAAATCCTTTCACTGCTTGCAAGGTTCATTAATGTCATCGTTGCGTTGCATGGAAGCAAAATGGCAATATAGTGCAACTAATGAAAACAGAGGTTAAATACAATTTATCTGCTTCCCAAGGGAACATGTTTTTCGGGAAAAAAAAAAATCTATGTGTGAGAAAATATGCAGCTCTCTTTTTTTTCCTTTCCATAAAATTTTATTCAAAACTTCAACATAAAGAGGAGGAATATATTAAAATAGCATCTGTTTAAAACAGAACATGCTATAATAGACTAGAGTACATGAGAAAAATCAATAGCTTTGCATAAGCGTGAAGTCCATAATCACTCTACAGATATACCTTAGAGAATATATGCGTTTTAACTGTCTTTGTATAAAACCTTCCAGGGAACTGAACATAATAATAATTAATAATGTAATTAATACTTAATTTATAAAGGGCACAGTATGCCCCACTCTCCTGCAGAGGCACTTGGGGTGATAAGCAACTGAAAAATAGGATCCAAGTTAAAATAGCTCATTAAAATGAAGACAAGAAAGATAATAAATAAAAAGCCTATGGAAGCAGTACAAAGGGAAGAAAGATGTGCCACTGCAAATGCATTGACAAAACAGAAAAAAACTTAAAAGCTCCCAGCCCTGTCCTGCTCCTGTCAAGACTCCCATTCACTTTGGTGGAGTGGAGACAGGGATATTGCTGGGAGCCTTGGGAAATCCTCAAGCGCTGCCTTTTAAAACCAGAAAAGACATTCATCTTCCATCAGTCAGAAGTTTAGTGGGTTTGTAAGCTTGAGGTTTCATCATGTTTAGTAGGCACAAATAAAGCCCGTAAGTGAACTGGATGTTACTTACCTGTGTGCTCATGGACTTCTTCAAAGTTGGTTCAAGAGGACTAGTAAGCACTGACCCTTCCTCAAATTTATTTATTCCCATGTCTGTTAATTCCACTCTTTATTACAGCTTCAAGCATTTTCCTGGTGCAAAGTCATGTGTAGTGGGCTGTAGTTCCCAGAATCACCCCTGCGAGGCTTTCCTAAAGACTGGTGTCTTGGCTGCCATCTTTCAGTCCTGTGTTATGAAACAGGACTGATGGATAAACTATTGTTCAAACCACAGTTAGTTGTGATGTTTCACATCAGAGTTCCTTTGGAGGTTTTGGATTAAAAAAACAAGTCCTACCTCCTGATTTGTTGCCATTTGATTTATTAATTTTCTCTGAAACCTCTTCATTGATACCTCTTTTTTGTGATATATCTTTCAAGTTCATTCCCCATTTAGAATTACTTTGGTGAAAAATTCCTGGTTTTTGATGCAAATGCTAATGAAAAAAGCCAGTTACCTTTCTGCAATATGTTTGTCTTTGATGATTTTGATCCAACTAACTTTCTTGTAGGCTTTCTGCTTGTTCTAGTTATAGATACTACTTGGTCTTTCTTGTCTTGCATTAGTATGTTTTATATTTTATCATGTATATTTTTATATTTAGATGTATATTTTATATTTAAAATATCATATTCTTGTCTATTTCCTCATCTATGCATCAATTTCCCTTTTTTGACAAGTGCGTTTTTATGCATAATAGTCTCTTTTATTCTGACATTTATCCATACTGGCACGTTCGGATCTTTTGGAGTTTTTCTATATCAGTAATATACCTTTAATCTGAGAGTCTGATGTGGATTCTTTAGGCAGCTTCCACATCACCAAGAAGCATTTTATTTCTTTCAGTAGCTCATTTTATTTTGCTTTAAATTGTTTCCTCATCTTTGTGCAGCTTCATTTTTAACAAATATTACATAGTATGATATTTTTGACTTTTCCTCTGCAAGGAAAAGACACTGAATTTGAATGCATTATAGTCACTATTATAGAGTCACTGTTGCATATTGAACCTGTTTATAAACTGCTACTTAAAACCAAGTAAAACTAAAAAAAAATCCAGCAAAAAATCCCTCTTCTTGCAAATGCTTATAGATTAGTTACTCTGAGGAGGAGACATTTCTCATGTCTGAAAATTAACTCTTGCGTTGTAACTGACTCAGAGATTTAGCATGTTTATATGGGAGCTATGGGAGCATCTGATCATATTATACATTCACAGATTTGTTAATCTTCTATCCTTACTGGCTTGTGGAAGACTGTACCCCTGCAACTTTACTTGTGCATGGAATTCCAAACCATAGAAATTCCAAGTTATTTCTGAGATGATTATTTAATCTTATATTCATCGATACTTTAAAAAATGACTCCACTTGTTGACTGTCTCCTTTGTATCAGTGTTACAATGCGTTGCTGATCATCTTTATGCTTCTAAGTCGTAGGTGTGAATATAGGGATACTTTCATTTTAAAACAGGTCTTTCAGCTCACTCATTTTAGTTTTTAGATTCCTAGAATTTGTTTATAGTCATTGACGGTTTTACAATGAGCTAGTGATCATGATGTCTGTAGTGATCTAGATGGTCTCACGTTAACTGGTTAGACTGAGCTTCATTGTGGATTTCTGTCCTATTGCTATTCTAAAGTCTTGAGTTTTTGTGACTTTGTCACTGCATTTCAGTCCACTCTGTTCCCACCCACATCATGTTTTCCTGCTGTATTAATATTTTTTTGAAATCTTGCTTTCTGGGACAGCCCCTCACAGGTCTTTTTTTTTCAATGCTTAATTGGGCAGAGAGACCTCTTGCACGCAATGGCCAGCACAAAATGCAAGAAGTGCTAAATCATCTCCATCTTGCTCTGAAGCTGACAGTGGGGACTCAGCGCCAGCTCTCTCCCAGCTGCACATCATGGTCTTGGGAGAAGTTAGCACCTACCAGACCATCTGAAGTCCCAGAACTTGCAGGGTATATTGGACAACTGTGGTTTGATACTTTGTGTCAGCCTTTGGAAAGCCACAAAGCAGCTCATACCAAGTGTTGAAATCAAGGAGAGTTTTTTTTTTTAATGTATTGTTTTCTCTTGTATTTCTGCACTTCTTCCATAAGCAAATAATACCCTAGTGAGACATGAGGAAGAAGTCAGAATTTGCAACTGTGACAGAGAAAAAATTAACTGTCTGTAAATAAATGTTTTTATTGCAAGTGCTGCATTAGCCGGTACTTTCCGAGAACCATATTCACATCAAGATGGGCTGGGAGACTGTGTTCAGTTACCAGTGATGGTTACTTGGAAGTGTTTGAGTGGGACATGTATGCAGCCTTCTCAATATTCTTATTCAGTTGTATAATTCCAAGCCCTGCAATGTTGTTATCCCTTAAGAAAACTGCTTTCTATTTCAAAAGCACCAGCTCTGAATGTTAAATTGAAAGGAGATAAAAGAATCACAGTGGTAAAAGCAGCACAATTCTACCTTCTTCATTATACAACAAGCTGATTCAGTATTTGCTTCTTTACCTTCTTATGCAGATATAAAAGGCTACTTTGGGAAATCTGTGACACTATTATTAAATGTCACTGAGCAGAGCTGAGTATAGTGATGACTCATCCTCAAAAGATTTGATTTAGTTTGCACAAGCTTCCCAAGTGTTGAGTTCTCATTTTGGGCTACATCAACCACAGTGCCCAGATGTAATGTAAGGACCATTAACATCAGCAGGAGTCCTTCCTCTAGCTTCAGTGACCTTTGGATCAAGATCTTAGTGAGAAGGGATGCTCTAGAAATTTTAATGTTGTTAATCATGAGTAATAACTATCCATAGTTCATAAAGGCCAACTGAAAAGTCAGGCCTTGTTGTCTTATACCGTTCAGACAGTGGAATGTAATCTGTGCCATAAATCTATAAAAACAAGCCAGATACAGTATTGGGAAGAGATGTGGCCCAAGATGAGAATATATGTCATGGCAGTAGTAAATGTCACGTTAGTTCAATTTCTTTTTCAAGAGGGTTAGTTAAGAAAGACAAGAAAAAGGAAGGGAGAGAGAATTTTGAAGGAAAATAGGATGAAAGAAAGCACTAGGAGAAGGAAGATCGATAGTTTAGAAGTGAAATAAAGGTGGAGAGGCTAGAGGAGGGGAAGGGTGTGGGTGTTGAAGCCATCTGTACAGACTCAGGATTGGTCAATAACTCATCAGAATATTCTTACCAATAAATTAGCTAAGAGTTCCTAATTTGAATAACATTGATCCAGAATGGCTTGACAAGCCTCATTTACAAATGGACTTGTGGCAAGTATGGTAGATAATACTCTCCCCTCGTGATAAAAATTCCAAGTCAAATAATCCTATGGATTAGACAGCACCTAGGTAGGCACAAGACTCAGGGAGTTACATGAGAAAAAGTCCACTTTTAATCAATAACTGGGCCACTTTTGAGCTTCTTAGAACTTTGGGACAGTTTGGGTTTGGATATAGAATTTCAGGCATCCTGTGGTCCTGGGAAGGGAAGCTGGATTCATTGTGATGTTCCAGTGTTATTTAAATTATGGACTGACACAGCAGAAGGTTAGCTATGAAACTCCAGTACAAGGCTAGTGAAATGGGAAATGTATGTAACAGTCTAATATTCCTGCCCAATTCAGGTAAGTGTAAAAGGTCTGTATCATTAGCTAAAACGTTGGTCAGAAAGAGAAGGAATTTTCATTTAACCTCTTTAAACTTGAACATCAGCATTTACTCTCAATTTCATGAGCTACTTGAACAATTATTTCTATTAATAAAATCAACATGAGTCTCTGCTCCTTCAGGAAACTTTTGTATCAATTTCTTTAGGTTAAGGAGCTTTGGTGGCAGTGGATCTTCACAGTAGGATGCAGCTGTGGCACTCAGGGACTCCCTGCTCTTTGTAGATATGCATTATAACTTCTGTGTCCCTTGTAAAATCCAAGAGACTTTAGGGAATGAAACAGGGAGAAGAAATGGGACAATGCTGGAGAGCTGCTCCCTCAGAGGCTGTGGGAAGTGGAGAATAAATTAGAACAGCTCTGAGTTTCTGTAATTTTCACAGCAGGTTGGACATGCAGAGTTGCTGAGAATTAACACCTGTGCTTCTGCAAAGCAAATCCTCAGCCTTCGGTAGAGATGGAAGCAGCAGGGTTCTACAGAAACCAAAAGGCATCCCCTGGAAATGTGTTCAATGTCTCTAGGATTTAAGGAGAATGCTATTCTCCCTGCAACAAATATATTAATTTTAGGTATCACAGATGCCTGGAGATACTATGGCACAAGCATATAAATGCAGAGGTATGTGTTTATGCTTATCATATCCTCCAGAAATTTTTAAAACCTTAGAATGTATTTAATTTTAAAGTTATTTTCTGAGGAGGAATCTGGGTAACACAGAAAGAAATTGCAGGTGATAGAAAGATACCACTCATTGACCAGCTCCTTATGGACCAGTGAAGGTTTAAATCTGTGGGAAAATTCCTCAAGTTCAGAGTATGTCACAGAAAAGGTTATTTCAGTATCTAACAAGAAGATGGATATAAAACAAAACTGGCTGGTGGCCTGAAAATCCCCAGGGGCTTTGAGATGTGTGATGCTGTTAAGAGCAGCTTTCCCACCCCAGCATGCTGCTTGACTGTCCAGGAGCCCTCACAGTATGAAAACCACCCCTCTCTAACTGGACAGCACTGTACTTGAACCTCCTGTCTGCCCCCTTGAACAGAGGCTGTTTTCTGACTGCAGATTTCCTTCTGTTTTCTCTCATGCAGTAGAGACATTTAGTGATATTGTCCTGTACTTCGCTTTTATGATAGCCAGGGATGTGCTATTATTGTATGTGAATTTGGAAACGTACCGGTGCTGAAGAGTCCAAGGACAGGACAACTTGCCAGATGAAGTCTGCATGGGATGGGCAAGAGGTGGTAGTAGGTGAGGAGTGTTTTGGGAGAAGTGCGAAAAGATGGAAAGGAGACAACAAGAATTTATCGGATGTTATAAATACAGTATATGGTGGTGGTAGAGGCTATAAGAGTGGAGGCAGAACTTCCAAGAGAAAATAAAGGCACTGAATCAGTGGGAAAAGACAAGAAAACTGTGAAGGCGTGCTACACGTTGGGCTTTAAAATGTTATTCCTTCCCCATCCTTGAATACTTTCAATGTGCTTAATAACACAAACGTTGAATTATAATTCACTAATTGCACGCACAGTAAGATCTTGCTGAAGAATTATTTAATTCCCCCAGTTTTGATCAACTCAGCTACACCATACTAATTGTGGGCAGAACGGAAAAAAAGCCCACTACTCCTGTGTGGCATTAGTGATATATCAAGCAAAAGAGAATCAATTTAATACATTTCCACTGCAATGTGAATTTCCAGAACCGTTGAGCTGAAAAGTACAACCCTACCAGTCTGGTACCATGAAAATGAAAGTTGATGTCTGCCTGGATCAATTTTATCATGAAAATAATGGCATCACTCTGGGCGCAGGATTTAAAGCCTTCAAGGCTTTGGGGAAGACACACTCAGTAACCTACATACGAAAGTAGATTGATTGAGAGTGGCTGGAACACACATAAAGCTGACATTTTTACCCATCTGGGCCTTTATCAAGACTGATAGGCTGAAACATCGTCTTTCTGAACATTCCTGCCGCTTTCATATGTAAGCTCCTGGGTTTTCATTACTCTTGAGACTCTCACAAGGTGTGTGCACAGTCGTCTGATATACAGCTGGATACGTCTTGATGGTGCACAGAAAATGAGCTAAATTCACCCCCCATCTAGATGTCTTAGAAGGGAGGCATTTTTTTTCACTCTTTAATCTTCTTTTTCTAAACATAGTAGTCTACACACCAACAAGTGAATGTCCTGAGAACAAACAATCTTTTCTGTAGATATAATCTTTGTGCACCTGTCTGCCCAGCCTTGACTACACAGGACCTTTTAGCTGCTCCTGGGTGCCTGAGCCTGGCAAGTGATGCACCTGGCTTACAACCTGCAAATCTTTGGCCCTTCTAGCTTTTGGGGAGGTGGTGCCGTTCAGTAGACATTTGCCATAGCTTAAAACAAAGCAACCCATTGGCAATTGCAAGCGTGAAAAAAAGTTAAGAAAGTGTGGCAATGAACTAAACTGAACTTGGGTTCATTTTAGGAAGTAAACAAAGGCTAATGAAAATGCTCATAAAGAAGAAAAAACTTAATATGCTGTTATGAAAACATATAGTAATTATGAACATTAACAGCATCAGAGGCTGGTGCAAAGAGGATTGCTTGGTATTTCCCTGAAGATAAAAAGCCATCTGTGTGCTTCAGGAATCATCATTTTTGCTTCTCCAGGGTAGAGGATGATATGCAATTGCTAAGCCTCCATTTACTACATACAAATATTACCCTCTGCGACAGTGGCTGTTGAAAAGCATTCTACATCTAATGGCAAAAAGCAAATGGTCTAATAAGACAGATTCACAAGTTACCACTCAGGTGAACAAATCCAAGGAAAGCAAAAGATTTCAAGTAAATTAAGTGAATTCTGTGGAATAAGCTATTTCTCAGCACAACTTTTTCTTACCTCCCTCCAAACATCAACAAGTGTCTGCAACATTTGATGAAGGAAAAAAGGAGACCGAACTTGCATCACTACGAGCTTTGACTTCCAGTGGTCAAGCCCTGCTCTGTTAGTCAGGAGCAGCTGTGGTCAGATGGCTTCAGTGCTGGGGAGGAAGAAGCTCGATGAGTTTCTGAAAAGGCTTTTCAGACAGTAGTATCTGAAAAAGCTGTGTGCTAAAGCTAATGAATCAAGAGATGGGATCCACTCCTAGATCTCTAAAATTGTTATTTATTTCCATACACAAGACCTGTTTAAACTGCCTGCCCCTGGAGCAGACCAAGGAGCGGACTGTGGCTTCCAGTTGCACCCCCTGCTCCAGGGAGGAAATACTCCAAGAGATTCAGCTTGCTTCTCCACTGCAGCATCACTTCCTGGAGCAGAAGTGAAGCGGGAGTTGTAGATCAGATAATAAATTATGATGCTACTGTAATAATAGTAACAGTGGAGCTGTTTTATACATTTGTAAGCCAAACTGCAAAGATAAATGAGTCCCAAACCCAGCTGGTCAGAGCAAGCTCTTCCAGATAGGAGACATCTATTCTCTATACCACAGTGCCTAAAATGGGTCTCTTCTTGGATGTTCCTGGCACAGTATCACACAAAACTTACAAAAGTCCATATTGTTGCCACCAGGACTTATTTTCAGATTGTTTTTCAAATTTCTATGGGCAATGTTCTAGTGTTCCCTTTCTTCCTTTTGAGCAAATAAGTAAATACATGTTGCTGAAATAAATTATGAAATTTCAAAAGTGGTCAAATTCATCATTTTAGCTGACTGTCATGCACAATCAAATTTAGAGTCATTTTAAAATCTACATTTATCACATATTTCTTACAGACTGATCTTCTGACCCCCCTAGAAAAGCTTTTTACTGCTTTATACATTCCCTCTGGATATTCAACTGTATCAGTCACTATTGATGGAGTTGTCTGAGTTCCCTTCAAATTGTGGTTTTTGTCAGGGAAATCTTGCATTCTAGATCTGTATGTGATTTATCTGAGATGCTGTCAAATCAATAAAGTTTCACTTCAGCTGCCAGAAAAAATCTATGTAGAGGTTATCCCCATGAGGATTTAACTAGTCACCATGTAGGTGCTGGTAAGTGAGCAGAACAGAGGGTGAAATGGATCTGACAAAATATGTCTTTTAATTTCATCATTTCTTCCAAGCTGGTCCAGGCTGTGAAAATGCCTTTTCTTTTTGGTTTGGTTCAGTTAAGGGTTTCTCTTCTCTTTCATGCCCAGGGAAAAAAATTCCAGCAACATGGTTCCCTGTACCAGTCTGGTCACCTTTGTAGCAATTACATTTTAATGCCATTATGGTACCAATGCCAAGCTCTGCTGGGTGCTGTCACAGCAAGCGTTAGAACCAGAAGGGGAAAGGCATCTCTTCCAACCAATTCAGTATTTCTCTTCCACTATATAATGTCTCACACTCTTTTGCTCTTTCCTCAGGCAACGGGACTGTGAACTTCAGAAATATGCAGGTTTAATTCAGCTGCTAATATTGAGTTTAGCTGCTTCCAAGATTATTTATGCATTTGAAATGAGCATGTGTGAAAAGTTCCAGATTAAGTGTCTTGACTGTAAATCCTGAATCCATAGTGTAATTATTGCATACCTGGGATGAAGCCTGCATAATCTCTTACCAGGTCTCATTAAAAAAAAAAAGAAGGAAACCTTAACAAATGAAAAACTCTTTTTTTTATTTTTCCTGAAGAATGGTAAAAGATTTACCAAGACATTTTTATTTTCAGTGAAATTTTGTATTTTTATCATGGATAAAAAAGTGAAAAAACACCAGCTACCTTTCCCCAGTAGCACTAACTATCTGATGCAATTTCGTCTGTGGACTATAGGTGTACCTGGATTAAATCTATGATAACTCAGAGGCTGCCTGAGCACTAAATGCGAGGTCTGAAGCTCATTTTTCCTTTGTCCTGGGGTAGAAGGAAGACCCATGGTTCCATTGTTCCAGCAGGAGGTTGAGGATGAACCCATGGCTCCACTGCAGACTTTCAGCATGCCCTGGGCATGGGAAGCTCCTCAGGACCCAGGTACAGAGCTGTCGGCATGGACCCAAATATGAATTTTCAGAGCCTGTGATGGCAGATCTTTGTAGCATCCAAATGTCTGCCAGTGAAGATCCAAGGCAGCCCAGTTCCTGCTAGGGGAGCACAGAAGGGCTCACGCTTGACAGCACACTTTTCCTCTCTGTCTGGGACCTGTTTCAAGTATAGTTATTACACACTAAGTTGGACTGCTTCACCCCTGCCCTCAGCCACCACCTGGCTGTCTCAAGGTTGCTTTTGAGTTTTCTCTGGCAGAGGAAGGATTACACCTTTGTCTGCCCCTGACAGCTATCACCGTGGTAAAGAAACAGAGGGAACGGTGCCTTCACTACCTGCACTGCTCTTTCAGCAGCCTTTATGTAGCATCCAGCTTGCTGGCTGGCACTCAGACTGCTTTTTATGTTGAGTCATGCCAACAGGAAAGGTGTGGAGAAATGTCTGCTCCATGAGAAACAGCCAGGCTGACACACGAGATTGGTGCCAACCTGCTCAGCAATGTCAAGAAGAAAGTGCTCAAGGGCAGCCCTTCAAAGCCCTTAATGAAATTCAAACTGAAGATGTAGACACTTCTGTATAGAAAACTCTTAAAGGGTTTGAGACAGGAGCTGAGAAGCCACTGGATGATCTAAATGTAGAATTTTGGTACTGACAGCTGCAGCTCTAAAATCTTGCATGAATTTTTGAATGGGTTAATTTATAAACCTTGGTGTAATCAGCTGGGCAGAGTTACTTGTATGTGCTTAAGAACCTTCGCTTTAGGGCATCACCTCTCCACTGGCAATATGGGAAGGTATATAACAAGGTACTGTAGGGAATAGCACTTCCCTTTCTCACAGTGTGGTGGGAAAAGAAAGTGAGGAAAGCATGGGAGGTCCTCAAAACTAGGGAGGAGAAGACAAGAGACTTGAATGACTTCAAAAGGAACCACTTAATACAAAAGAAATCAGTACTTAAACCAGAGTTGCTTTAACAGCAGATTTTCAACTTGATTTAGCCCCTGAGTTACATCTCACTCAGACTGCACCATGACATGAACTATCTCCTGCAATCCTGTAGAGATCTTGTATTTCCTAGCATCCTCCTTGCCTCCTGGAGAAGAACTGCTGGTCGCTATCCGAGTCACTGGCCCTTAAAGTCAACATATAGTAGCTGCCATGGTACTTTCTGCAAAGCACACCTCAGCAAGTTAGCCAGTAGACCTCAACAGAAATTAATTAAATAGCTGTTTCTGAGCCTGTATTATAATCAATAGTCACATCACTGTGTTATGTGTATATAACTGCCTGGTTGCAGAAAGATTATCCAACACAATGTGGTTTGGGTTTATATGTCATTATTTAATAATCATTAGCCCCCCAGGGATCATAGGCTACCTTAAAAATCCCAGCAGAGATGCTGGAATGTTTGTCCCTCATACTAATGAACAACTGGTGAAAGTTTCTACATCTAAGGACCAGCTTTGAAATCATTTTCTTTCAAGTTTTCATGTTGCAGTAAAGTATTTTGTACATATTTTTTTAATGAAACTCACCTGCTAGTGGTGGAGCTAACAGCTGGCTGCACGTAAAGAGTTTAACAGAGTGCTAATTAAAATCAATTACATGTTGATTGACCTGCCTTACCAATAAAGCATCCTAGCCCACTTTAAATGCCTCATAGATCTCAGCTGGGGCTTGTCTGCAGTGGGGGCTTGCTTTTGCCCCACTGTAGCTATCAGTAAACCAAACCATTATTGATGGCATACCATCTTTTGCAATTTAGTCTGGTAGGAGGATGTTCATGTGTAGCCCTGCTGGCATACCGACGCTGGGGTGAAAGATCACCTGAGCAAGGGGGACTGGCCTTCTGTTTTAACAAGGTGGAAGTTTTTGTTGATGCGGCTTCTCCTGGGGTTCCTACTGGTGTGATCAATGGCCTGTAATGAGCACAAGGTGCAGCTGTCTACATTGCACCGTGCTATGCTGTTTGCCACTTAGCAGGGTTTGCATAAGCACAGGAATTTAGGCCTTGCTGACCTTTCTACATTACTTTGGATGAAATAAGATACAAATTTAAAGAACAGCTTCTACTTCTGAAGACCTCCCTAGGCAAATAAGTCCTTAACCATTTACAGATGCCACTGCCACTGTCAAGGGGAAAGGTTTCCTTTGAAACAGCACTCTTTACAGACTTCCTTGATAAGTGATGTCATGTTAAACAGGAACTATGGCTTTCATGTACAGTGCGAAGAAGCAGCTAAACATGAAGTAGTGGTGTTATTTGTGTATATTTGTTTCTGCATCATATACTCTCTCTGACAAGTCTTAATACTTTATAACAGGTATTTCCAAGTTCATTCTAGCTACAAAGTTCAGATTCAGATCAGGAGCTGGACTCTGTAAAGCATCCTATTTTGGATAATACTAGTGATTTACATCACTATTGTTGTCATACAGTGAGAATAATTGCAGGGTATGTAAAAGGTATTTCCTTTCACCAGCATTTCAGAATAATTCAATGTACTCTATGATAACTATGAGCATCTCATTTCCCTTTTTTATAGCATACTACTACAAGTACAGCAGTTTGTCTGTTCCTATTCATCTCCTCTCTGTGCTAAACTGTCCCATTCTCCTTGGCTCCTTTCATACAGAAACCACATCAGGCTCCTATTCATCTTGTTTCCTGCCTCTGCTCTATCCTTTCAAAAGCTGGATGTACAGAATGCTGTAGCTGCAGCATGAGCGTGATTGATACTTATTGTGGGACTGTGTAATCGCTACTTTCTTTTCCTCTCTTTAAAAATCAGGATAATGTTCAACTATTTTTCTTTTAAAGGCGATTAAATTCTGAGCAGACTTTTCATTAAATGATCAACAGTGCTGCTTGGGGACTTCTCCTTAAACATCAGCATAGCCGTATTCTTCATGTGCCAGTACAAAATGTCCGAGATCGCACCACACAGTCCTCCATTTTCCTGTGTCAGATATTAGCACTTACAATTTAACAACTGAGAAGTACATTTTGCAATTGGCTGCATTTCTCCATTTTTTTCCCTTCTAGGATTTTGATATCCCTGGCGGGGGATGTAGGAAATGAAGGAGACAGTCCTTCAGACTGTGAATTATCCAGGAGCAGCAGTAAGGCCTGTAATGTCTGTGCATCAGAGGCAGAGGAGCAGGAGAAAAACTAGGCATCATTTTTAGTCCAGCAGGGCAGGCAACTCTGTAATTATCCTAAATTTAGAAAGATGAAGAGTTTTATTTGGTGTGGTGAAAAGGTAGATAATGCGTAAATGCTGTATTAATCTGTAATATTTAAGAAGAGTTGCCTTCCTATAGATGAATATGGAAAGACACGCCATATGCTTCTGGTCAGCTTCCTTTCTACCTGATCTTGACTGAATGACCAAACACAAGTTTAAGTCAGAGGAGACCTTCCTCATTATATTTCTCTTATTTTCATTCAGACTGCATTATATGAACTCATGGTACATGAACCAAGCAAGAAAAGTACAGTTGTCAGAACTCTGAAGGGCTTTAGTGTTGCATTAGTGAGCTTCACTCCCCTTGGTATAATATAAAAATGGCAAAGATGGTATGGAATGAGCGTTTTTAATAACTCTCCTAAGTGTTCTATTAACTGCCGTGTATCATACAAATGAGATTCAGAAACTAGGAAAGCATTTTCAGTTGCTGAGTAAAAACAATTTAGGGTGTAAATGTGCTTCCAGATCTGCATGTAGGAATCCTGCCAATTAGGTTTCTGTTTTCTGTTGTTGTTCTTGTTTTTGTTTTTGTTTTTTTGAAAAGTTTTAGGAGATAAATTTGTGACACAACAGCTCTGGAAAAATCCTTGTATCTAGTCAAAGTGGTTTTAAGGCTAAGAATAGCCTGCAATCTGTGCCATGCTGTAGTGGTTGATGGTTACCTCCCCGTGTTGGACAGAAGTCAGGGCTCATGCTGGCTCTCCGAGATGTCTTCTCTCCTGAGTTTTCATTTGAATGCCCTCAGCCTCAGTATCTGAGACCTGTCAACTGCCTTGGAGAGCCCTGATCTTCAGACACATCTGCAGTCCCTCACGGGGGCTGGTGGAACCAGCTTGGAGTGGAGTTGCTGGGAAGACATATATATATAAAAGTAGAAAATCCTTATGCAGCTAATTAGAGGTAGCCACAGCATTTTGTGGCATGTTGATATAACGTCATTAAAGTGAAAGGTCTGTCAAACACCTGCTGCTGCCTGCGACCTCCTACCTGGCAGCAACGCGAGGACAGAGATTAGAGGCACACATGGCAGAAAAGCAGCTGTGTGACATGTTTTTATTTCAACCAGTGTATGCCACACACAGCACAAAATACTGTTATCTTTATTGTTTTCTATTCTTTAAAGTCTTCGGCAATTGTATTTCTCTTTGTTGGTACATAGATACCAAAGTGAAAAGGGATGATACTTCTTAATAATGTATTTCTCTCTCTTTCTCTCTTTTCTTGTTTGTATTGGGAAAAATGGATCAAAGAATTGCATTTTGCTTAGCAGACAAAAATGCATGACTGTCTTAATCTCTTTCAGGAAGGCTCAGAGGAAGACTTATACATTGACCCACTATTGATTATCTCTTTCAAAAATGTTATGCAAGAAAACCTTTTAGGTTTCCTGTATAGAATCTGACCCTTACTAAAAGGCTAACCACGCTCTAGAAAAGTTGTTGTAAATGAGAAGTATCGTATTTTTCAGTACCAATATAAGCAGGGAAACCACTGTGATTACCAATGTGAAAGACTGTTCTGGATCTGAAGTAATGACAAGAATGTAACTGCAGATGCCAGGGTAATGTAGGTTATATACCACGTAGATGCTTTCTAAGGATTGCTCAGACCTCCTCCAGATCCAGACTGGGACAGTAGGCAAACGGATTTCTGATAGGGAGGAATTTTTGTGACTTACATTTCCCTGCTCACATGCTAGCTGCCACTGGGCAAGTATCTCCTTAACAATAGAAATACATGCAATGAGATTTCTTGAGATGGATCATTGATCATTGTACAAAATGTCTTGATGTGATTGGTAAAATGGAAAGGATAAGGATAGGCTACCATCTAGTGGATACATTGTAAAATTATTACATTTGTATTTAACCTGTTTTGTGACTTGAATAGCTAAACCAAAGAAAATCAATTCAACTCTTATGAGCTGAAGTGCCACCTGAAAGCACTCTGACAGTGTATGCATTCAAACTGATTTAAAAAAAAACCTTGCTGTGCTTTCTTCTGATACCTCAAAGCAGCTCTTCTGGTCCCAAAGCTAAAACAGATGAGGCAGATAATACCGTATTTGACAGTTGTCCTTATTCCTCATTGACCTGTAGTATCAGGATACAAGCATATGGTCATACGTTAGTACCTGTAAGGCAATTTTAAGGTGTAATGCACAGACAGAGGTCTAAGGCAAAATACACAAGTAAGATATTTAACTCAAATATCACGGCACATGTCTAAAGGCACAACATAAAATACCCAATATAGTAGTTAAGACTCAGCAATTGCTAAGGAAGGAGTACAAGTCCAATTCTGTTTATATCTCTGCTATACCCAACTGGCTTCAGTGGAGTGATTTCTAACCTGAACTGCCATGCTTGCCTCTGGAGGAATAAGGCCTCAGAAGCATCTTGATATGTTGATGTACCTCTATGTATGATATGTGCTTTATGTGATGTAAGTAGGAATAACAAGTGTAAGTCATGCAAATCATGACTCCTGAGTCTAATCTAAATTGGTGGAATCATCACTGCAACTGGACAGATAGAAGGGGAATGGAGTTGTTGAATGCATCCACATGTCTTTGTTGCTCTGAGAGCTGCAACTCAACTATAAAGGACACAGTATCAAAGACAAAACTTCTGGATAAAGGACCAGGTTCCTTAGGTGAAGATTCTTGTACCAGAAAATACTTGCCTATCAGAAAGAAAAACAAATACAAAAACCAGAGCCTGTTCTATCAGGCTTGTGAATTACACTGATGATGCTCTGTTCTGATTAGATGATGTAACTCACTGCGATAGTGACTTCAGAATCCTTTGCTATTGTCTAATGACAATGAGACATGATACAGATCTACTTTATTAACTGAACCATATGTATGTCTAAAAATCAGCTTTAATTTCTTAAACAATGGAAATACTAGCTAGCCTGTGCACCAAACCTCTTTGTGCTGTGTGCTGAACTTCCCTAACCTTCCATATCTACACAGAGAGTAAAGGATGTTTACTGTGGGATGTACACACGGTATGTGCCTCCCTGAGGGGATGTACCAAGCCTGCAGTGGCTGCTTCAGCCCCAGAGCAGAAGTGAGTGTTGGGAAGGGTGCTGTGGTGCCTTGAGCCTTTCCTTCTCACAGCCTTGAACTGGTACTGTAGGGTGGGACAGATGCTGCTGTTTGTATGAACCTCTAGCAGATTGCTGCTGCTCTGGAGTGAAAGAAAGGTAGGTTGAGGACATGACAGGGCCCTTCACCTATGGAGGAATAACCCCATGCACCAGTACAGGCTGGGGACTGACCTGCTGGAAAGCAGCTTTGTGGAGAAGGACCTGGGGTCCTGATGGACAAGAAGTTAACTATGAGTTAACTTGTGCCCTTGTGGCCAAGAAGGCCAGTGGTATCCTGGGGTGCATTAGGAAGAGCATTGCTGGTGGGTCGAGGGAGGTGATCCTCCCCCTCTACTCAGCCCTGGTGAGGCCTCACCTGGAGTGCTGGGCCCAGCTGTGGGCTTCCCAGTACAACAGGGACATGGAGCTCCCGGAGCAGGTCCAGTGGAGGGCTATGAAGATGATGAGGGGACTGGAGCATCTCTCATACGAGGAGAGGCTGAGGGATCTGGGCCTGTTTAGCTTGGAGAAGAGAAGGCTGAGAGGGGATCTTATCAATGTGTACAAATATCTGAAGGGAAGGTGTCAAGAGATGGGGGCTGTACTCTTTTCAGTGGTGTCCAGCGACAGGACAAGAGGTAATGGGCACAAACTGAAACATGGGAAGTTCCCTCTGAACTTCTTTACTGTGAGGGTGACAGAGCACTGGAACAGGTTGCCCTGAGAGGCTGTGGAGTCTCCTTCTCTGGAGATATTCAAAGCCCGTGTGGATGTGAGTCTGTGCAACATGCTCTGTGTGACCCTGCTTGAGCAGGGGGGTTGGACCAGATGATCTCCAGAGGTCCCTTCGAACCTCAACCATTCTGTGATTCTGTGATTCTGTGATGACAAGGTAGATCATGAGATGTATTTCAGCTAGCTTTATGTGAGTCTCCAGTGGTGTTAGAAATACAGCCATGGGAGCACACAGTTCAGTGCAGGTATTTACCAGCTATTTTTTTCACCCAGGTTTTTGGGCAAACTCTGCCACTTCTGCTGTTTTTGATGGAACTGAAACTATCCCAAGCAGCCAGTTCCATGTTACAAATTCTTTCCTAGACTTAAGGTAACCATAATAACATGAAAAAAAAAAAAAAAAAAGGTTCAGATTTACCTTATTAAATGCACTAGCAGCTGCTTTCTTTAACTCATACACCTGTGTAACTTTGGACCAGCCTGGCTCAGGGTTTCTCAATGTACTGTAGCTGTAGCTGCCTGATAGCTCAGTTTCCGTACCTAAGCAGACATACAAAGCATGCAAAAGAGAAGGGGTTGAAAAGGAAGCTTTTTCATAGTCAGTTCAGGTGTGCAGCTGTAATTCTGCCAGGCTGGGGCTGCAGTTCCTCCCTAGTGGTAGCAGCCTTCTCCCTGGTCCATTGGTTTCTGGCTGGAAGCTGGAATTGGAAGGGAAGTCTTCTTGCTGTTTGATGTTTCGCCAGCCCAAGAAGCATTAGGTGAATAGTGAGAGTCCAAACCAAGAGTCCTTCAAGTTACAGTGAGATGTAGCAAATGCCATGGCCTGAGGTTTGCTATTAAATGCCATGGGACTTGGTGGTGGGGCACTGAGACTGAAGAAAAAGATAAACACAAAATAAGACTTGGAGAAGCTCTTCACCTCTGATAACTTACACAGATGTAGACATCCCTGCTCCATGGAAACCAAAAGAATACTCTTCTAGAGTTTTCTAACAGTCTTTGTCCAACTGATCTTAGCCCACCAAGGTCATGCCAGAGAAGTTCAGTTCTCAAGGTAATGTACCTAGCATTCATAAAATCTGCCCAGGTAGGACACGTTTAGACAGGCTTGCCTGCATTGATCTTCTGTAGAAGTCTGTTTTCCACATGTGTGTCCTGCTGCCTGCTACCCGTTGCAGCACCAGCACTGTAGAATATGTATTCCTGAAACAATACTGAGAAAAAACATTCTTGTTTTATAGAGGAATAGGATATCATTACCTCTGGTGTATTAGCTACCTTGTAATATAAAGGGGAAAATTATGTCCAGTGCTACCAAAAAGCTTCCCAAATTGCAAGAGAAGTTGTACTCAGTCACCTAAGTTTTGCAAAATGAGGCACAAATTAGCAATGTAGTAGTATTTGTACATCTGTTGGTTGTGGTTTTTTTTTTTTTTCCTGAAAAATCTCACAGTTGTCATTAATACATGAAACCTTATAATATTTTTTCTAGAAAAACAAGTTAGTACCGATGATCACAAGCCCCTTGAATTCAATATAGTAAGGTGTAAACATAGTGTAAGTTCACAGAACTCAGCAAATAGAGGGTAATATATATCCAGAGGACACATTTTAGTGAATTGGGATGTTTTGCGAGAAAGATGTGAGTAGTAAAATTTACTGGCATGGAAGGGAGCTGGAGATTTCCATATACATCAGAGTTAAGGTACAGCAGCTCATACATCTCAAGCAACAAGGAAGAAAGGACAAGGTGCTGAAGAGGCAGGAGGAACAGGAAAGCAAGACTCTGTACGCTGATGTTTTGATAGTCATCTTCCCAGGATGGGGACGTTTTGTTTTGACAGCCTGGTTTCTGTCTGTCCTTATGAAGATTAACTTCTACTGAATGGACATTTCTGTCTGCTGCTGTGTTTGAGTTTTCACCCCATGGTTGCACCAGCTCCCAGTCATGTGCTCATCTCTTTTTTGGAGAATGGAAACATTTTAAAAAGCCTTTCTCCTCTCCAGTCTGTGTGACCTTGCATTGAGCAGAGCTAGGCAAATGTTCAGAACAAAGTCCAAAAGTGAACCTGAAACCTGCCTTTGGGTTTTGTTATGAACTTGTAACTGATTTTTACCATAAGTTTTATGAGCCTGAGCTGAGTTGGAGGGGACCTGGGCTGATTTAAGGTTTTACAGGGAACCATTTGATACTCAGAGGCTTAATGTGATTTTGGCTTGAAACAAAGTAATCCTTGGCTGACTTGGGTCATCTGAATCCCATACCCAAGGTGAAATCCAAGGGCTGTGTACACTTAAGGCAGATTGAACCTAGCATGTGCACACACATGCACGCACACACACACACACAAAGATGGACATTTTAATGTCCATCGCTGAATTTTACATGGGACTGTGGCTCTGCTGAGGAACATCAGGACATGTCTCCTGAAGTACCATGCCAGAGCTAAGTGTGCTGGCAAAATATAAGTTGTAGAGAATTAAAAATCAAACCCTGCCCTTCTATAAACAAACACCTCGCTCTCTGTATGTTTGTGGAGTAATAGTGACATCCTGTGGCCAGTTCTGATTAGTCCCAAGCAAGGACAGGCTGTTTATTCCTACCAGTGTTAGATGTGAGGACCTGCTAAGAAAAGGACGAAGGCAGAGCCTGAGAAGGAAAATTCCATCCTTCCTTAATCTAGATGTTAAACTTCAAAGGGGAGGAAAGAGTTACGACACACTTGCTCTTTAGTCATAATCCAAACATTAGGGCCCTTAGCTAATTTAAATGTAAAGTGATTTTAAACATGCTTCCTGAAGCCGAGCATAGAAACGAATACCCATGGGAGCTGCTGGGCATAGCAACTGGAACGGGGAATAGGGAACCTGCGCTTGGCATCTAGCACAAGGAGAGGCCACTGGTGAGGTGGGAGGCAGGGATGTTTGAGACCGTCCTCCAGAGCCTTGTGGGATGATCCAAGTAAGCCAGGTATAAAGGAACAAGCAGGAGGTAGCACTGAAATGGAAGAGTGGTTTCATTTCCCAAGCACGCTGTATTTTGATGTTAACAGGCACGGCTGTGGCATTGTGGCAGGTTCAGTGAGGGATGGCTCTTTTTTCCTTGCAGTTGGCATGCTCTTGCTCAAGTACAGGGGAAATATACTGCCAGGTGAGTCAGGTATACGGCTTGCCCAGAAAAGGGAAAATTTAAGAGG
Source organism: Anseranas semipalmata (assembly GCA_013399115.1). Lineage (NCBI taxonomy): Eukaryota > Metazoa > Chordata > Aves > Anseriformes > Anseranatidae > Anseranas > Anseranas semipalmata. The sequence continues at coordinate 355,330 of VXAA01002287.1, read as the reverse complement.
AAAAAAAGTAGGTGTAGGGCAGCCAATAAATTGCCAATGAAGAGAGAAAACAGGCAAAGAGAGCAGCTGGCTGCAGCCCAGCAGAGGAAGCTCAGTGCCTGGGAGACCACCTTTCTGTGCTACATTATTTCAAAAGCCAAGGAGCCACTGGAGTTCAAGGAGGGAAGAAGCTGGACAGCCAAGGTGACTTTTGTTACTGGTAATCTCATTTTTATTGCCTAGATTATGTGATATCTACTGCCTAGATCCTGTGATGTGGCAGATACTGTTTCTGTCCTGAGGTGTTGACCAGCATTGTCTGATGCTTTGGACAGAGGGATCTCAGGCATCAGAGGAAGCCAGCAAGACACAAGGAATGTCGTGTGCTGTGTGGGATTATGGCAGACCTGAGGAGCTGAAGGGAAACATAAATAGGGATAGAGCACATATAGAGAAAATGGTTTCCCATTGTAGAGAAAAGTAGGAGTGGGGAAGAGATGAGGTTGTGAAGTTTTTCTAGTGACCACAGCTTCCTCGTGGAATTTGGTTGTCTCAAGATATTTCCTGAATTGCACAGGCTTGTTATATGGGGTGGAGCTCACATTGTATCTGATCTTTCAGAGAGAATATTTGGTCTTGCAAATATTTGATTTGCATTTACAGCCTGGAAAGTAGTGGTAGATATAAAGTCATCCCTTGACACTGGCTTGGGGTTCAAGTACACATTTCGTACTGGGGTAGGAGACCTATTTTATTAGACTGCTGGCAGAAAAAAATGATTTAGTAAACATTCAGAGTTTTAGGTTACTCTCACAGGGAGGACTGAATTTCCATCAATGGGACTATTCTTCCATCTTCTTTTCAGATAAGTGTAGAAAACCACAAATGTCCTTTTTGTGATATCAGGTATAGATAGCAAAGGACCATTCTCCAAAATGAAAAATAAGCAAAATTTGCACACAGCTTTATTAGCTACAAGCCAAGCAATGTCCCTGGTGGCTGGCACAGCGAACCCTGGACTGATACATGGGACTGTAATTCAGTGTCTCTGAGAAACAGCAGAAAAAACAGAGTGACTGAGGGAAGAGTCAGTGAAGTAAAACAAGACAGACGCAGGAGCACTACTGATGTGGCCCTGAAACAGAACAGCTACCTGGAGAATTTGAGGGCTGAATACTGACTAAAAGAAGCAAGGAGCTGTAAAAAGTGAAGCAGGCTCCTGATGTCTGGTTCTCTGCCTGTGTTCTGAGAAGCAAGACTTCATGTATTTCTGTAAAACAAAAGGAACTATATCAAAAATATTTTCCTGGGCAACCTGCTCTAGGTGACCCTGCTTGTGCGGGGTGGTTGGACCAGATGACCTCCAAGAGTCCCTTCCAACCTCAACCATTCTGTGATTCTGTGAAAAATATTAGATCATGATTTTCTCACCCTAATGGAAACAACCCACAGGTCCCTTGGATTTGAGCGAGCTGCTTGGGCAACAGCAGCTTTTGCCTGATAGATCAGCAAGATCTCTGTGGTGAGTGTGTCATCCACTGCTGATTCAGTGCCCTACAAACACCTGCCTCTTGTCACTGTGGTGTACAATTCCCGAATTAAGATCCTGTGCCAGGTATCATACTCTCCCACTTGCTATGCTCTGATGATATTAGTTTTCAAAAGTGGGATTCTTCAGTCTGATCATCAACTTTTTCCATTGCTCCTTGCCTCCTTTGTTGTAACTTTTTTTTTTTTCTGCTGCATCCACAAACTGATGCTTCTACTGGAGTGGTAAGAGCCAGGAGTCCCTTAACCATCCACTGCTCCCTCCACCTTTCCAAAGCCCGAAGTTTACAGAAGCTGCTTTCCAGGAGTTTTTGTGCTGGAAGAAAGTAATGTGTTAAGGTTTAGCCCTCTCCTTGCTGAGATTTTGCTTTTGTTTGACTGGAGATATGGCACCTCCCAGAGTTAGAATCAAACATTTGGTTTCAAGGGACAAATGCCTGCACTGGACTTTGTCTATTTATAAACGTGGCCTGTGATAAAAATTTTTGCTAAACAGATTACACCATAATAGAACTCTATAGATCTATACTAAATATATAAGCATAGTTGACCACTAAAATGTCAAAGATGTTTAGCAGGGGAAGAGATTTAAGGAGAAGTCCCAGAGAATCAGCTTTTCCATTCCTTGAGGTCCTCACATTGGTGAAACTGACAGAGATCCTTGTTTGTGAGCTTTGATTTTTTTTCCCCTTCTCTCTCCCTCTCTTTCTCTCCATCCTCAGAGTTCAAGATCTGTTATTCTGTTGTGTAAAAGAATGGGGCAATTACTGTCTTTGTAAGCATATAAGCAAAGGAGAAATCAGATTTCATGAAGTCTGGTAGAATCTGGAGATTTTCTACAAAGAGACCAGAATTTCACCTATTTACCTTGTTCTGCAGCTCATTTTCGCTATGACCTTGTGTCCCCAGCATACAACTGCTTCCATGCAAATACATTCCCCTTCTGGGGCAATATCAGGCAAGAAGTGCATGTGTGAACTATTGTTTTATGTGTGCCACAGTCCACCCTGCACATGCAGGACTTAGACCACTTACAAACAACTGTGTGCCTCAGGCTGTGGGGATGCAACTCTGATGGGACACACTGAAATCTTTGGAAGCCCATAACCAAGTCCTCTGCTCTGGAAGAACTCTTTTCTTCAAAGTGTCTTTTCTCTTCTACCTTACTCAAGGCTCCCAAATCTTTCTGTGTGCCTCATAGCCAAAGGATGCTCATTGTTTTGGAGCAATGGGCAGGGGTCAAGGGAGCCCTGGACAGGGAGAGTCAGGCCTGGCAGTGCCCTCCATGAGAAAAATGTCAAACAGACATATCAATGCCCAACAACTTTAATAAAAAATTAAAATCAATTAGTCACATGCTTAAGCCGGTACTCTCTTAAGATAGCTAATTACCAGCATATCCCCACGTCAGCTTTACTAATATGAGGTGCTAATACCTCCACCAGGTTTATCGATGGAAGCTGGTGGGGCTAGACAAGAAGGAGGTTGTTCTCAGGCACAGTACAGTTCTAGACCCCATGAAAGGCTGAGGAGGAGCTGCAAGAGCAGCATAGTGTGTGTCTTCATGCTCAGATCATAAGGGAACTTTCATGAAGCACAGTCACGGCATTTGTAACACACACACCCAACACTGTTTTCTGCTTCAGACGATTCATTGCTTCCTATGTGATAACTGGAACACTGGAAAAGTACATATTAGAACAAGACATGAAATCTAGCAATTCTGTTAAGGTTAGAAAAATTCTGGCTGAGCTGCAGCAAGAAAGCAGGTTGTTAAATGCCAGCTGAGGCAGAAGGTTTTGTCTCATTGGACCTCCACTTATTCCATGCTTGAACAGCTCTTGCAGCAGCAGGAACCTGAGTAAACCTATGTATACAAAAGACAGGCTTAGTAGATATTAAACTGGCATTCATTTATTGGAATTCATTTTGGCTAGTTTTCCTATTTCTCTCCAGGAAGCCTTGTTGGTGGCATGCAGGAGTTAAGATAGCTGTGTTTCTGATACCTGCATCGCTTACCTATAGTCTAATCTGAAAAATTAAAAGGGACACTTTTTCACTAGTATTAAAAAAGGCATTTTTGGGGTGCAGAAATTTGGGCTCTTTTTCATTATTATTATTTTTGAAGCCTGAAATAATGCTGCTTTTGATTCCTATTTCACAGAGGAAAATGAAACCCTGGGACAAATGTATCGGTCCCTGGAAGGCAATTCCTGTAAACAAATTAATACAACTCAGGCCTGCCTCCTCTACATTTTGTTCCTTTTCTTGTGCAACCTATTGATTGATTTACCTCAGGGAAGAGATTCCTCTGACTCAGATACTAAGCAAGTTCTTAAGGAAAATATCAGCTTTAAAAAGGCAGCAGAAGAAAGAGCAGCAGTTGCAAAAATTGCTAATCTTTCATTTGCAGGAGCCACTGAACATCTGGATAGTATGAAGCTCCTTTAACCCCCTGAGTGCAGAAAGAATTAGCACCAAAGGGCAGCCCATGCTAATTCAGTGCCATTAAACTTGTATAAGCTAGAAGAATGTGATGTTATACTTCCATAGGGCCATATGGATACCACTTTGCACTTTGTATCCATCAGAGGGACTAGCAAAACTAGTTCAGTGCTATACTGTACAGTTTTTAGAAAGACAAAATAGCCCCTGTGCAATATTACAAAATATTACACGTCTGTCATATCACATCTTGGAACCAACCTACCATCTTAATTACAGGTGGAGAGCTTGTCTGCTGACACGGAACCTCTGAGCTTCCATGTTCAGAACAGCAGAAGACTAAACATTGCAGTAAAAAAGGGGGGTGATTTTATTTTTTTTTTCTGTTTGGGAACTCTTATTTTTTTATGAATCTGGCATTTTATTCATCCTGATGACTAGAGTTGGTGAGGTGTTTTTTTTTGTTTGTTTTTGTTTTTGTTTTGTTTGATTTTTTCTTTTTAAGATGAGTCTTTATCTTATGTCTCCAGCATTAAAATATGACTTTCTGCTAACCTTGCTGCTCCCATCATTCACCTTTTCCGCAACTGAGGAGAAAGAGTAGCACTTCCTCAGAGCCCCCTTCATCGCTTTCATGTTATGCTCAGTTAATTCCTATTTTAGTTCTCTCCCAATATCATCATTCTGAATGATGAAAAGTGAATAAGCATCACTTTCAAAGTCAACATTATCTGTGCTCAACAGTAACAATATACTTAACATTTTATAGTGACTTTCATATGTAGATATGTGGCTGCTTTAACAATGACAGAGAATTTATTTTTAGGACATTGGTAGATAGGGCAGAAATGCACAGAAATTAAAGCTGAGATTTTCAGACTTAGCCCCCCTTGTCAGGGCCTGATGGCCAAGATGCACCACCCTGAGTAGCCCCTTTGCTATGAGACAGTATCAACATCTTCCACTGGTATTATTTTGCCCTTACACAGGTGCGACTTAAATATGAATAATTCCTAGTATCTCACCTTTTAAATGACCTGTAAGATCAATCAATATATACCGTACAACCCCCAGTGTACGCTTTCATGCATGAGGAAAATTTAAAAGGATTATAAACCAGAACTGTACTTTAAGCACAATAAAACATAAGGGGAACACCCTGCTTACAAAGAAAACTACTTCAGACTACATGTAATATACAAAATCCAAGTCATCCTTATCTTCCCCTATTGCTATAGGAAGCATCCTTGCTGAAATTCTGATCACATAGGAAAAAATCTCCGGATAGCTCTTCAGACACTCAAGGATTGCCAGACCCCAGGTTTTGGAGTTTCCTGGGGCTGGGGGTTTAGGTAAGGACTCCACACTTGGATCAAGCCTCAGGATGTGCTTGTTTTCTCTCCTACAGTGGTGAGTCAGATCAGATCCAATTCGCAGGCTCAGCCTCCCACTGGGCAGTAAAAACACCGCTTGCCTTTTGGGAATAGTTTCCAGCTCCAAAATAAACACTGAGAGCAGCCAAACTGGTCAAAAAACATCTAGAATGAGCACACTGGGTTGCAAGGGGGATGTCATGAGGCTGTCGCTTCAGACAGTGCACCCTGCCGAAACTTCTCACATGACCTTCAGCATACAGACAGGTCTCTGCTCCCGTCAAACCCAGGAGAAATGTTTGTACATTCCAGTTAATTGCAAAGCTTGGCAGTGGAGCAGCAGAAAATGACTGCAAAGCACAAAAACATCACAGAGCTGTAAAGTGGCCTGCTAACTGAACTGAGCAAGCTTAGAGGGTCTGTAGTTGATACATCCAGGCCCAGTGCNCAATAAATAATCAAATAAATAAATACATGTAAAATAAAAATCCCAATCTGGAGCAGGCTGTTAATTTTTTTGAGGTGGGTGGGAAATGAGCCTAAAGAATACACCCTTCTTTTTCTTCCCCTGGATTGTCTGTGTGCATTGTCAGACTTGCCATACAGCCCTGCCCTCTAAAGCTGTTTAAAGTAACACATGTTATTGTTGTAGCATGAAAGGTATCTCACAAATCCCAAGGGAAAGACATGTGACTCCTTTGGCAGAGGGGCTCTTGAAAGTCATCCCTCACCTTGCAGTTCTAGGCTACTACTCCCACCCTGGAGGGCTCCTAGGGCACACTACGCTGTGTTAAGGACAGTATCAAGGTGATTGCATTGCAGAAGCCAAATATCTTGTTTTGAACTGTGTTTCTCTCAGGTGAGTATCCAGCTGAGATAGTCCCACGGGAGCTTATTCCCAATGTAGCTTATGGGTTTCTCTGTAAGAGCACAGTCTTCGGTACTGGTATGCGGAGAAGATGCCTTTTTTGTGTCCACAGACCACACAAAACTTAGTGATTTCTTTAACAGTAAAGGAGAGTTGACAAGTAAACCACAATGGGCTTCCTTTTTTCAGTGAATGCTCCATGGACTTAATCAGACTCTGGGTTTGTCCATAACAAGTTCAATAGTTGCTATTTGTTCTTAGATCCTCAGCTTCATTAAATGTAAAAGTTTCAGCTTTTGCCAGCAGTTAGTTGCATCTAGATCTATAAAGGCTGCTCTGTCTGTCTAAGATGAGACATAAAACTGAGGTCTTGACCATCTGTGGTCATTAAGGATCCCATGGCATGCTTCTAAAGGTGGAGGTGGTAGCTTTAGTCTCAGGACCAAATTCCAGTCTGAGTAACTAAGTCTTTCCACCCTAAAATTCACCCTGAGCTTCTAATATGAGATAGAGTGTTTCTCTCCAGTGTCCATAATACAGTGGTGGACTGCTAGCTGGTTGCCACATTCTACCCCAGAAATTATAGCATTATAGCAGTGGATTAAATGAACTGTACAAGTACACATGTTCGTCCTGTTGGTCACGCCATGTCACGGACTGATCCTGTCTTAGCACGGTGATGTACACACACGCACACAAAAGCACATAGCCCACTCAGCATTCCAAGGCTTTCATTTTTAGATACTTACGAAATTATAAATCTGGCATCTTAGAGACCCCTGGTCAGTAGAGAGACAAATCCCACTGGAAAAGAGAGAACATTGGCTGCAAAGGGAGAGCCATTCCTCCCATGTCTGGAAGATAAAAACAGTGTGTAAAAGCAGAATAAATTATCTACCATTACCTCTGTGAAGCATTTTTAATTCACTGCCTTGCTAGATGCAGAACACATACATGCCAAAAGTAAGGAGGACCGCATTTGTCTTGAATGTGCTTTGTTTCCTGTAATGCTATATACTGCATGTTTAACTTCCTCTCATAATGTTTTGGTTGACTTTTTCAGAATTCTCCTAAAAAAGGGAATACATTTAATCCCAAGATACCTGCTATTGCAAACCAGTGAACCCAACTGCCTGGTTTATGTATCACCGCTGAGGTCCTGTTCTGAGCAGAGCTGAAAGATTGTATTGCCAGTTTGTTTCAGTACGTGTTGCAAGTACCCAGGCCCTCTCTAACGTTCTTAATCTACAGAGCTTCAGGTGTTTTGTTTGTATATATCATTCATCTGTGCATGGACCAAATCCCTGAAACAGAAAGGAAGCCCATGGAAAAATGTATGGCAAAATAGACACTTTATATAAGAAAGCACTTTGAGAGTCCACGTGATCATTTGCCATACTTTTCTTTTTGACTCCGAAAGATAGAATGGAAGACGGACTGCTTGTAGCAGAGCATGGAAGAAATCTGGACATTGCCTACAAGTACAGACTTCTCAATAAAAGCCTGCTGGAGCAGAGAGGTCAGTGCCTGCTTTTCTCTCTGCTTTTACGGAGAGTGGAACCCTAGCTCTAACCATTGGAAACAATTTTTCTATAAACTTCAGTCATTCGTAATACAATAACTCTTCATATGGCTATAAACTTTTGGTTCCCTTCTCTTCCAAGTTGCAAGATCGAGGTAAAACTTGGCAATATTCTGTTTGTTGAAATGAAAGGCCCTAGGTCAGATTCTGATCTCCCATTGGCCTTACACCTGTGAACTGACTTTGATGGAGTCATTTTTGACTTACTCCAGCATAAGCAATAACAGAATCAGACCCTGCATATGCTTTTTATCTAAAGCTGTGTTCCAGATGTGTTTATGTAAGCTGTTTTTAATAAAATGTGTGCATTTCAAAATGTAAATGGATTTTTCTTTAATTATAACCATATGGACTTTTATTAAATTTTCATTTTAAAAAGTGCAGATATAGCTAGCCCAGCCATGTCGAAGTGTCACAGAGGGTTTGTTTGACCAGTGCAGCTCTCACACAGGCAAATGCAAAACTCTTAAAGCTAGGAAAAATGGAAAACAAGTGAGACGGCTTCCTCAAGCTTCAAAGTGTGTGAGTCCATCCTTCAGAAAACCGTGCCTTCTTGATTTTCCTCATAGCAGAGTGCCTCAGCCCGTAGAAGTACTCACCTCACCCCTTTTCAAGAGGAGCCTTGAGCTGAGTAAGACCTCAAAACCAGAGAGTTACACAGCTGGATCCTTGCATGTTCGGGGGGCAGCTCTGAAACAAACTTACCCCCCCACTTCCCGCCCCTGCGCTGCGATACCACACGCTGAGTCTCTGGGAAGGAAAGGTCAGCCTGCTGCTGCCCCCAGACCGGGGAGCAAGTTGTGCAAAACATCAGCGGAGGTGCCTGAGGGGACGAGACCTCCCTGGCTCTGCCCGTTCCTGGGGAGCCCGTGCCACACGTGCGCAGCTCCGTGCTGAGGGGCTGGTTCCCAGCCCAGGTTGGGGGCTCGGTTTTCAGTGACAGGAAAAGTAGGGACAAGTAAAAAAGTTCTGATGGATGGATTTTCCATTAAGAAAAGAAGACGGATTTGTTAATGAATAAATGTTTAAGAGAGAGATGTCAGCTTTGATGGACTTTTTCATGTGATCTTTTTGAAATGTAGCATTTCAGCACGGTAAAAGAAAATTCATTTGAATAAGTTCTTTTAATTTCCACAGCTCCATGAAAGACATGCCTAGTATAATCAACACTTATGTTTTTCCTTACCACATTTTGATGTCACAAAATGGAAGGTTTTCCACTTCTGTTCCATAAGAAATTTTTTTATTTCTTATTTTTTTGTTTGTGCTCTGTTTGCCAGTTTGGAACAGCTCTTTCAAAGTACTGAGATATCCTCTGACAGTGATTTTTTTCAGCCAAACCTAATAACAATTAGGAGTACAGTCATGCCTCTGTGCTGTAAGGGAGCTTTCTTCCTAGGATGACCAGGCAACACAGAATGAGCTTCTCTCCTCCTATCACTCCTCCTCACCCCTTAATTGCCATGTTCTGGGCACGCTGGATATTTATGTTTGACCCATGTCTTCTTCAAAATATGGCTGCCATACAGGGGGGAAGTTCAGCCATCTCAACCTTGGGCAAGTTGAGTGTTTTTTTTTCTCCTGCATTCAGCTAATGACAGCTCCTGGGTAATTTTCAGCTGTGTCCCAGTAACATGTTTCAAAGGAAAGATGCCCACATAAGACAAATGTGCTAGCCAGAGCTCTCTTATGCTCTCTTGAGAAGGGAAGAGTTTGACACGTCTGTTCCTGGCAGTGGAGTGTGGCCTCCTTCACTGCTGGGCCCAGACCTTCCCAGGGCTGCAGTCACGAAGGCTTGGTTTGGCTGCACCATGTTGTGCTATGGAGATGTGAACAGTGAGCTAGATGGCTGGGCTTTCCTATCTGCATTTTTTTTTTCCATTTTAAAATTTAATAAAACCCCATGTGGTTACAATCAAAAAAAAATCCATTTATGTTCCCAAAATGATTAATATCTAAAACAAAATGTATATTAACCTCCCATCCTCCATCTCTAGTGAACAATAAGACATATTTTTCCATTAAATCAATGAAAATCATTAAATGACTTATTACATCACCAACCCAAACCTTACTTTTCTTTTTCTTTTTTTAATGACTAGCTGAAGTTTACATATCAATGGCTTTATGTGCATCAGGGAAGAAAGGGTGGAGCATGTGAATGAGGAATCTAAGCAGAGATTCCTTCGTACTTTTATATATTTTTTTAATAGAGGTAGGTGTTTCTGTCTGGAGACCATATGTTCAGTTATTTTTTTAACAATCTGTATGCATATAAAAAAAATTATAAATGGTATGGAGTGCTAGAGTGCGGGCTCCTCTGGAGTTCTGGTGAGGTGATCTGCATAGGAAGAGTTGTCCAGATGAAAAACCATTTTCCTGCAGGCACATGCTCCACTATTTTGATCCTGTCCGAACAGCATCAATCCCACAAATTCTTGGCATTCTGCAAAAGTCTGAGCAACTGGATGTGCTTTTGGGGAGTAGCCGAGGGTGGAGCTGTCGTCAAAGGGTTTAGCAACAGCAGTCTGGGTGATGGTGTGGGGCAAAAGGCTTGAGGATGCCTTAATGAATGGCACCAGCGCTCTGCACGTGGAGACACCGAAGCTTTGTAGCAGCAGACAGGATCAGTCCTTCAGCTCCAGAAACTCAATGGCTGAGTACAGGAGGGGTTCCCTGCATCTGCTGCCCTATCAGGGCGTAACACATACAAGGGTTTGGTTTCATCCAGTCTAGACAGTGATTAGTTCACGACAGAAACAGTACCCCTAGAACAAAATGGCTCTCCCAGCTGCCGAAAAAATGAGGCGGCCACCTTTGAAGTCGTCCTCAAGCCTGCCTGGTAAGCAGCCTGTCTGGAGACTCGGTGCATCATCAGGTTCTTCTTCCCCCCTCTGGGAGTTGTGTGTCATCGCCTCTGCAGTGTGCCTAAGCCCTAAAGAGGGCTCCTGGGCCTGTGTGTGCCACATTGCAATGTGCAGTGTTGCTGCCAAAACATGAGACCAGCTGGTTTATTCATTTTACACAGTGCAAAAATGTTATTAAACTGCACCATACAGATAAGTACTAGAAAAATTGCTAGGTTATTTTTTTTTCACATAAAATTAGCCAATTTGCTGGTGTATGTAATTGTAAAGAATGCAAAGCATCCCATTCAAGTGATTAACCTCTTAGTTAATAAAAGCAACAATCGCATGTGTATAAATAATATAATAAAATGAACATTCATATCAAAGTAATATAGCTCATAGTATCCTGTTTCTCTCCTTAATTAGTAAATAATTCATCAAATTCTGCAATGAATTGTGCTCCCACCCACATTTCTTCATCCAATTATCATGAAATAGGAAAGCAGGAGTCTTCCTTCTTTGAAAAGAATGTGATAATGAAATTGTTCAATAGCTCTTCTCAGCCCTCTGCTAGGCTAAATTAGTACTTCCTTGGGCATACTGTTTCTTTTGTTCATTTCTTCCCCAATTCTTTTTTTTTTTTTAATTGAAGATATCTTCTATGTTAAATGTCATTTTACACTGGCATGCTTTAAAAGAGAATGTTCATCACAGTTTGTTTTCAGCAGACACAGAATGAAATTAATTTTACAGTATAGATGAATGGCAGTGTTTTCTTGCCAAAGTGATCCTTCATGCTTTGGATTGTATCACATGCACAAAATTAAAATAATATTATAAGACACAAGATACAAAAAAAGATGCAAAAGCAAGCACTCATAAGATCTCAAAACAAGAATTCAGACCGTCCTTGCATCAATATCATGTTGAAATAAGATTCTTCATTAGCTGATCAAATTCTATTTCTTCTACAGGATCTTTACTGGACTCATTGCCTGAAGTAATGAATGGCTATCCAGTGTTGTCTTTTAGCTATTCAATGTGTGGCCACATGTTTTATGTACCTCACAACACTCAAATCCTGCTCTGAAGACAGAATTCGTCATCTCCTTGTGGACACTTTTACGGTACTCCTTGCTAAAGTACTGGATGGCTGGGTGCATTAAGGAACTTATTTTCACAGCACTGAAACAAAATAAGGAAATACTGTTGACTGTGTTCTATGAACGGCAAATAAAGGTGCACAGAAATGAAGATCCAAAGTATTCAAGAATTTCAAATACTGAATTTGAGGTCTCAAGAACCTGATTTTTCTGAACAATCAACATGTCTGTGTAGACGCATACATACGCCTCTGCTTTATATAGTGTGCGTATATGTGATTAAGTGCATAGCATAGATAGCATTGTGAATACTCAAAGCACTACTCTTGTTAAGATCATCAACAGCTCTGAGTGCTCTGATATTCCCAATGGGACAGGAAAACAAGGACAACCATCGCTGAGCCAGGCCGCTAGCACCTTGCCAGGACTCCACCATGAACATGGGAGGAAAGAGGCTCGGGGAGCTTGTGCTGACTGTTGACCCAGCCCCAGCCCATCCATGCCAGGAATCTGCAAACTTCAAGAAAATCCTGCTTGGTCTTTGGCTGGACCATGCCTAGCGGGGACCAGCTCCTAAAATCTTCAGCAGCTTGGCTGCTTGAAGGGTTTGCATGGTAAATTACCTCTGACTGAAAAGGTCGCTCTCTGACAAATATCAGATCTCTGTTTTGAAACATAAGGTAAAGTAGCCTTAGAAAGTACCAAAGATAAGGCTACCAAAATTTTAAATTTGGGAAGAATAATACCTTCACTGGCTTTCTAATGTAGTTTAGAAAATGGCTGAAAAATTTTGACACAGATTTTTAAAACCAGTCAGCTTGGGTTGACACCTGGTATTGAGAAATTCAGCAAAAATGGCTGGGTATGGCAAGTTAATAAGCAGCCACATTTTTATTTTTAATAGAACTATATAACACATGCGGCCACCAGCTTTGCTTATTATAAGGTCATTATGGAAACTATATTTAGGGAGCTATATTACTATTTTCTTTATTTCTCCATGTGGGGAGGTAAATTTCACTATGGAAATAAAACAATGAAAAAGTGTTAGCTAGTGGGTTTTGTTGTTGCTTTTTTACCTTCATGTGTAAGCACTCTAATACTTAATGCATTGTAAGTAATATTTAATGCATTGTAATACAGATTCTTTCAGAATCTATTTCAATTTACCTAGTAGTGATATACTTAATAGTGAATATTGATACGCAAGTCTGTTTTTGAAGGTTCTGAGTCCATTCTGTTGCATGATTTGAACTCAAAAGGCCACACAAGGATTAGAAGAGACAGATTGTCCTCTTCACTCCGTCCAGAGTGTCAGCTTTATTTTTCCTTGTTTCAAAAAGAAATCTCTTAGTGTTATGATAGCAAAGAAAATATGAAAAGTATGACCCCGAAGTGTCAATGATGTCCACCTGAAAAAATAGCTGTATACTGTGAACTTATGCATTGACTTCAAAGGCTGCTAAATCAGATACCAATTGTGTGTACTTTTTTTTTTTTAATTAAGTTTTTATTGCTCCTTAAAGCAAAGATCTCCTCTTACAGAGATCTATGCTATCTACTTTAATTGACTACTCTTTTGGATAAGCTTTTAACACAGCACAGGGGTGCTGAAGTGAGGAATTAAAAAGAGACAGAAGCTCACGGCTGACCGCGTGGTTCCAGAACAGGCACTCTGAGGAGAACACAGGTACACTTTGAGAAAATCAGAGGTGTGGTCAGTATTGAGGATGCCTGGTGAGGACAATCAGGCATTGCTTTCCTCTGTAACTGTGGAGCAGGGGAGCTCTGTTTTGAGGGCATCAGCTGTTAATACAGTGTTTTTGTAAAGGCTGGGAGTAGCTTTTCCAGTATGGAAAACTGGGTCTCCAATTATTCTTCAGCAATTCTGCTGACACAAGCTGTAGTAGATGGTACAGAATGTTATCCTGTGTTTTGTTGTTGTTTGTTTGATTGTTTTTGTTTCTTTTTGTTTTGTTTGTTTGTTTGTTTGTTTTTGTTTTTCCTGTAGGTTTCATGCAAGGATTGTTTTCTTTGCAAAGTAATGCTCAAGCTCCTGGGACAAAGGCAACTCTGTTTTTCACAGTCCTGTATATTTCTCGTCAGCAGAATCAGACTGTTGCTGTGAGGGTGGAGTTTTCTGAACGATCTTCTCTTTGACAACATCATTTATCCCTGTTTCCCCACATGAAGTGAAGTGGTGCCATTAAAATTAAAGCAAAAATAAAATGGCAGCTTTTAAAATACCAAATGACATACTGAAGACTTGCTGCATAGCTTTACTATGAGAGGACAGCATATTAAAGATTATTTTTTAATGAACATATGACCCCTCCCCCAAATAGTGGATCTAAAGCCTGATAAATCAAAGTATTACTCACCAGACAATGAAAAGCTGTAGTCAAAGGAATTTAAAGATGTGTTAATTAGTCAAAAGAGAGAGGCCGTACAGTCTTGTAAACATCATGGGAGAAACCTATTAAAACCAGTGAACAGATATTAATTGAAAATGCTGTATAAGAGCTACAGAGTTCACACAAAGTGCATCTCACTTGATATTAAAGTCTGTGTATATGCAAATTCCATATCTGGCAGATTAGCTTGCACTCTGTTTCGATGCCTAGCTGTAAGAAGCTGAAGAACTTCCCCACATGATGGCTGAATATCTACCAGCAAAGCTATTATGTACTTCATAGGTATGAAGTGTAAGATAACAGGTGAAGGGCTGCCGGCATGCAGAGGCAGCTGAGAGAGGCAGTGCTAAGCACTGGGAAAAACTCTTCTGACCCAGATTTCCTCTTCGTAGTCTCTCTCCTGCTTTACGAAGGGGGCTGTGCCAGGACACTGAGGTCTTGTGCAAGTATGTGGCTCCTTTCTGGAACTATCTTTGCGCACACCTGGATTTCTGTCCCGTGGGCTGAGCTGGGGCACGCACTGGCGGTGGGAGCTCGGAGGTACTCCTGGGGACTCCTCAGATTAGGTGTAGGCAGTTACTGAGGAAAAGCACCTGCTCAACCATGCTCATTTTGCAGATAGCTTCTCTAGGGAGCAGAAGGGAATCCCTCGGGTGCCTTCTTTCCCCCATTCACAAAGTATCTGCCCTGTTTTCATTTTGAATGATGGGTTCAGAGCAGACTCTACCAGTTAAGGAGGAGACATAAACAAATAGTCTGTCCCAGTCATTAATCCTGAATCCACCTCTGGTCCACCCTGTACCATTCCTAATTCCCATTGCCTCTGCTTTCATGCCCCTACACAGCCAGTGCTACACCTTACTTGTCCTTAAAGTGACTCCCAAGGTAGCTGTCAGATGTTAGGCAGCTCCCAAGACGGATAAGCATTAGAAGTACACACAGAGACATCTGTGTGTCTTTCTGAAACATAAATTCACCAAGATTATTTACTAACATTCCCTCCTTACCTTGCAGTAACTTGTTATCATGTCTGAGCCCTAAGGCCTGGATTCACCAAACCTGTCATGCCCCAGCCACCAGCATGGAGCCAGGACAGAGAAACAATCCCCAGACAGCAATCCACATCTTAGTGGGCTTGAAGTGCCTCCTGGAAGAGCTGCTCTCTCTCTCATTTCTTCTTGGTTGCAGGAAGCCCAGGATGCCCGCACTTGTTGGGTTTATGTGGCAAGGGTTTGGTAGCAGGGGGGCTGTAGGGGTGGCCTCTGTGAGAAGAGCCCAGAAGCTGCCCCATATTAGATAAGAGCCAGCTCCAG
>VXAA01002287.1:175934-324240 GCA_013399115.1 Anseranas semipalmata | reverse complement strand
AAAAAAAAAAAAGTGTTAGCTGCCATTTGCTAAATGGAGATAGGAAGAAGGAACACTTCATGCTCTGATTTTTTTTTTTAGTGTGTGTGCGTATTTCTTTAGATCCAAGTTTTTTGAACAATGAGATATACAGGTAGTAAAATTGCCAAAGAACAAAGCAGGCTGAAGAACATGTAAAGGTATTTTTCATGTTTTAAAACACAGTTGACAATGGGAAGATTTACTCCTACATGCAAATGTAGTAAGTTTTAAAGAGGAGAAAGAAGTAATTCATCTAATAGTTGTTAAATGAGTTCTGTCCTCCATTTGCCAAAGCTGTATCTATGCTTCTGAGTAGACATTGGCTATAATGTACCTTGTCTGGAGGGCTGACTGGAGTGTTTTGGGGCTCATTTTCAGCCTGATTGCCTGATTTTCCCTACCATTAAAAGGGAGAGAGGGAAACTGCCCATGTACACCTTGTCCAGTTGCTTGCACTTGTCCAGTGCATGCACTGCTGCCTAGCAAGTGCTTTCAAGTCCTGGAACATGGATAAAGACACCGTTTTTTTTAGGCTGAGCCTAAAAAGTCTCCCTAAAGGTGCTATGTAGGATTTATTTTTCCTAGAGGAATACAAAATTTGAAGCCTGTTTTGTTTTCACATAGTCTCCATAAGAATGTGTGTCCCTATAAGGCCCAATTCCTTAGTGCCTAATTTGCTTCTATTATATTCCAGGCAAATTAAGAACAAAACCATGGGGAAATGCATAGAGAAGTGTCAAAGTGACTGAGAGTCAATTTCCTGGGACTTTAGCTGAAATTTTAGTTCCCAAGTTGCTTTTAAAACAGGAATTAGGTTCCTGAGTCACCCAGGAACTAATGAAAATGTTCCTTTGAAATGTGATGAGGAGCTCAGACAGAGCAGAGTGATACACAGTCCTTGGGGCAGGATTGCCCGGAGAGACTGATGGTAAAGCACATTTCATGCTAGCTGTAACATTTTTAATGCAACTTATTAAAAAATAAAATTAACAGCATTGTGCAAGGAAGTGGTAGATCTGGCTGAATGAAGAGGTTTTAAGGGGATGAAATGGGGCATGCAGAGCACGTAATGCTTGAAAATGGTGACACCTTGGAAGTGCTGCAGTGTGCTTTGGTGCCTTAGGAAGGTCTGGTCCAGCCTCTTCAAAGGGAGTGGGTGGTACATTGTGATGGAGGCAGCGGGTGGGTGCTGACACTCATAGGGCACTCTCCAAGCTGCAGTGGTATGCGCAGCTCCCTTGGCTGATTTCCCCAGGCTTGGGAAGGCTGTGTCCAGTTTCTTGAACCCTTGATGCCAATGTACCTACCTGTGGGCTCCCAGTGAAAGGCTCCTTCTTAGCTGCATTTTCCTGTGGCATCCATTGTGCTGACAGGGACTGGGTGAAGGAACCTACTGGCTGCAAACTAATCCAGGAATAGGAGGCCAGGGACAAAAAACAATTTTTAACCACATCAGATTCTCAATCTGGCTTATGCCATGTCTGTGTGGGGGCTAACACTGGCATGAAGGAAGGGGACCACCTTTTAACCAGGAACCTGCACCTATACCAGCTTAAATCTGTAGTGAGAGTACAGTATAACTAAAACCCAACAGATGATTTTTGGATTTTTTTTCCTCTGTTACAGCAGAAAGACTTTTAATTTACCCACATATTATGACTTCATCATTAATAAGGAGGAAAGTAAGTAATGAGACAATGTGTACAAAATGAACAATTTCGTACCATAGCAAGTTGTCTGGCGAATTCTTTCATGAATGCTCTCTGTGTGATATTTCTATAGTATAATAGATTCTGGCTGTTCACTCTAATAATTCTAAGCTTCAGGGTAAGATTTTATTTCTCTTTTGAAAGTAATATAATCAGCGGTGCTAGCACAAAATTCCCTGTGTGTTTTTGTGCATCCTTAACACTTCTTGGGATGAAAGTGAAACTTATATTATTTAGAGCAGTTCAAAGAACTAAGTTCCTTCTCTAATGGTGGTTCCTGCTAGAATTCCTTATGAAAAAACATTAACCAAGCTAGTGGAACTACAAAGCATAGTAGGTATTCTATGTTTGCAGAAGGAATGGGTCCAAAATGCTTTAGAAAATGTTAGTTTCTTTGCACAAAAGGCATATTTTAAAAGTCACCCAAGGACAATGTGGATATTTGTCTATCCAGGAATTTTATTTGTATGCTATCCGTGTGAAGCTCCTGGAGACAAGGGTAAAAGGTTTTGGCAAAGCATGAGGTAGCTTAGGACAATAATGATGCCGGCACCAGCACGTGTTTTGATTGAATTCTGTCTTCGCTTGTTAGCTTTGATTCACTGCTCCGTCGAGAGGATCACAGAGCTTTCCTGTGCTCCCTTCGTTTCCTCTGCTTGCCAGAGGAGAGGACCACTCCTGCTGCATCCATTCAACTCCCAAGGTCCTGATCCTTTTCTTGATTTCATGTGAAGCTCTGCAGTTTTTTCATGGGAAAGTTTATCGTGTCCTGTCCCTGTAGAGCTAGAGCTGTGTCTGTGGCAAGCCAGACTCTGCACTGCTGGAGAACTTGCTAAGGCAGTTCTTCCCAAAGCACTGGGAGGAACGAGTTTCTCATCTGCTGGCATGAGTGTGCAGATACTAAGTGGTTCTCAATATTATAGGTTCTGAGATTTTGCACAGAGTTTCTCATGCAAGAAGAATAACTTCAAAACCAGAATGTGGTCATCTGTGCCAAACATCCTTCCCTTGTCTTCCCACAGTTGTTTAAATCTCTCTAGTGGCAAGTAACCTATTTGCTTCAAGACTGAGAAGAAGTTTTCCTGCTGCCTCCTGGGCAGCGACGACCTTTCCTTATGTTTGAACAGCCAGATCTCCTTCCTCTCCTTTCTCTGCTCCTGTGCTATGCTACCTATGCACATGTCCCCAAGGTCTTCATGGGACTTTGTTGGCCAAAACTAAGGTCAGCCTGGAATCACTGTTGTATTTTTGCAGTATGTTGCAGTCCTATGAAACGGATTTCTTTGTAAGAATATTCACAAACTGAAGTATCTTCTGTGCTTATTTGCTTGTTTTAACCAACTTTCTCAAGCTCCTAAGGCATTATTAACTGATTCACAAGACCGTGAGTTCATTAATATGGAGTAACTCATCACCTTATGATTTTTATCCATTAATATGAACGTGTTTTTTAGCTGTTCACAGCAATTAAATCAGAACTTGATATGCATGAAAAAAACCCTGAGCATCAAGTGTTGCTGTTATGGGTACTCGTTAATAAACAAAACAATCTTTGTGATATATCATGCCAAGGGTTTTAAGGGAAAGAGGATTACCTGCTCCAACAGCAATAAAACTACCAGTAGAAATTCTCTCATTACCTACACACACACAATCCTCTATAACAAATACGTATAAGTACTTAACAGATGGACAAGTGGACCTGGGGATGAATGTATTAGAAAAACAGAGCAGTCACTGTGTTTTTCAGCAGAACAGTATTAACATCTAGGAGCAGGTTAGAAATATTTTGATTAGCTGGAAGCGTAAGTTCAGTTTGTAGCAAAATCAATTCAGGTCTGTATTCCTGTTACACAGATAAAATACTATTTGTTTCATGTGCTGTGAGATTTTTAGGTGGCCTGGATCTGTTGTTGAATGAAATTTTTGCTTTGTCTCAAACCAGAGGCAGCCTTGGTATCATTTTTTCTCACCCTCTGTGCTCTCTGAGGTCCTACAGTAGTTTGAGAGCTGAGGTTGCTCTGATGCCCTTGAGGAGTACTTTTTGCTACTCAGCTGTGCAAAATGCCATGTGTTGCTTCTCGTCACTGCTCTGCAGAGATGACTGCATTGCAGTGGACTTCTACCAGTTCACTGTGAAGCCTGTTGTAAGTGTCTTTTTGATGGCCTGAAAGAGTCAGTGGAACATTGTTAAAAGCTGAACAGACCTACAATTACATCTAAATTAATGACTGAAACAGACCTCTAATCTAACTAAGTATTTCAGATGAGGGACTTTGTTTTTGGAGGCTGCCTTAGCAAATTTTGTGCCATACTCTGGGATGAATTCCATTACAGAAAACTGATATATGACTGATAGTATTTTACCTCTACATTTTAGGTTGTTCTTAGATCTCTGCCTTCAAGTCCTTTTTGTGTGATGAAACGCACTGAGATCCTCTTCATTAGCGTGTATGTGCAGCAGTATAAATGTTAAAAAGGAACAGCAATTGAGAGATTAAACCTTCACATGGACCAAGCCATGAGTCAGGGTCTTTGTGTTACCAAGACTTTGTTAAACTTCCAGCAGGATGAAAAGTGTTCTGCTCATCCTGCCCTATCCTCTCAGTTGATTGGGGTAGCTTTCCAGTTTGGTTAATGGTGGTTTTACCATTGCAGTCAAGGGAAAATGGTTGGCTCCATGGCTTATGAGGGATTGCAGTGGTGGGATTTTTCTATGCCAGTGTATTTCCCATTTTACTGGGAATAAGAAGCTTCTGAATCAAGTAACTTTTAATTCCACCCAACAGGAGCCAGGACATTCAGATTCCCCAAATCAGTCCGTGACAATAAGATTTCCTGCCTAATTTTAAGACTAATTTTAAGATGGTCAGGTAAGGTTCATTTTCACCTCTACAGTTCAAGTTTACCCTTCAAAGAACCAAGGCAAACAACATTTCTGAGGTTTGAAAAGTGTCTATGGCAAATCCACCCATAAGTTAGGTGATTATTTGGGCTTCATTTGACAGTAGACTGCTCTTTAACTAACTGATACATAACCTAAACTGGTTATCAGTTACTATCTAAAAATCATTTTTATAGCTATGGGAACCTTTTATTTTTCTGTCACTTAGATTTTACTTGTGAGGTGATATTATGTTATAGAAATACAGGTTTTTATTATTATTATGATTGCCCTTTAGTTTAGTCTGGGATGGATGGATTTGGGGTAACCTTACCCAGTTCTACGCCAGTTTACAGTTCTGTGATAGGTAAATAATTTTCTAACATTAATAAAGATCTGTAAAGACCTCACTAAGTCAAGGGTAAGACTACCTGTGCCAACCTCAGGGTCCTCTGGGAAGACTCCTGTGCCTTAACTGACTGCAACAATATCAAGAGCCATAAGGTGAGGTTTTGAATGGTGCTCTACAGTTCTGGGAAGTTCTTTGTTGCTTTTCCAGAAGATCAGGTTTCCTCACATTGATGCCCTGGCACAGACCATTGGAGGTCACCTTGCTGTAATATTATGATTACATTTCCAGATCACTCCTTTTCCAAAAGGCTTTTGTTCCCTGGAAAGTGCCACCTGAATAAAATAATATTAAAGGACAAGAGAAGCCACCAGCAATGAAAATGATCCTCTGCAGGATTAGTAACTGCTACAGCATCTTCTTTCCTCTCTATTCTATTTTGTTGACGCTGGCAATAAAAAATAATCACTTAGAGACATTGTCCTTGCAGGCTGGCAGTAAGTCTAAATGGCAACAGCTAAAAAGACTGAGAGAAGAACATTTAAGATACATCTATTATTGCCTTGGCTTTTCCAAAAATGTCAAAAAGAAAGACTCTTTTGCTCAGCATTTGTGTATGCTTGGTGGGGATGGCAGGAGAAGGACAATACTGTGATATTCTTTCTCCTGTTTTCATTAGCTCTTAGACGGGGCAATGACTCGCCATCTGTATATAGAAGGCAGCAGACACTGAGTTCATGCTTAGAACAAAGGGAAGAGCTAAAAACAGACAAAGCTTTATTTTGGCCCAACCACAACACTTTTGGTAAAGACTTTTCTGTGCCCTTCCCAAAGATAATGCTCCATCTCCGTCCCAAAATCTGAAGAGGCATACTGAAAGGCCAGGGTATCGCCTCCCATTACATTTTCTCCTCTCTGTCTCAATTGGTATCATATTTGACTTTCCTTCCTGCTTCTTAGCACTTTTCTTTATGAACAGAAACATTGCACAGTAAATAGTCTATCTGTTGAGATGACATATTGCAGCAGATCCCTCAGGAACACTGCAGTTGGGTTGACATTTTTGTCTCATCACTGCTCTGGAGAATGGTTTTGCTTGTGGATTCTGAGAATGACTCACATAATGACCAACTATAAGTGCATTTCATAAACTTAATAGGCTAACAGTAACTGTGTGGTTGGCCAATGTTCCTCTTCCTGTCCATGTTCGTGTAGACTTAATGATAGATATTCTTCTGTACTGAAGGACAAAAAGACTCCAGCAAAATCTGGGCATTAGGGTGGTTCAGCTCATCAGACCTGGCCATCCTTTTTGTTTGTTGTGAATATCTATCTATCTATCTATCTATCTATCTATCTATCTATCTATCTATCTATCTGTAGTGGATTCTGATTGGAGCAGTGGCCTGGTTGGAGCATGTGATGACTTCAGGTTTCAAGGACAGTTGGAGCTGTTGTACAGTAGGAAGAGTGAGACCTTGATGGGGCAGCCAGGTCCTCTCTGGACTCCTGCTCTTGCCTGCCTGACACTGTGGGCAAAGGGTTTTTTCAAAGTGACTCTGACTGCAAGATGGGAGCTGACACAGCCAGGGGGCTCGGGGAGGGGGGGTCAGCTTTCTGAAAGGCAGACATATGTCCTCTCACACATGCATGTGTGTGTATTTTGTTTAGCTACAAACTCGTTGCTGATTACCTGTCTGTAAATAATGAGGGACTGACTTGTCCTATGCCCCTCCCTCCCTCCATCTACAAAGCTTTTCTTCCATCTTCTGTATTAGAAATACAGAATGCTGAATTCAGTGCAGCGCTCTGTGTATCTGATTTTCAACGCTGCTTGGAAAACCCTAAGGCCAGGACTGAAATAAGAGCTGAAATCCAAACAATGTGTGACTGAACACAAAACAAATCATGGCTTTGCAGGAATATGTTGTGACAGCTCTGCCTTCTCCCATAACTGCTAGTAGATTTTCCCCCTTACTTTTAAATGATATAGTATACATATTGAACCAATAATCGAGTAAAATGGTAAATGCATAGTGAAGCTAAAAAATGCTGAGATGTAAAATCTTCTAAAACCCTTCTGCAGGGGCCAGGTGATATGCTCTCCCTCTCTCCCTCCCTGCCTCCACTCCACCCCTCTCTTTTTCTCCCTTTCTAACAGCAAGGGTGAGATACGGTTTGCTTCTTAAAAGATAACAAATAACAAAGCCTAGCCCACACAATGAAGAAAACAAGGACAGAGTTTGCAGTAAGGTCAGAAATGCCCATCATATCTGGACAGCATCTGTGTGCATGTGAGGTGAAAAGTCTGACCTGCTATATAACAACATTAAAATTCATCCCTCCTCACACAGTGAGGATCTAATAAGCCAGCCTGTTCTTGCAGCGTCCTCCCCTTTCCTCCTCCACTGCACTCCCCTGCCCCAGCTTGTGGGGACCACCCAGGGGTGGTGAAGACCAAAGCCTGACCAGGTTGTTTGCCTCTTCCTAAAGGTGCTGGTGCTCAGAGGACTCCGCTGTGTTAGCTACAGATGTTGAGGCACTCATCCAAGTCTGCCTTTCTGCTAAACCAGGGTCCTCAGAGAGGCACCACTGGCATTTAGGAGAGTGGGTTCAGCCCTTGCTATCGCCTTTGCTTGTGCTGCCTTTCTGTGCCCGGTCAGGGAATATGAAGGCTTAGCCTGAGGTGGACCATGAGCACATGGAAGCAGCTCTCAGCTCCTGATGAGGGCAATGTTGGTTAAGCAACTCTGACCTTCAACTGAATTTTGACCAAAAGGCTTCAACTGCCTTGCACAATGGATGTGCAAATGAGGCCTTTCCCATTTCAGTCATTCCCCCTTGCTCATAGCAATGGGCTGGCACAGAGCCTTCTCTCCTGGGGGTCCCTGCAGGGCTTTCTCAGGGTCAGGTGTCAGTGGTGTGCACCCCGAGCCAAGGGACATGTGCTGCTCTAGGGGAACACCAGTATTGTTAAGTTTCTGTATAGGCAGCTGAAGAAAAGGCAGATAAGGACTGAGCACAATGAAAAGGCAATGGGCAGCTCCAACTTGTCTTATTTTTCTCCTTTGAAAACATTCTTTCTTTTCCAATTTTGAGTAGTTTTTAGGGTACTCATTAATCTGGAAAACAAGAACAACTTCCAGACCATTAGTGCCATGGTGAATTGAAACACTAGCCAGGCTGGGCTAATAGTGCCAGGGTCATACAAAATACCAGTCAGCGCAGGCTATTAAGTGCCAGGGTGATTTGAGAGAACAGCTTGTCCAAGATACAAATGCCAAAGTAATTGGAAATGCCTCCTCACAAGTCGATGTATAAATCAGCAAACTGTTTTAATTTAACAAAGTATGCGTGATTATCTTTGGCCAGGCGAAGGAGCAGTGCAGGCACTGAAGCAGGGATCTGCTGATAGTTTTAGTGTCTCTGAGTGCTATATTTCCTTATGCTTATGGCATTATGGGTAAAATTCCATTACAAGAGAACACAAAAGTGAGGTTGCCAATCCCTGAAAGCTGTATACTGTGTGCTCTGATATCCTTTGAAGAGTGGGGAATTCCTGCAGATTCCAGAGACCTGTCAGTATGGGAAGTGGAAACATAATTTAGTGCTTATGTCCTACAGATGATTTTGGCTTGAAGAGAATTATTCAGCACTCTCCCCTGGAGCTCTATAAAGCCCATGCTAGCTTCCCTAAACATCTTATAGTCCAGCCACTGTTCTGGCCTGTCACCTGGCTCCGGAGTGTCACCCTGCCTGAAAAATTGATTTGTGTAACCCTACACTGATGGCAGATGGGATTCAGCGTAGACTTCCAGCTCAGACAACACGACCCCCCCTCGCACACTCAGAAAGTTTCTACTTCACCTAGGAAAGCTATGTTAGGCTCATCAGCTTCTGGGCTGCACAGTCCAGACACCCCAACTGGATTAATGGTCATGACGGATTGGAGTATTGTGCTTGGTTGTAAAATCATGATAAAGGTGACTGAATATGGAGAAATACAGTTACTGGATGGGACCATGTTTGTTAGGCAACGTAAGAATGAACCTAAGCCCTTCTTCAATATGTCCCTTTGATAGATTTGAGAATATTATGTTAATATTCTTAATGTTTCTAAAACTACTCTGAGCTTCCTAGTTCTGCAACAAACAGCTATGAAAGTTCCAAAACTCAAAAAGGGATTTTTTTTTTTTTTTTTTTTTTTTCCTGAGACTTGCTCTAAGAAAGCAGCACAACTATGTTAAGATTTGTCATCTTTGGATTTCAGGCTTGATTTTTCAGGTTGAAAGAATATTGAGAAGTTTTGGCTACATCTAATCTAAATTTCTGATGCACCTGAGGTTAGGTCACCACCAGGTTTGAAAAGCCTTGCAAAAAGGAGCTTTATGAATTCATCCCAGAGGGCCATAAGAGGTCTTAATGCTGCATGAAAGAGCCCAAAACACTTCAAATGGGAAACACAGAAGCACACAGACACCACAAATATGATGGAAATGGAATCAGTAGTTTAAGGGGATGTAACTGAGATAGATGGATGAAATGGGATGAAATATGCTTTCAGCAGCAGTAGCTTAGTAATAATGATGATGGTAACTTATCTCTTGCACAACAGATTGAAATCTACTGGAAGAAGTGTTCATAACATGATCGTGTATCTGACTCTGATACCTAAGCTGTATAAATCCCATCACAGAAGAAAAACAGGCAACTTCCTCCCATTAAAAGAAGCCACACCAATCAACAGATCAGTAACCTGCATGCTCCCATGGAATGAAATCAACCTCTCCTCACTTATCATCAGTAATACAGTATTAGACAGTGTTGCTGGACAGCTTTGGGTGACTGTGGATTCATTGTTTGCTGGAGAGATCCCATAGTATTCCAGGAAGTATTATCAAATGGTTTGTGTTGAAGTACAATGATCTTACTGAAATATGTATGCAATATTTTCCAGACATTATTCTTGCTGATGACTTGGTGTCCCAATTTGCCAAGCCAAGTTATGTTTGATGGTCCTTCCATTTGGCAGCATGGGGCTTTGCATGCCAAAGCCTTCTTCCCACCACTGTAATATAATAAACAGAGATTCCCCAACATGCAAACTTCCCACTGCAAAAATAACAATGGAAGAGAGTATCTCCAGCAGTCCCTTTCAGGAAAAGATAAACTCAGAATCCCAAGTATCTGCTCAGAAAACACAAAATGTGCACCCTCAAGAAATGACATTCCTGCACTAGCTCAAACATCCCCATATGATGGTATATGACTTGCACTTGACAAGTTCAGCATTTTGTGGTTCTTTCATGGTTGCAAACTTGCACAACAGGCTGAACATGCAGAGTCCATAAGCCATAGAGCTGAGACCTAATTTAAGATGAGGTGGAGTTAAGTAGTAAGAATACCCAAAGCCAGCAAATTATGATCAAATCAAGATCCTCTTCTGGAATCTTTTGTAGTATGCAGACCAGGGTTTTTCCAAGTATTGTCTTGCATGAAGCCCTGAGAAACCATTACATACCTTAGGATTCCTGGGAATTTTCTAGGAGTACAGGGTCAGTTACTAGCAGGTGATTGAATGATGATGGAAGAAAGAAATCAGTAGAAAACAAAACTGTCAGTGTTTCTGTTTTCTGTTTCATGCAGCTAATCTTCCTGAGGCTTTTTGGGGAAATAAAATTAGTTGCATTTAGCATTATTATAAAGCAGACATATCTTGCCCAGGTTGAAGCTTTATAGAGGCTTACAATTGTTAACAAACCTGGATTGTATTTTTACATCTCCTGAGACACTTTTCATCCTATAGTTAGATATCTACCAATTGTTGACAGAAGTGAAAACAGCACAGAGTATTCCATCTGCTGCAAAAAATCAATAGACAGTATTTTAGGCTACAGTACTGAAAATAAAATATATATTTCAAGGAATAAATTCCACACATGTGTTGAGGGGCAGAATCTGGCCCTTAGATTGAAGAGAATTTCAGCCCTAACTAAGACAAATCCCTGCAGTGAAGAACAGAATAGCAAGCAGGGTCTGTTGAAAAGGGGTGGAGATGCTTTTCCTTAGCTTTCTATGCATAGAATAGGCTTCTTACAACTTCTTTGGAATTATAACTCCTATACACAAAGGACCAAATTTCTTCAGTCCTCAACTGCTGTTCGGGACTCATTACACAAGACCTACCAAAGCCTCCTGAAAGTGTGGGTTAAATCATGTCTGAAGGATTTGGCTTTCTATAAGTGAACTCAGCTTGTTAATAACATAATGGAGTTGGAGAGAACATTCATTTCAGGAGTGAATGTGTCTTATTGTCTGACTTATTTTTTGAGTGAGAAAAATAGGTTTTGCTTTTGCAAAAACACTTAATTTCATATGGGAAGCCACCTTTAAGACTCATCATTTGGCAACATGCTCTGCCATTCCCCCGACTCTTTTTCCACATCCATTGCTAGTGGCTTGATGTGTTCCTTATCCCTTGGGCCAGCTCATTAGCTGGATGCATGGATGCTCACGTCGATCATCAGAGCCTGCTAACAAATCCTGTAGGACTACTCCAGACCCAATAAGAGATATATTTGTTTTGTGGTTTGCGTTTTGCAGAAAACACTATGTACTTCTCAAAGCCTAAAATATAGTGTTTTTCTTTAGGAAAAAAAAGCGGCAATTTTCATACAGTGCTAAATAAAATAAATTACAGGCCCCAAATGATCTAATAATTCCTAAGGCAGGGTTCAGATGCAGTAATTAATTATTCCAACATGGAATTCATAATGATCAACTATTAATATGTGCATGGGGGACTGGATGTCTCAGGATTTGGTAATGGGATAGGGAGACTTTCACCTCTAGGTTGCTGATTTGAATCTGACCCAGATCTCTAGTGACTTCTGAAAGCTGCAAGCATGTGCTGTTTGTTCTGTAGTGTATATAAAATGAAGTGATCTGAGCTGCTTCCTAGCTGTCCTGTGTCCATACCATTGGTGCCAGAGTATAGACAACCTTCCATTTGATCACTTCAGCTGCGCGGCCAGGGGCTCTGCCCCTGTGGGAATCATGCCCCATACCCTGGGGAGAGGATGACACATGGAAGCCTGTGCCATGACTGCATTCAGTTGCATGTGCACTTAGCTGTGGTGGGTGCTGTGGAGATCACAGTGAAGCCATCTGTGCTCCCCAGCCTCTGGTCCTGAGCTCAGGGTGGTTCAAGCTCAGGGTGCTTAAAGCTCCTACCTGTTCCCATGAAGTGCCTTCCAGGGAAGGCTGTGTTATCTACTTGACACTGGTCATGCCACTGTGCCCATCTTGCAGGCAGTGTTTGAGATCTATTTGAGGAGTAGGAAGCATACAAGAGGTTTTGTCCCTGGAGGTTCAGGTGGGTTGCCCCAAACTCAGCTCACACTGGACAGAGACATGGCAAGGGGCAGCTGTCCTCCCTGCCCTCGGACAGGAAAGGGCATCAGTCTCTGGGCTGCTGGTCCAGGACTTAAGTCATAAATCCAAAGAGGAACAGAACAAATATGTCTCTTAGAAAAAAAAGGAAGCCGAGGAAGGGCTAAGGCTAGAGTTTGTAGAGTTTGGTGGAACCATGTCTCTTTGGTTCAAAATTTCACCAAAATTTGGTAAAGTCTGGTTGAAACAAATTTGCCCAGATCTGAACGTCCATCAAGAAGCTGAAAATCTGAAAGATCGACAAGCTATAGCATAAGTAGCAGAACAAACCTGCTCAGGCACAGGTAAGAGTAGAACATAACGTGGGGGCGTGTATGCTTGGGAAAGTGGCCAACACCGTCAGGACAAGGTAAGGTCTTTTCCAGCTCCACCTTATTTGTTTTTATGAATTATATTCTGTGGTACCTGTTCTGTTTTGGCAAGGAGCAGAACACTTGTAGCTGCCAAAGATTTTGATATTTTCTTCCAGTTCCTTGAATGCTGGTAAAGAGGTTGAGGTACTGAAGGATCGAAAGTAGGAACTCTACAAAAAAAAAAAAAAAAAACACCAATAACAGAAAAGTATTTAAAACAATTTAAGCAAAGTTTAATCCAAGTTCCATGCTGGGAAGAAACCACCTAATTTCTGAGAAATAGGAGCTCCGAGCCAGTTTAATAATGGATATTGGTCTTTTCCAGATTTTAGCAGAGTTATTAACTGCCATCTGAGTACAGTACTGTGAATTTAGCTCCTCTTTGTGAATCTTTGTGAATGGTTCTGAAACAAAAATGTACGCAATGTCTTTCTGTGCAATGATTTTATCCATAGTTTAGCACTTTGTAGGTTAGTGAAATATTCTTTATTAATTTCCAAGTTTGATGTGATCATTCTTAGAGAAGAAAATAAAAGTGAGTGGTAGGTGGTACTTTATAGAAAAAAAATACAATGAATAATAAAAATTGGCAATACTACAACTATTTCCAGTTATTTATCAAAACATTTGGGATCACAAGATTCCTAAGTAAAAAATTACACAGACAAAAATAGCAATTATGTTAAGAACACAATATTTTAGAGTTTATTTTCCTTTAAATTGTAAATAAAATTAACAGGAGAGTAATTACTGCTAGTTAGGTCTTTCTGTCCGGTCATAAGAGAGAGAACCCCCCCTTTTTTTTTTTGAAATTCACATTAATTTTCTGTTTTACCAATACAAATGAATACGAGGGGATATATTGCTATAAGCACTAATACAGGTTTCTGGATTCCCGCTGAAGGTAATTTGGATTCATCTTCACTCTATCCAGTACACCAATGTATATGTTATATATGTTGTATATGTACATGTTAGTTTTCAGAGTTCCTTTGCCTTTTTCCAGCTATATTTTGTAGCAGATGGTAGAAAAATTGTCCCTTGTATAGCTAGGGAACTTAGATGCAGAGCACTTTTCTAAATAGAAAACAGTCACATCTGTGGTGGAACAGGACAGATTTTTAGCTCAATGCAACATTGTCTGGCATTATACCACAGAAAGCAAAGGAGAGGATGTGAGAGTGGAAAAGTAGTTTTGGAAAGAATTTGAATAATCAGAATGCAATTTGCTCAGTTGAAGCCAGAATCAGGGCTGATACCTTGTCTTTGAGGAAAAGATAATGGGATCTATAACATCTAAGAGGGTCTTGTACTCACATGGAAACCTCTTTCTTTAGGACCTTTTAAAACGCAATCATGCTGATGTAGCATGTGACAGACATGTCTAAGGAAACACTGATAGTGGGGCTAGACAAGATAATAGGATAGGTCTTACCCTCTTCTAATTTCTATGACTGAGGAATCTTGGCTTTTTTATTTATTTATTTATTTTATTTTATTTTTTTCCCTCTGAAAGATATCACTCACTGTAGTGCGGTGGCTTTATATTGATCATGAAGATTTCTACTTGTGGAAGCGGTTACTTTGCCTGGCAGGCTGCAGCGTGCATCAGGCAAGACTTGACTTACTTTTCAAGCCCTAATAAGGTCGTACACCTACAGACAATAAGAATTGAGTTCCGTGCCACTATGTCAGATTACATCTCAAGATTTCTTGGGCTTTGCTTGGTGATCTCGCCGTCTATTTCTTTTCCCTTTTGTGTAAAGAAAGCACATTACTTCCTCCACATCTTTCTCTTGTGTTGCTATAATGAATTCCTTGCTATTCCCTCAGGGGGCTGACTCACACTCTTGCATTTGAAGTGAAGTAAACTGGAATTTGTATCTTTGTGAAGGTCAGTTGCAGTGCATATGAACAGGAAAGAGGGGTCAGAATGGTAATGCAGATCAGAGATACGCCGGCAGTACAAATGCAAATGCTGGCCAACAGGACGTTTCAAGGCTGTCAGCATGCCTAGCTTTTGTTTGGCCGGGCAGTGCGATGCTAGCTGATGTCCATTTAAAAGGCGACAATCAGCGAGCGAAAGCTTGCCCGTGCAGCAGCAAACTCCCAACATCTGTCAGAAAAGGAAGTGGATAGCTATGGAAAAAAAAAAAAAATCTTTTCTCGCCATTTCCTAGAAAATTCCTTCTTATCTCTCAAGATTGATAATCCCCAGGTGAAAGGACTGGTGTTTTCAGTGGCCCTAGGACTGGGGAAGTGAGAGAAGAGCACGGTGTTGCAGTCATTTTTGTCCCGTGCATGGCTGGTTCAGGATTACCTTCTGCAAAAGCCTTCCCCAGTCTGAGTTGAGTGGGTTCACATAAAGGAAGTTTCTGCCCCTTCCTCTTGTTTGGCTGATCAAGGACCGAGAAATCTGGTGATCCTGGCTCTATTGTTGAGCTTCGTTCTGGATCGTGAGCAAAAGGTGTGGAGAGATGAGGAATTGGCGACAGATTCCAGTTTCAATAATTAATTTGCAAGCCATAGAAAATGGCTCGGTGCCTAATTGAATAGTCTTGCCTTGTGTTTTGAGTAGCTGTGAAAGATCAAATCTTTAAAATAATAATCTAAATACCATCTCTTTCCTCTCTGCTTGAGTTCTCATGCTCGTTAAGCAAGTGGTCTTTGAAACAGGAGTTGTAGAAAACAATGCTTTTTACACTGCAAAACAATATCTTCTGTTGTGGCATTTCAGCAGCTTAAAGAAAAAAATGAAAGGAAAATGAGAGAGTCAGATAATGATCAAAGTGAACATGTAGCAGCTTTTCAGAATTAGTTGGCCAATAGAAAGTCTTTGAAGCTGAAGATAAAATAGTGAAAAGGAATGAAAGGAAAAACAACAAAATGTAGCAAACAAACAAAAAAGATTAGCAGAAAGAGACAGGAGTCAAAGGGAAAAAAAGCTGACCTTCACTAACTTCAGGTTAATTTTGCTTCATTTTTTTTGCGTGCCTCCATTGTCCCAGCTGATGTACCATTGCAGCTCGGTTCCTTTCCCATTGATGTACATTTTAGGTAAATTTGGATAGATGTCACTTACTCCGTTTACTCATGAGCAGCTCCTTTATTCCTTCATTTATTTATTTATTTATTGTTAAAGAGATGTTTTAACACACAATATTAATCAAATTGGTCATTTTGCTTTAACCCTTCCTTAATCACACAAATGCCGTACCAGCACTTACTTACCTCATAGGAAGGCCAGAGCCTAGCAACGAGAAGCTGTCCCACTTTTTCTTGGCTCACTGAACTCACTGGAGAAAACAGGATCTTCAGATCTTCATGGCAAGCAGGTACAAATAGACTCATCCTGCAGCCCAAACTGCAACCATGAGCAGGGCCATAACACGGGTGCTTCTGAGGAGCAGTGAGCAGCACCTCTTCTCTATCTTTGCACCCAAAATTAACTTTCACTGAAAGATTTAAGTGATTTTCTTTTGCTGCCCTGCAAAGGGCCAATGTGACTTGGTGCAGTGAAGCCAAGAGTGTTATCTTCTCATTTTTTATACTGCCTGAATAATGATCTTTTTTTTTTTTCCCCCAAAACTCTATTTTAAAATAGAGAGAAAGCCACAAGCTACATCAGTCCTAACTTCTTTCAGAAATAAAAAAATTCAATGTGTTCAGAGGTTGCCCATCCTCTGTTGTCTTTCCTTGATGACCGTGCTTCTTCACTTGCAGAGGCATCTTCTGAAACTGAAGGAGAATTATTCCACTCATGAAAAAAGCAAGAGAAATATAAACAGACCAGTACATGTTATATAAAACTATGGGAAGAAAAGAGCATCTTAGGTAAATACCAAGCTACTTATGTTATGATTTTTAAATGTCATTCTTCTGTCCAATATTGACTTTTTTATATGGAAGCTGAATTATAGATCTTACAGCACTTGGGAGCCTATGGCGGCCTTACTTTGACACAGCTGGTCAAGTGAAGGATTGAAGTCCCAGTAATTAGTTATGAGTTTCTCTGCATTGGGGAGCCAGGCCAGGATGAGAAAACTTTGTGAGGTTACTCCTCCCTCCAGGTAAAGCCAAAGCTACTGGGAAAGAGCCCAACTGTGCTCTAAAGGAGTGCGCTACAGCATCCACATCTTGTTGCTGCAAATAGATATTTCTTCAGGCAGTGAATTTGTAGGCAGAAGTGCAATGTGCAGCCTTTTGCTGACTTTTCTGTCAAACAATTTATTTTGAAGCATCTGTATGTAGAATGAAATCACACAGTGTGATAAGAAGAGGACTGAAAGTAGAGCCTGAATCATTTGGACCTCTGCTAAAACCTCAGAAGTTGTTTGTTGAGGCAGGACCTCTGGGGGTGGCCTCTGAGGAGCAATGATGGGGGAGAATTAGAGAGAGAAAAAACAGGTAACAAAAGAGAATTAACTGCAGAAGTTTCGAGAAAGGAAATTAGAACGAAATGAAGGAAGGAAAGAGGGAAAAAGAAGGAAGGCAGGAAGGAGCTGGGGGGAAGGAGGGAGGGAGGGAGGCTGGCTGTTTGGGAAACCAGTTTCATGCTGGACATGCGGATTCCTAACAGCAAAAATGACCTGATTCCTTTCAGAACCTGGAGTTTTCCTGTCTGGACCCAGGGTGGCAATTCTTTGAGCACACAAGTCTCCAGTCTTCTTTAAATCCCCTTAATTGCGGTTTTAATATTACCCTGTAAATGGGAGCAGGAAATAAACACTTCAAGAATAATTAAGACAGACAGTGTAGTCTCTCTGAACACTGGACAAAAACTCAGAAGATCCGAAATTTCAGAGCCGTTGCTGTCATAGACAAATCCTTCTCTCTTTCTATGTCACCAGGGGGTCATTAGGAGCTCTCACAACACAAATAAATCATGGAAAAACAATACATTATGCTACCCGTGGAAGGCAAGGGTCTGAAATCCAGATCTGCTGGTCTGGTATTCTTAACTCAGGACTAAGCTGTCTGTTTTATTTTAATTAACCTTTAACAATGAATGAAGGTTCATTTCTGACAGGCTTGAAGAGGCACCCAGACTTTAGCTTGTTTTTTTTAGATATAATCTGCAATATTAATGTGTTGTGGGCATACAACACTGTGTAGGAATTCTTGTGATGAATCCATTGTTTCTACTGTTTTTTAACCATGAAATAATGTTTGATTTACACTGAATTTTGGTCAGGTTTAAAAATGAGATATTTTTTAATGTGAGAAATAATATATCCCAATGTATTTTTTTTTTTAATTTTGAAAAATAGAAAAAGGCAAAAAGCAAGCTAATTGTTTTATAAACTTCCCTTTTGTTTTCACTTACAGTTAAAATACTGTCACTCTCATAACATCCACATAAAGGATCAGANTAATATATCCCAATGTATTTTTTTTTTTTAATTTTGAAAAATAGAAAAAGGCAAAAAGCAAGCTAATTGTTTTATAAACTTCCCTTTTGTTTTCACTTACAGTTAAAATACTGTCACTCTCATAACATCCACATAAAGGATCAGAAAGCTGATCAAAAAAAAAAAAAAGATTGGTAATATTTCTATAATGTCAATATTAATGATATTTTCCCTTAAAATGTCAAAAAATGAAATCATTGACATGTTTTCAAAAGGTTCAGATCACTGTTTATATGATTTTTTTTATGAATTTGCTTTCAAAATGAAAATATTTTCATATCTAACTTTTTTTAGTTCTTTTTTGTTTTCCTGTTTTTCTTAAGTTTCCCATTCCTTCCATTTGTCCTCTTCATTTTCTGTCTTGCTATGGGAGAGAAAGGGGAGAAGAAAATGGAGCAAAACAAAACAAAACCATAGAAACCTGTTAGATGTTAATTTTCTTATTTCTGAAAAGAACAAAGATTAATAGTGTGGAAAATTTCAACAAACTAATAAAACACTGCAAGGAAGCTGACAATTCTGTGAGTGGTCACTTTTCAAAACAACTGTTACTGTTTTATGAGATTCAAAGACGTATCATGATGAATGGATAATATTTTAAGCATTATTTTTGACTAGACTGTCCTTTTAATTAACTAGAGCCAGCAGTGTAATTGGAAGTTAAATATTCTTTGCAGATTTAAGATTTCCAAAGCACTGACCTAATAATTCCAACTGGTGTCAATGGAAGAAGTGAATGTTCTGCAAATCTGCGCTGTATGGTTTTCATAAAAAAGGAATTAGCCAAATACTGCTTATGAATTTTGAGTGTATTTTATTTTCAACTCCAAACTTCAATATGTTTTTCTTTGGTAATAAATTTAGGAGCAATATATATATATATTTTGTCTGAGATTTGTACTTAGCCATGCATGTACAGAATAAGTTCTCATGCAGACCTTCCTGCACCTTGAGTAAGACAGCTATGGTATGCAAAGTGTTACCCTTGAAAACTGCAGCTTCTCATTATGACAGAGACCCAGCAGGTGACAGAAGAAAAAGCCACTGGCCCATGAACTAGGAGCCCAAAGCATCATCAAGCTTTGCTGCTACACTGGAGGAGGAAAAAAGAAAAGGGAGAGGAGTGAACCTACAGGACCCAGAATGCCACTTGGCTGGATGACAGATTTATTTTGTCCCTTCCCTTTGCTGCTTTGCTAGTTGCCTTTTGAAGGGCAACAGTAACAGGCTGGAAATGAATGCTACTTAAGAGAGTTGGAAGTAAAACTATTTATTTCTTTGCTATTTATTTCTATGAGAGACTGTTCTGTTAATTTTTTTATTTTTATTTTTATTTTTTTTTTTCCCAAACCTTTAACTTTGATTAGGTTAGTCTTGGGAGAAAAATAGGATAATAAAAAGAGCAACGGCTGCAGCCACTCTGTTGTGTCTTTCTGCATGTAAACCAGACTGCCGAGGTGTGCACGCTTCAGTTGCTGTGTCAGCATGAGGACTGGCTTGTTTTGATATCAAAATCGGAGGAAAGACATTAAATGTCTCTTTGCTTGTAGGGGACAGATATTGAGTGAGACGTGCTACAGATCTAGGACCTGCTCAGATTACATACTATATTCAAATAAAGCATGCTTTTTGGAAAACTAGTAGGATTTCATGGCTGCAGAGTGTATTTGAGATTGTAGATACTTTGTGGTTTAGATTTGTTTGGAAGGATGTAATTGCTTTTTATGTGCTTATCCTCTTGACTGGATGACACAGAGGCATCAGCCACTGAGGCACTTCAGCATCCTGCAGCACCCTTAAGGTTTTATCAAAACCATGTCTTACCTTCCAGAAAGCTTCTTCTGGACAGTGTGGCATTCCCACCTTCTCACTGGCTGAAGCACTGTGGATTTTCTCCTTTATATATACAGCTCATCGGTTTTGTGGCAATGTGCACTGCAATGTCTAAATAGATCTGACAACACTCAAGTGAACAAAAGTAGCTGATCCAATGTAACATCTGTGTGCCATATTACACTTGTGCTCCACAGTGGATCTGCATATGTGTCCCAGGTGCACCAGAGTTATTCTCTATTATAAGGTCAGCTCCCAGCATACACTGTTATGTGTCGCGGTCAATTGTCCAGGGAGTGATGAAGTCCAGCTGAAGTTGAACTGTGGCTCTTGCCACACACTATTTGGGTGATTTCACTGGAGCGATGTGTGCCATTGGTGTCAGTATAAATCCATCAAAGAAGCTGCACAAGAAACAGGAACCCTGAAAACAGAGCTTCTGCTCCATATTTGACATGCAAGTGTGAATGTAAATAATATCATTGTCTTCCTCATTCCCTGCTGCCTGCGTCCATATTGTGCCCCTGCATTTTGCATTGCATTGTGGATTTTGTTACATGACAGGACTCACACCTCACCTATTATGAGGTTCTACATGGCCAACCTCTGCCAATTTTTTACTGAACGCAATACTTTGCTACACGCTGAAAGCTTTCACTCATCCATTAATGGATTTATTCCCAGAAACTGAGGGTGTGGTGCTGCACTGAGTTGGAGACAAGTGTTCAAATGAGCTAGGAAAAGTTTCTAATCATAACTCTGTTATTTCTTCATTTGTGGAGTCAACACAGGACATGAGATTCTTTTTCCTTTCTATTATTAGAAACACTTACCAAAGCTGCCAATCTAAGACCTATTCTGCCACATAAATCCACAAGTACATTTATCATTTCAGTTTTTTTGCTAATTATGAACTAGGTACCAAATGTTCTTGGAAATTCCCCTTTGCTGACAATCACAATCATTGTCTTAATTGGATGGAATGCAGAACACATCCCAGACTTAGTGTAGGGTTATTTTTGATCAAACCTTCATCCAGAAAGGAGCCTGTCTATGTAATAGTCTATGCAGGGTACCTTGAAAATCAAAAGATGCTTATGCTGATAAAATGAGCAAGTTCAGTGGTTATAATAGCTTTTCATCGGGGTTTCAGCCTGCCTATTCTTGATCTCAGCTTCTGAGATAGCATCTTAAGGATAGGCATTGCCTGCAGTTGTCAAGTGCATGGAGACAGTGGTTTTCAGCCCATCATCCAAAGACCCTCAGGGGTTACATCTAATGGGTTCTTCAAATGGAAGCAAGGAAAGCAACTTGTTATCAGGAGTCCACACCTCTACCAGAACACCTTTAGGAATACTACAGTCAAATGAGATCAGACATCAATGAATAAAAAAAACCTATTTGAAATAAACGTGAAAGCATGTAGAGTACCAGTGCTACAGAGAGGGCAAGTGTTGTGTTTTTGACATGGCTACCTTTGCTAAACAAAAAACCTAAAGGCCATTATCTGCATTAGCAGAAGTCATTGGGAAGCATCCAAACACTAAGTTGCTTCACTCAAAACTGACAAGGCTTAAGCATTTATCTCTACATTTATCTCTAGAACCAGTAGAAGCACAGTTATCTCCTTAGATATTTATGTGGGGTATGTTGCTTTATTTTTGAAAATCCATACATTGCTATAACTTCAGTGCAAGATCTTATTTGTATGGTCAAGTGTGGCATACCTCCAGAATCACTCAGACGCGTAAGGATTTATTTTCTTTTATGAGGATTACTAAGTGACAGTCTATACCATATTTGTCCAGGTTGGACTGATAATATCTCCATAACTCATTAAGTCTGAATGATAAACCTTGCTTGTTTAAACAAAATAATGATACAAGCCACACTATTTGAAATGTATAGCTCACTTTTGTCTCATGTGGAATTGGCTACCCTATGATGGACAAGTTACTGTGGCTTATCTAAGTACCCCACATTGGCTGAACCCTGCCAATTGTCTGTGTTAGCTACCTGCTAAAGTGAAGTACTTTAGGAATAATATTGAAAATGTAAAGAGGTCTCAGAAAAAAATCTGTGGGAATGATAAAAAACACAGTATATAGTATTTATAGTGAAAGACTGAAGGTGCCAAATCCTTTTAGCCTATCAAAGAAGAGAATAAGCAGATAGTTTACCACAGACTGCTAATACTTTCTTAAGGAACAGAAACACAATAATAGATGGCTCTGCAGCCTGGCAGACAAAGAAATAAGAAGAATGTAAGTTCAGAAAATAGATAATATCAAGTTGGAAATAAGGTGAACATTTTAGACTGCAAAAACAACTGATCGTTAAAACAGTAATAACAGTAACTATTATTCCTTATTTCAGTGGAATTTCCATTATTGGATGTTTTCAAATCTAAATTGACTTTTTAAAAATAATATAATTGAAATCAAGAGCAGCTGTTGATCTCAAGGTAAAAACTAACACTTGTGAGTCTTTTGGCCAAAGTAATGCAGAATGTCACATGATCAAAGTGGTCTTTTCCCAGCCTTAAAATTTGTATGTCTAGCACAATACAGAAAATGCTCCCATTAAGAGAAGAAACTTAGAACCCTTCAAACCCTGACACTGTTGGAAAAGTGAATTTGCACCTTGTTTCTGAATATTTGGGTCAGCATAAGTTTCTGTAGACAGAGGTGACAATCCCATCCAGCCTCTTTTCTCTGTTAGTGGTTCTATTTGTACCAAGCTTAATAATGTTTTTTCTGCTCTTGTTATGCCTCTGTCTAGCGGACTGAAAATTTATTATCAGCTCTGTGTTCCTCTGTGAAATAAAAAAAATAGTGTTTGATCAAGTTAGCTCAACCTTTGATAAGCTAAGTTGCTGAAGCCTCCTAGGTCTTCTGACTTGGAGGCATATGGGGGAGAACAGAGGGGGGTGAATTTGCTTAGGCAAAGTAAGCCTGAAGCTTGTTTTCTTAGGAGGGTTTTATGAAATGGACTTAATTGCTGTTACCAATAATTAGAGCTGGCCAAAAATGTTCTAGTCATTTTATATCTGTGTTTCAGAACATATTTGGATTGTTTCATCTAGCTGTTTCCGTTGACTCTTTGGTGGTGGTTAAGGAACAATGACTTTGAACAAATGTCTGGATTTTCATGTATGAATGTTAGTCGCTTCTTTGCTCTGCTCTTTCGATAACGGGATCTTTTTTGCCTTTGCATTTAGATGTGCAAAAAAGATGCTCTACGTGCAGTAAAAGCAGAACAATCAAAATCCACCCAGAGAAATCCCAAAGCAGTGATTTGGAAGGGAAACAGAGTGCTCCTTTTCAGATCTTCCAGCCCCACCCCCTTGTCATCAGGATTAAGACAGCAAGGGTGCGGGTTGCATATTTGCAAGTGAATCAGCTGCTTTCCGAAAGACTGTTATTTTTTTAGTAGAAGCAATAGAATATCATTGTTAAGTTACTGTTTAAGGGAAGAGAGCGTTTACAGGAGGCGCCTTTCTGAGAAGCAACTAAATGGATGTGTACATTTTTTTCGCATATTGAAATGACAATATTTTTGCTTAAGTAAGGATTGTGCTTTAATAAATGACTGTGATTATTTATCAATATGTACAAAACATAGAGAAGTCACCAAATTAAAGGAAAAATAATGATTCACTGCTATCTTTATAGCCTCCCTCTTTCTGAACATATGTATCCCAGCATATACAAGTGGAAATGTACAAGTGATTTTGGGTGCATCCATTTTATTCTTCACATCTTCAGAAGACAAGGGTTCAATGTTATAAAAAAAATAGCCCCCCTGCAAGACTTGTAAAAGTGGGTAAATGTGCAGCAAGATCCCCCAGGTCACTGTCCTCCTGTGTATGTATTATCTGATAAGCCTAATAGCCTTAATTCCCAATGACTGGTTTTGCGCTAGGGACAAAATTATTTTTTTGAGCATTTGAGTATTATACATCTTCATTTAAAATAATAATAATAAAATTTAACCTACCAAAATTTGAAACTCCAAAAGTAGTTTCTTCCATATTTCTCTGCAAGATGCCCTGGACAGAAACAAGTGCCTAAAGGCTGTGTAGTGAATCTGTAGCATCTAGGACTCATCGCACCTACTGTGTATGTGATGTACAATTGATCGGTGCTTATGCAGCTAGTTCAATGTGGGCTGGAGTTACCAGATTTAGTGGGTCAGGGGTGCAACCCTGCAGGGTGTGGTGTCCTCTGTGTGTGGGATTTGCTGTGCAAACTGTACAGAGCCAGCCTTGTACACACTGGCTGCCTGTGCAGGATCTCTGCTAGTCCAGCAGTCCATGCAGAGCTACAATATCATGAAACATTTTGTCTGCTTCAAAACAAAACAAGAAAAAAAAAAAAAGAAAGGAAAAAATGAAAGAAACCCTACTCTTGTGCAAATATAAAAACTTCTTCCCTATGAGATGCTGCCCAGATGACCAGAGAGTGCAGCAGGGCAGTAGGTGGTGGATAAATGTGGTGGAAGTGGCAGGTATGTTTGAAGGATTTATTGAGTTTAACGTGTCTTTTTTTTTTCCATCACCGCGACAGTTTTCAGTGGCACGAACAATACCAGCACTGATGTATGGACCAGCAGATGTCAGTGTAGTTCTGTTCATTCATCTTCCCTTTTGATGGAATTCCAGCTATTTTCTGTGGTCCCCGCCATTCAGCTTTCTTACTTAACCATTGTCTTTTCACAGCTTAATGCATCATAATATTTGTAATTCATGTCTTCTGTCAATGTGTTTGGAAATGGACATACATCTTAACAAACAAAAATCCAACCCGAGGACTAGCTCTGAAATACTGACACTGCCAGGCAGACCACAAGGCAGCACACGAGAGGGCAGGGAGCTGGAGTGTGGACAAAGCACTGGGGTGCTCAGTGGGGCATTGCTGCTGGAGACACCCGAGTCCCCATGGAGGTCCAGGTATCCGCAGAGGTCAGGCATGTTGTAAGCCAGAACCACCCCCAGTTTCTATGCTCCATTTTCCTGCATCTTTTGAGGAGAAGAAAATACAACACCGACAAGAGAAGAATGTGCTCCCATGTCCTATGCTCTGAAATTGTTTCTTCCTCTCTCGGTAGCAGCAGCCAGTGTGCCATTCCCAGCCCAGCTCAGTCTCCACTGAAAGCTCATTGAGCTACAAAGGGGTAACAGAGCTACATGATTTCTAAACCACATAATAACTTTTGAGACGTGGGCAGAAGAAGGGAATAGTGGCTTAATGACACAGTTCCAAGACTTTTTTACAGGAGCTGAAGGCACGAGATAAGGAGAAAAAATTCCTGAAAAGTTCATTTAGAATAGTTTTCAGTAGTAGTCATAAGGATGAAGGGAAAAAAAGAAAACCATGTTCTAATGCCAAAGATGATAACCACAAAAAAGAGCTTTATTTTCATGTGTGGTGGTATTATGTTTTTGGATGCTCTAACATCCTGACTACATGAGAAGTCTGTCCGCCTTCATCTTGGACTGACAGCTCTTGGATGCAAAAGCAGCTGCTCTGTCAGTAAAGCTAAATAAGAATTGTTGGCAGAATGAGCAGTAATGCTTGTTGTAGTGGGACAGCCTGTTGAAGCCTCCATTAACAGCCCAGACCCTGAGCTTAAAACCTTCTCTCAGCCTTCAAAGAACTATAAGCAGTTGTGTGCAAAGACACAGAACTTGCATTATAGCTCATTTTTGGCAGACCTGTGGGTGAGAGCATCAGTCAGACTCACCACAAGGGTTGGGGGCTTCTTTCGCACCTCCCACCACTGGAGGCAAAGACCCAACCCAAGAGAGCGCTGCACATCCATTACCTGCAGCCTGTGGGCAGCAGGTCAGCGCTAGCAGTTTCACAGTGTTGAGCTGGTCTGTAAACAGAGCCAGGGCCCTAGTTTGAAAAGTTTTGGATCTGGATGGATATGATCCCAAAATAGATAGGCTTCTGATCCAGGATTTTGGCATAGCCTGTTACAGAATAATTGGCTTTGCAAAGAGTCAGACTGGGAGCCAAATCCCAGAGGTTGGGAGTGTTTCGGGGTTTGTTTCAGGTCCATTTTTAGTGTAAGAGAAATTTCATGAGATGCTGTGCTAAACTTGTGACATGGCATCATTATCAAGTCATAACATGATGCTATTAATTCATTGTACTCTCTGCAAGTTGCTGTGACCACAACCCTAATTGTTTCTTGAAGCTCACAGTAATGTGGCCTCTGGCTCATAATAAAATTACATACAGAATCTCATGAGATGGAAAAGAAAAAGGAATGAAAATCTCTCTGTGGACCTTTCTGAGTTGTGCAAGGCATAGCTTTTGACAGGGAGAAATATTCCAATAACAGAGATTGGCAAATTTTAGAAAGTTTGGCTATAGATATTTGGAAGTTTCTCAGAAGCTTTTCCAAACCTCGTCTTAAGATTATCCAAGACACTACACAGATCTGTTGGGTTACAATTTCTGGTCTTCACTGAATCCAACAAGAACAGTCTTATGTGAAAACTGAAATACAGTATGAAGAACTACCTACACCAGGAAAGTAAATCTCTTCCCTTTCTTAAATCTTGATTTACTAGAAAAGTGTATACATATGTTCACTTGGATAGAAGACTTGGGCCATGTCCTAATATTTAGCTGAACCAATTTGAATAATCATTCTGATCCAATAATTTGCTTTTAATAAATATGATATGAAGGGCCAGTCTCTTCATTTTGTTTAGCCTTCCATGAGTAACCTAGCTCCTCCTTTTGTGCCTGTATGTTCCTCCAGATGATCCTACAACAGTGATGCACCACTCTGATCTATGCCAGGTGACAATTGCTTTTCCGCTGGCAGTACAGGATCATGTTGCCCCCCAGCTTCATCTGTGTCCCCAGCATTGCTCTAGTAGCAGATGATCCAAGTGTGAGGCATTAGGAGAGCTCTGCAAGAACATCCCCATGCCCGCGTGGTGCCTATCAGCGGGTCTAGCTATCTGGGGAGCCTGCCAGTGTGGGTCTCCACACAGTCACTGCTCCCTTCCCATGACCATCCTGGTGCTTCTACCCTGATGTTATCCACGAAGAACATAAGCCACTGGGGTGCTTTCAGGACTGCAAGCTCTCTTTGAGTGTGTTTCCCACGGCCCGAGCAGAAATGGCCCCACTCCCTGTGCTAAACTCCAGCCCCTTGCATGAAATGGTGCTTGCTTCTCGGGAAGAGAGCATCAGGGAATGGGTTCATTCAATGTGCGGATCAGAGGCACTAAAAAGTGGTTTGGATAGTCTCATAAGCATCTCCAGGTGTTTAATAAATTAAAATAGCTGTACAATAAAATGGAGGGAGAGGCTGTCAGTCATCTTAACATTGTGGGCACTTCTGACAGTCAATGCAATCTCATACAGAGAGCTTCTTTCACTTTGCGGTCCCAAGAAATGTTTTGTTGGGTCTATTAGTCTTTGGGCATCTCAGAGAAGGGATGTGACAGGAATTTAATGTGCCCCTTCTTAGATCCTCACTGTTCTGATAATCACAAAGAGTTAAAGTAACACAGCAGAAGGTTTCTCTGGGCCTCTAGGAGGTTCAGCAGATTACTAATACACTACAGGCAGTTTTAATGACAGAGCTTCCAGCTCAAATCTGGCCTTTTTATTATGATGAAGGGCCTGGCCCCAAGTGGTACAGAACACCTGCAGCTCTCATTGAATACAATGGGATCTGATGCTGATGAAAGGGACCATTTTCAAACTTCCTTAGAAGTAGACGCTCCCCAGATGTTATGCAAAAAGCCCTGCAGAACAGGCATCAAGTGCTGTGATACTAGGCAGGCCAGCCACTATTTTCCTCAGCAGGATAAACCCATGAGTTAGTGCGAGTGGTTTATGTGATCAGATCTCCTATCCAGGAGCAAGCAAATTAAGGTCAGTGCTGACTGAATTAATGGAAGTATTAGCCATTCCTTGAGAGGCACTGGACATTCAAACAAAGAGGATTTTCTCTTGCCAGGAAGGTGCCTGATGACATCTGAGTTTTGTCGCTGACATTAGTCACAGCAGGATTTTGACTATAATCCAGAAGAAAACTTGCGGGAAAATGGGAAGTATGTATATAAGGAAAGAAAAAGGGAAGCACAAGACTTCTTATGCATAATTTTGAGATGTGTGTCAGAGCTTCAAGAGAGACTTATTTTATCTGAACTAGTTCATCGTCTCTAAATTTCACTGTTTACCCATAGTCAAGAGAAAACAATGTTTTCTACTCTACGCTATCACAGTTTTGCAATTTCACTTCTGCTGTTACCCCTTGGTTAATGCAGGTGGGGATCTTCAACCATGGGTGGTACCGATGCTTCTTGTGCAGATGTCTGGGACTGATCACTGCTGTAGGCACGGGTGGGATTAGCGCTGGCAATTATAGGTGAAGTACTGTAAAATTTTTGGTGATGTGCAAGGTTACACCATTCTGTTGGGTCCTTTATTTGATTTTTATTTTGCTTCATTCTCTATGCCTGTTAGCTATCGCTCTCTCCCTTCCACATTTCATATATGTACCTATTATATAGAGAGCTGGTTCTAATTAAAGTCAATCAAAAATAAAACAATACACAAAAATCAGAATATATTGTATACTTGATTAGCCATGGCTGGGCAATAATACATAAGGAAAAATCTACATTCCTACCTCCCTCAGCTGGGGATATGATCCAGAATCATATTACCAATATAAACAGCATAAAGCAGTCTGCTTTATTAATACCTAATATATCAGGTATCACACATTCATTGCAAAAGGCAAAAGAATAAAAGCATGCCTGCATTCTGACATTGACACAGATATTAAATAACACATGTCCTGTTCTGGATTTTCCTTTCTTTGTTACAGGGTGGCAGGGGAAGAAAGGAATAAATACAATAATAGTAAAAAAAAAAAAGTTCAGTGACAGTTATGTGGTGATGGCAACATTGGCCCATTCTATGCAGTGAGTCAACATAAAAATGCAACAAACCCCCCAAATAACATCCACATACCGGGCCAAATCCCAGCCATCACCAGCTGTCCAAGCGCTGTGGATTTGCTGTGGCAGTGCTGCATAGCTGGGAGGAGGGAGGCAATATGCGAGGACTTGGGCAAGTGATTTGTACAGCTCAGGAATGTCACAGAAGTGCTGGGTGTTGTCGGTTTATTTTTCTGCTCCTGGGTCCTCGCAGGGGCTGGTTTATCCTTTTCACAGGGCTGCTGTAGCTTGCATCCCCAGTGCTGAGGGACTGCTGTCAGGCAGAGAAAAGCTGAAGACTTAGTATTCCCTGGTGATGTTTCCTTTCTGGTCTTCTCCCTCTATTCCCTAATCCC
Source organism: Anseranas semipalmata (assembly GCA_013399115.1). NCBI lineage: Eukaryota > Metazoa > Chordata > Aves > Anseriformes > Anseranatidae > Anseranas > Anseranas semipalmata. Next base: position 294,892 of record VXAA01002287.1, on the reverse strand, counting down.
TTCCTCCACCATCATCCTGGGGGTGGAGGAGGAGGGGAGGTCCTGAAAAGGGAATGCAGAGGCAGCGCTAGATAAATGCTGCCAGATAAACCCCTCTCTGTCAAAGTTATTTCCCTGGACAGTTTCTTTGTGTCTGTGTAGCTGGCATAAAGTGGCCAAAGCATACGACTGTCTCTCATCACAGTGATTGTGTGTACAGTGAGCGTAACGTGTATAGAAATGAATAAGGCTGGACTCTCTATCTCTTACTTTAGGATTTAGGTTTCCTCCAAATAGAAAACCCAGTAGCTGTCTTCCGCTGGATGAAAATAAAATCATGAACTTTAAAAAGCAATGAAGTAAAACTTCCACAGTGGCTTTGATATGGCTGATTCTTTTTTAAGCCACTTGGATTTGGCATTGCTTCCTGATAGCTTGCCAGCCTGGGATGCTGTTGTTTTTATCCATGCTGGAGAAGCAGACAGCTTGCTGATAGCTTGTAGTGTGTGGTGCTTGTATGGGTTACCTGGCATCATCCCGAACTCAAGGAAATTGCAATTTTCATCTTTTCTCATGTGCGTGAGTAGCAGCAGCTCAAGGCTGAGCCACGCGCAGGCATGTCAAAGCTTCTATTCGCTTTCTACCGAACACGGTAGTCCCTCACACTGGGGCTACTGCATTACCTCCTTCACCCTCTGCCCACCACTGCTCTCCAAAGGCAGTGACCTGGGGCCATACTGCACCTACTCCTCTTGCCCCACAGCTGATTCAACCTTATACCTTATCCATCTCCTTCTGCCCCTCGTGCATGTACCTTGACACTTCAGCCATTCGCCCTCAACACACAGCAAGACTCTGGGAGCTGACGAAGTTACTACCAGTCAACTGATTACCTGCTAATCTGCTGCTTGGCAGCAGCTGGTTGTGTGAAAGCTCTTATCCTGCAGCTCAACTTTTTCACAGAGGGAGGCACGGCTGAACACGAACTCCTGTACAGAGGCAATTACACAAGCTACAGGGTTACTGCCTTGACATAGGCAGCTGAAGCCTGCAGCCTCCAAGTATCATTTGAAGTATTTCACACACCAGCAGTGGTGCACATATCTCAGCCTGGTTTGGTGGACTGGGCATTCACGAGCCTGTCAAGTTGGTGAAGATCTGTTCTTCATTGATGGGAGGTGGGAGTGGGGGGCAGGAGGAGGTCAAATGGTTTGCTTCCTGTTTGCAAGCTTGTTAGGGGAGAAATTGCTTCCTATGGCATTTGTAGGGATCTCACACAACCACATGCTTATCTTGGTGGAGTTCTGAGGTGCTACCGATACTGGCAGTCATTGCGTTCATTCAAAGGAAATCAAGACATCTCCTTTGGTGGCATTAGCTTGACTGATGTTTTGGAGTGTGGCACATGGCATTGGATTTGTTGATTAAGTATTATGGCGAGCCAGAAAGTGATTTGCTGTGACATAATAAGATGTGACTGATGTGTCCTGATGTGATACAAACTGAAGTGTTGCAGAAAGATGCACAGTCAGACCCACATGAGGGTAAAACCTAAAGCACTTTTTCTAACACCCAGTTGTCAGGTATTTGACTTGGACAATTACAGATTTGCCACCAACACTCTGCTGTCTTCAGTCACCACACTAAATCTTCCTAATTGGCAAATACATTAGTGAGAACTGACATCACCATGTTAGTCACTGCGCAAACATGGAGGTTGGCGGAGAGGTACAATCGTTCAGCGTTGTCCATAATTAATCACAGACAGGTAGTTCAAAAAGGCTATGGGAACAGTCTCCACATTCACTTTCTAACACTTTATGATCCAAAACAGAATCCAGAAGTTATTCCAAGACAGGCCGTCATAAAATCTTAAAAACTAGTACTGAGAGTTGCTTTTGTTGTGCCCTACATAAATCTGTCTGGTTTTGGCTAAATTATATACTGTTTAAAGTCAGCATTTAAAGTAAAAACAACTTGTGTTTTGTTTAGAAGAACCTTTTCTGCTGAAAACTCCAAGTATTTGCAGTACACTGAGCACTGCAGAAGATTATGCCTTGGAGGAGATGAGCTTCCCATACGAGAAAGTCCAGATGGGGCTTTGCAGAAGGCTTTACGGTTAGATGCAGCCATCTGGGGTCAAACAACAAACAACAGAAGAGCCTTATCGGCAAGGGTATGTCCACCCTGTGCCTGAGCTAAATGTAAAGCACTGAAACAGGGAATGCGGAGCACAACTGGAGAAGATTCGAAGGGTGTTACTTTCTGTATCTGCAAGTGGTGGGGGCAGTCAGAAGGCAGGCTTATTTCTAGCAATAACTGGTGTGTCTGCCAGACTGACATTAAGTTAGAGAGCAAAGGCTGGTTGTTAAACTGTATTTTAGAAACTTGAGGAGTTCTGGTACTTCATGTAAATATGAAACACAGGAGAGGAACGTTATTAAATAAAATGTAAAGGAAGGAAAAATTGCAGGAGTGTTTGTGACTGGGCTCAGGCTGAAGACTAGGTCTTACAATTCTGGAGGCTACCTGAGACCTGATAAGACTGTGACTGTGATCAAAACAACCTGGAGGTGATTACTGGCAGATTTCAAATTAATCCTTTAAGAAAATATTAGGATTCATCACAGTGAAGCTTGCAGAGGATGTAGTGTTCTGTGGCACACTAGACAGGATACAAAGAAACACAAAATTACTCTAAAACTGAAACCGGAGGTCAGAAAAGTCCAGCAAAACAGTACGGGATGTTGCCCATGCTGGGCTAACAGCACATGCCCAGATAAGGGCCAGCAGGTGGGAGAAAGTGCAAGAAATCCCTTGAAATTATATTGGTTTGCCAGCTTTTCAGGCAGCAGGAGAGTATTTGCAGCCCAGAGAGGGAAGCAGATAGCAACACAGTCAAATGAACACTTCCTGGGAGCAGGGGATAGTGTTGCAGCAGACCATCGCACTGTCAGTCAGAAAGCAAACATGGCTGGTACCTCCCATGAGCTGAAGAGCATCAAGGTCCATGTTACCACAAAATTGTTTCTTCACATTGCAGAAAAAGCCAGAGCACTGGAGGAAAGACAGCTGAGACCCCAAGGTCTTCATAGTGACCTTACTGTGGGTGTTTGTAGGCAAGATCCTACTGTCACTCCTGCCAGAGAACAGGCACTGCTGGGAGGCTGGTGCCTCGAGAGAACCTCTCCTTGCATGAGAGGAGCCTCCCCTGTCTTGACTCCCGACCTCCTTTGGCAAGAGCCTGCATGCTTGTCCCATGTATGGGGCACGTTTTGTTTCTACACATTCTGAGTCTTTACTACTCAGAGATGTTTCTTTACGTCCATTAGACAGACATACTTCTTTCAAAAATCTCTTCCTTATTATCCCTTTTTTAATTAGCATTGACAGTGTCCAAAGGTTATGTTGGGGCAGAGCTTGTAGGCATCTGTTTCCTTTTCCTCTTTTCCTACCTCATTCAGCGCTGGGCCATTTGTTCCAATGTTTCAGTTATTTTCTGTAATGTCCCTATTCTCAATGTTTTTCCACAGCAGGACAGAAAGGCAGCATTACATCCATATTCTCACCTTTACACCCCACAGCCATCTTTGTGCACAGCTCCAGTTCTGGCTCTGTTCATCTGGTCTCGTGTGATTTCTCTGCTGGGAAATTCAGGCCTCCCAGTGGCCTGGTTCCCACTGCAAAGCATTGTAACTGCTTTTCTGTGCTCCTTTGTGTTCATCGCTCTCCCCGCCTTGCAGCAGGGTTTACTGGATCGAACCCTATGCTGGGTCTCCAGAAGTACCTCCCAGGCAATAACTGCCATTGATCCTGTGCCTATGCACTTTCACTTCTAGTTGGGTATTTACAGAGGAAAGGAACTAATGAAGAGAGTGGTTTCGGAAGAAAGGCAGGGAAAGGGAGGAAATATGAACCGCTCGAAAAAGAGCAAATGTTTTTTACGGGCATTGTGGGTAACAAGAACCACATGTGGATGGAGCCGGATGGAAGGAATGTAAGTTGGTGCATTTTCTCAGTTTTAAAGGAGAAATCAATGCCTGGCTGCTTGGACGTGGGAGGTAACAGCTATGGCAGGAGAATTGTTTTGTGATGGTCACTGTGACTGGGGTTAGAAACGGTAAGACTACAACATTCTTGGAATAGTTAAAAAAGATCAAATCCAAAATAAGAGATCTTCCTTTTTCCATCCCCCTCAGATTCCCTGTTTTACTTCATAGTGCAAATTCTCATGAGCACTGGATGAAGACAAACTTAATTCTTTCATTTCCTGACTTTTCAGTGCTTGCTTTTCAACCTTAATGTTCTTTTAATGGATGTTTTTGGATGCAGTATAAATATACATAACATAAGCCATGGTTAGATGTTGATCAGTGGCATTTATCATACCCCTTCACTCTTTCATCCACATGTTGTCCACTAATTTATATCATTCTGGGCAAAATATAACAGCTTCAAACAACTCTTTTAAAAAATCAAGGCAAAATGCCTCTCTTGCTCTTCTGCACGTGTTTGTATGTATAAAATGCAGTAGCAACTGCCTCTGAGAACAAAGGTAGTAAGATACCGAGGCGGGGTGAAACAGAGTTCCCAAAAGTCAGGACGTGATATTTCCTCAACTGTTATATAATATTTATATTACAGTAGTGTCAAGAGGCTTCAGTCAAGATCAGAGGTATCTGATTATATGAACTTCATAGCGACATACCAAGACACAACCCCTGCCCCAAGGAGGAGATAATCTAAAAGGAAAAAAATACAGAGTACACTGATATGAGGAGGGGTTCATGTGTGAGTGGAGCTGATGAGAGGGAGGGACAGCCATCTTACAGCTGAAGCTGCATTTCTTTCGCAGTTATAAAGGGCCAGCTATCCGTAAAGCATCTGAGGCAAGGTCCCTTCTGTAAGCAGAGTGATTAGCCCCACAGGGAATTCTTGCAGTAAGTGGTTATTCATGAAGAAAGGTGCTTGAAGACAGGGGATGAATGCTTATTGGTTTCAAGAAAAAGTCTTTGGGAAAAGGCTAATAGTTTTAAAGATAGACCCTGGATTTTGATGGCAAAGACAGGTATTTTACAAATATGTTTTCTCTTGGATCATCTGTTTTAGATCATGGAGCAAAAGCTGAAGAGCTTTTATGGACACTGGTTGTTACCAGTTAACCAAGGGAAATTAGTGAACTCTGATACACTGACTTAGTCAAATCTTTACACCATCTCTTATTCTCTGAATTCAGTGACAGACATTGATGGTTCTGTCCTGTCTGGCCAGGCTGACTTCCCATCATCTCAGCTTCACAGAGACTGTGTGAGAAAACTGACAACAGGGCTCTCTGAGCAGCAGGTGCCTGGGCCGGCAATCCTGAGCAAGGCAAAAATCCATTAACATTCCCCAGTCCTGCTCTTAGGTCCATTCCAAGTGTCAGGAATATAACTTGAGCCCATTGCCTCAGGAGGCTTTCAGTGGAACTAGAAGCTTTTCTGGAGGTCCTAAGTTGTTGCAGCACCGACTTCTTCTACTCCGATGATGGGATCTGAGGTTTCCTCAGGATCAGGAATAACCTCTGCACTGTCAGCCTTGCTGTCTTAGTACTGTGCTGTCTTTAGCTGGGACAAACAGGTGGTGACATGACTTACCCTCTTTGCATCTACATATGCTCAGATAGATAATTGTAGAGAAGTTATTGTCCGTTGGTGGAGGAGATGATTACTAGAGGCTGATTTTAGCTTAAAATAGGCATATGCCAACCACTTTTTTAGATAAAGGTTGTAGATAGCTTCTCCTTTTCCCTTTCTAGGGTCTCCATTTTCAACGGCTTTAGCTGTTTCTATTGGCTCTAGTTCTGAGGGACAGCAGGTGATAAGAACTAGTCTATTCTACTCTATGGAATAGTATTTTCACCCTGATCAGGAAAAGAAAGTACAAGGAAGAAAGGCTTCCAGACTAAATTCTAAAGTCAGGTATTTCTGACTGTCTGGAACCAATTATGGGAGTGAGTTGGAGTCATACCCTCTTCCCAATGATCTTCAGGGTTAACCCTGATGTGGCCAGGCATTTGGACGTGATGATCTTTGTAGGTCCCGTCCAACTGAACTATTCTACTCTATTTTGTTCTATTCTACATTCACATCTACTGTACCTTAAAGTCAGGCTGAGTCACAGGGAGTTAACAGGAGGAAAAATTGCAGGGGAGGGAGGAATAATTATCATAAAAGCAGCAATTGATTTGTTCTGATAGTCCCTAAAGACAATACTTATGGTGCAGGGCCATGCTAGCCCAGATACTGGTTAAATCTGTAATAAAAGTAAAAAATAAATCTTATGCTGAGGAGTTACAAATAAAGCAAGTTTCAAGTCCCAGCTGACCTTCAGGGAGAGTTGCATGTGAAGCTGCAGATAACCATGGAGCAGCTGAACTTCAGTTTGGTCTTTCAGTGGCAAATGCAGTCAGGATGCTCTTGGTAAGTCCTGCTCAGTGGTACAATGTCTCCCTGTCAGGGTTTGCACAGGATGTGATATAACAATGCACAGTGCTCATGGAAGGGCTTCAGCCCTTGGAGTCCTCCAGTAAAACGTGTCAGTGAAAACCTCCCACTGAAAGCAAGAAGGTGAAATGAAAGCAAAGGGAAGGCTTTGGCAAGGGGGCATTAGACTGAATTGAAAGCACTTAGGTTTTTTTATCCATAATACCTTTTGAGAAAATGAATAAGTATGCAAACAGGTGTTTTCCTAGCTATGGAAAGGAAAGACTGACCCGATAAGTTTGGTGATGGCTGGACTAGAGAGCCTGTAGGTGCCCCTTGGTTATTTTGAAGAGATCTCCCAACCACCACGTATTCTAGGGTGAAAACCAATGAAGAAATAGGCCTGAGGAAGGTTGCTTCCGTTGAAGGTCTCATACTTCTCTAGTTGGTGGCATTTAGGGGCTGTGGCCACTGTTGCAGACTGTGTTGGCTGGGATGATACACTGCAGGGACTAAAAGAAAACCTTTTGAACCTAGGTTAGTGGCTATTAGCTACACACTTAATTTGTAATTGTCTCTAAGCCTGGCCACTTTCCCTGTCTGTGAGTGGAACACATTCACATTAATCCTAAATAAGCAGAAATGTGAACACAAATCTGGTGTTGCAAGCCGTAGATGCACAAGTGTAGAAAAGAAATGATAACCAAACAATAACAAGGCATCAGAAACCGTATGTGTCAATTACTTTTGAAATAAAAAATGACAAAATAAATTAATTCAAGGGAGAAGTCACTGCAATTAATAAGCTGTCAATTTATGTAATGAATGCAGAAGAACAAAAAGGTTATCTCTACAATCAGTGCTGTGACCCTGATGTCCTTAGGGCACAACGGATCAGAAAGATTCTTTTTTTTCCAAATGTTACATCCATTCAGAAATAAAGGTACGGTCAGACTGTCCAATTTTACAGTACTGCATAACTGTATAAATGATTATTAATACTAAGGTAGGACAACATTTTGCTCCTAAAGCTATTTTCTCTTATTTTATGGCATGACCATGATATAGAATAACTAGCTCTTATTCAGTACTTTAATCACTTGATTGTGTGAAGCACTTGATTTTGTGAGGTAATCACAGATGGAATTTCCTTGTGCCTCTCACTCCAGTATGCGAATAACCTAAAACAAGGAATAATAGGGCCAAATTTGCAATTTACCTTCAGACAGTTTGAGCTAACCATGTAAAATAAGTTTGGAGCAAGTTTGCAGCAAGGAAGTGCTGAAGACTGAAATGTAACCAAACAGTAATCTCATTAGAAGAAACGATAGCACTTTTAGGGCAAAGGGCACATATCCTATGAGTCTGGAGTCCAGAGTGCATTTATGCTGCATGATGTGCTTGTCTGTAGATAGTGGCATACACTCCATCGCACAACACATCAGAGGCACCAACCAGTAGCAATTTCTGTGACCTTTCCTGAAAGAGGGGGACACATTACATCTCACTGTAATTGTGCTTCAAAGTCAGCACAACAGTTGCCATCTTGACCCTTTATCTCCCTCTTCCTCAAACACCCAACATTTCTATGTATAATGTGATCTTAATAAAAGGAAAAGGAAAATGGTGAGAGAAGAGTACTATATTTTTTCCATCTCTGTTTACAAGTATCACCGAATGTCATGATTATATTAACTCCAGAAAAAACATGTCACTAGAACAATGATACATACTGCAAATATTATACTTACACCTATTATGTCATTAAACCAGTCACTTTTAAGGGAATAAATACATATCTGACACAAATAAATAAATAATCACAATGACAAAGTGTAGGAGAGGTATTTAAAACACATAAGAAAAATGCACCATAGCAATCTATATCTCAAGGAAAGCTTAAAGGCCAAGTTTTTCTTCCGCTAAGTAGCTCAGTAAATGCCTTTAAAGCCATATGAGAAAATAGAGAAAACCAAGAATCTTTATATTCTAGATAATACAGTGGCCAGCAGCTCTACATTGGGTGAACTTCTGCTTTGGTTACAGATGGACAGCCTATTCCTAAAGACCTGTCTTGGACACGTTTCCACAGCCCTCTGGCCCTGTTCAGTACTAATGTCAGTGGGAGCTAGATGTGCACAGCGTCCACCGAACCACAGTGCAGAGAATTTCTTAGTCATCCTGGGATTATTCACTATTAACTAAATGCTAAAAATGAACTTACAAAACAAAACTAAAATGAAATTACAGTGGAGCATGTGCCCAGCAGCTCCAAGCAGGTAATGGCTGGTTTCTCAGTTTTGGACACCTCTTATTATCTTTTTATCCCGTTGATAATTCAGTGTGTCTATCCATCTCCTTATATACTGGAAATGGAAAATACAGGGATTTGGTTCAGGTCTTAGAAAATTCTCATTTTGCTCTTCTTCCTGTCCAAAACAGAGTAAATGTACGTGATGGGTTTGATTTTAGATGAAATAAATTTGGGATATTTTACTTTTGTTGAGTTGCTTTGCCTCTTTTCTCCTTTAAACAAGTGGTGTCTGACTTCTAAGGCAGAAAGTTTGTGGGTTTAAATTGATATGCCTAATAGGACCAATCAGCTACTCATTCTCTGATATTAACAAAGATGGCACTAAGTATCCTCCTGTACTGTCTGAGTGCACCTGTAGAAGAAAGCAATATATAAACATATCAATTCATGCTACAAATGAAATGTCGCTACAATCAAACACAAGTGAAAGAAAAAACTCTGCAAAGAGCACGTCTCTGATTTATCTGTGCTGCAGTCTGTGCCTGCATGTGCCTCACCCTGTGCAGGCGCTTTCCTCGCGGAGCAGCACAGCTTACGTGTGTGCAGCCTGCCGGGTGTGCAGGCTCTCCAGGGGCAGGGATGGATTTCTGTTCGGTGTTGTCAGTCACCTGAATTTCTCTGTTCCCAAGCATGCCAGCTTGTGACTCCTGACATCGCTAGAAAAAAAACAGCACCGGGAAAAGACACAGCTGACACTCTTCAGTTGCATTGAGGTCCTGGATCTCTCCAGAGGTTAAATATCATTAGGAATAATGCCAAAGGTTCTATACATTTGTAAACCAGGTGAGAGAAGAGAATCAAGGCCTCCAAATACAGCCCGCTCTTTTGCTCCCCAAAATGAACTTGTGTGAAAGAAAGCCTGGTTTGGAACAAAATGCAAACTGCCTTTCTCATGAAGGCAGAACAAAGCCTATTCCAGCTGGGGGGAGCTGGTGGCTGCCAAGGGATGGGAGGGAGGAAGAGAGACAGACAGACCTGCAATGAAGAATGTTGTGATTCCTCTTTTTCGCATGCCTGATTGATGGAAGTACAACAATAGAAACAAAAGATGGCTTGGATGGGCAGCGAGGTAGCAGAGACAGGCTGACACACCTTGATACCAGACTTGCACAGCTGCGCATATGCCACTGCTGATCCATCAGCCCAGCATGCCTCTTATGACGGCTGATCAATCTACACATGCCATTGCTTGACTTTAGCAGCAGTAGATAGTAAGGGAGAGAAATATTGGTAGTATAATGGAGGATAAGTTTTTGTTTCTCTTTTACTGCTTTTTTTTTTTTTTTTTTTTTTCTCCTCATGGAAGACCCCTATGATTCATAACACTGCAAAAGTACCCCACAGGCTCCGGGGGTCATGTCCCACAGGCTTTACTTGGGTAAAATTCTCATGGACATTTATGTTCTCTCCACTCTGCTAAATGCTATGCTCTTCAGTGAGAATTTGGCAAAATGAATGAGGAAGGAAAGGCAAAGTGAGAACTGGTGCAGATATTGACTGTAATGATCAGGAGTTGCTTCAAATGAAAAAGAAAAATGGCCAAAGGTTGATACAGAGGAGCTGCTGCTGCAGAAAGTGAGGCAGCCTGCTTTCCAAGGAGAGTTTTGATTGAATGATCTGTATTGAAAAAATATTCTTCAAAATAATTTGTAGAGTCTAGACAATAACTGTCACATGAGAGGGTCTGAAATTTCCAGATCAATAGATGAGTTTGCAGCATCTCTTCTTATTATTATTTATATTAATTACTGCTGGAGTCCATGGACTCAGCAGTCATTCAGTAAAAACATTCCTCAAGTCTTCATTACACTCTTGGCCTACTTCTTCTTTATACTAGATATGCTATCGGTATCACACAATGTAAATTTCTGTAAGACCAAGCAATCAAAGCAGAAAATGCTTAAAAGCTCTGCATTGTAGTTAGTGCTTGCTGATTACTTGGCTGTAGCTTTGTCCTGAGAACCCAGTAGTATTTTTAATATTTAAATATCTCAGAAGAATAGCTTGAAATTTGACACAAAGGAGAAATAAGAAAAAATCTGGCACTCTATAACGAACCAACTGCCCATTCATATCAATGGGAATTTTGTGCTGACTGCAAGGATAGCCTATGCCCCTTATAAATCCACAAGTTTTATTTCATTTTGCACATGTATTTAATCCATCTGTAAATTGTTCATTGGATAGTACAGGATGATGTTCTCTCGGGAACTGTAAGGTATGTGTATTCAACAGTGGAGAATAAACACAAGATTTTATTACAAAATGCCACTGCTGCTCCTGGCATGAGTAATTTGTGCACCTGCATTTTTAAAATGTTTCAAAGTTTTTTCCCTTTGTGAATTCAGCGGCAACACGCATTATCTTCCAGGCTGCCACAACACGGTATTTGCAGGCTGGGTCACGTCAGCCCTTGTTATCCAGAAGCCATTGTTTTCTGAGCAAATAGCAACTGAAAATGACAATGGTTTGCTCCAGACTGGGGAGAATAAGACAGTGTTGCTCTATGGCCTGGTAACACGTCTTCAGGATGAACAGGAGGTGTATGTGGGGCTCAAATCCAAATTCTGCATGGGGTACTGGAGAGGACAAAGGCCCAAGGAGGTGTGGAAGGGATTGAATGTATTAGGAGAACACTTCCTCCAACAGTTTGTCCCACATTCAAGCACATTCATCCTTGTAACACACCTGGAATCTGCAAGCTTGGGGAATGAGAGACTGGGTCTGGAGATTGAAATATATTCTCTGGTGTAGCTCTACACAGCTGAAGTACTGGGCCAGCCATAGATATCATTAAATGTAGAGTCCCGAATAATTACTACTGTGCTTTAAATACACTGTCACCTTCCGGAAGGCTGTGTACCCATGGGACCTTTGACTGGCTGATCAAGGTTTGGAGTGGGTAGGGGAATTAGGACATTTTAGTTAGTTTAGGCTTAGTAATTTAATTTTTAATAGTTATTCTGCAGGTGTCTAAAGTCGGCTCTGTATATACAATTTTTAAGTAAAAATTTCCCTTGTGTTCCCTGTAATCTCTCTGAAATGTTCCTTGATTCTCTCAGAACTCTCTCATTCAAATATGTAAAGTGTATAATTCCAAGCAATCTTACGTATTTGTACATCTTAAAGTCATATTATCATCTTAAAGTCCTGTATCACACAATTCCCCCATTTACAAAGGATCTTAGGCAAAAAGGGATAGAGATCTCATGTTGTACTGGTTTGATCAATGGAGACTATCTCCAAGGGCGGTCAAAAGCAGGTGAGTTTGCAGTGTGCTTATTCAATTGATATTGCAAATGCTGATGGAGGAATTTTGCTGATGAAATCGCCTTGGATGAAGGTTTTATTATCTTCATTTGTCAACAGCTGGAGAGGCAAAACAGCACAACCAGCTTGCAGTTCCCAATACTACCATGACATATACATGTTTACAGAATGAGATTTGAACAACCATGTGCAAGAGCCTCGAGCTCCGTGAAGTTGCACTTGACATTTCAACTGGTGCAAATCTGTGGCACTAGGTATGCCCAGTTCTGCCTGCAAGAGGGCAAACATGTCAGGAAATCAGACACCTTTGCTGCCAGGGATTTGTCCACCTCCGGATCCCCATCTATATCTGACCATGAGGTACACAAAGCATGCTCAGGTCTGTATTTACCTCCAGTCCCCCCGAAAACTTGATGCTCCCCCTTCTCCTCCTAGCCTTACTGCAGATTAGGATCATTAATCCCGAGCTTCATTGCTTACCTTTTTTGTCATGAAGAGCTGGAGTGAACATTAGAAGATAGGAGAGTGGAAGGGAATCAGAGAAATGAGAAACTGTTGAACAGATCCACAATACCAGGCTTCTGTTTCCTTTAGAGCCACTTTAAGGGGCCATTTATGCGCCTGTTCCCATTGAAATGGCCTAGGCAGAGGATGCTAATGGGATGTTACCTCCAGCATGTAAATGGATGCCACTCCTTTGAAACCCCTCTTAGAACAAAGACAAATGCCCAAAGCTGATCAACAGGCCTACAGGAGGAACTTCTCTAGAACATTTTCATCCCATAATTGACCCCTTTCAGATGTGTGTGTGCGCATGTGGGAGCGTGCGTGTGCACCTGTGGATATCACAAGGAGCAAGGAAGGGACTGAGCAAGACGTAATGAGCTGGTTGGGCCATGAAAGATCATCCCACCGCTTTGTTCCCAGCTGCCCTGGCCCTCACTAAGGGGTTATTATAAGCAGAGACTCAAGGTTATAAAAAGATTTGGACAGGATGGCAAGAAATGGCAAAAGCAGAGAAATGGTTGAGAATGGAAATAGCCAGGTGAATAAACCAGCTTGAGGGAGGTGTTTACAAATCAAGTAATGCAAATAGAGAAGTTTTTCCACTCTTTCCACAGCACTGACAGCTCAGATGATCTCACTTTGGCCAATAAGGGGCTTGTGGCCACCCTTACTATGTACTCACTTGGGCAAGGCATAGGACCTACCTCACACAATATAAAAAGCTGTGACAGGGAAGAACCATTGCTAAAACAGAAGCACAGTGAGAAAGAATAATTTTAGGCGTCCGTAAAGTAAAGAATGATGGAAAACAGAGAAAGAGAGGGAGAAAGAAGCAAAGAAGAGAAATGAAAGAAGAATCCCTCTGGACAAGACTGCCCTGTATCTCTAGGAAGTACCTGGAAGCCGAGCTCCAGTCTCTAAATGTCTGACTGGAAAGTTTGACTTGTCTGCACTTTGAAGTTCAGAAACACAAATATAACTTAATTTTGTGTGAGTTTTCTGAAAATGCAGCCAAGCAACAAAACTAAACAAGAGGTACTTTGCCTGACTGAGCATAGTTTGCACAGGACCATATTTTGCTGTCCTGCTCAAATAGTACCTCACGTCACCTAACAAACACCTTCCATGGTGGGCTGTTGTTGGAGCACTCGTTGGGGAGCAAAGAGTGCCAAGACTGTTGCTCAGTACTGATACTCCCAGAGAATCAATCCTGATGAATTCACGGTCTAAAGAAGTGTGTTAAATAATTTCAAATAAATATGTTTGAAGACAGTACAATCTGCCCTCAGATATTCCGCAGGCAGAAAAGTAGGCTAAATTCATCAGATTAATTATTCATTGCAAATTCTCTCAGCTCTATCATTGAGGTCAACAGCAAAAGTGCCACTGAGTACAATGGGATGAGGTCTCCAAAAGTGGATAACACTACTTTACTCTGCAAATATGAACAGCTTTGCTAGTTTCTGAGGGACAGGCAGAAGCAACCAAACAAGCAGAGGCATGTGCAAATAAGCAGTTTTATTTCACTAAGATTGACTTCAGTTTCAATCCATGTGGGACTGTATGTCCCATATTCTGCTCTGAGCTTTATGTTAAAATGAACCCAAATTCGCAACTCTCAGTCGAGTTAAAATATATACATATGTATGCATATATATTTATATATATTTATATATATTTACACACGTTTATCACGTAGTTTTGCATTAAAACTCTCCAAAATCAAGCTTTTGATGCAAAACCATAACATAAATGACATTCTTTCAAAGGTTTGTGACCTATTTGTTAAGCAAGGTCTGAACTTTTTGAATTTATAGTGAAACCCCAAAGTTAGTTGGTTTGGAAGGGGGAAGAGAACTGGTTGCATCACAAACACTTTACACAGCTGTTCAAATGAAAACACAGAACACTTGAGGCCTCAATCTCAAGAATCACCATGTTCTTTGTACTCCACAGAGGTCTTTCTGTCAGTACTGTACACCTGTATTTTTTAGACCCATCAATTATGTGCCTGAGCAATGCAATTATAACCTAAGCCATATCCTCTGATTAAATACATCAGCCTAAATTCTTGTTTATTTTAACTGCCTCTAGTTATCCAGCCCAATCCAGTCTCCAGAACACATGAAAAGACTTTTCTGAAGAGTTCCTTCATTTTCTACTACCCCAGTGTAAAATCCGAGTGAGTATTTTTACTGGGGAAAGGAGGAGAAGAAAAATAAACAGGAGGAAATTGGCAGTGGCACGGAGAATATGGCCTCTCTACTCCTCTCTACCGTTAAAAACCTCAGGGGATTTAAAGGCCACAAATGATGTAGGTCTTCTTCTTGAACCACTGTGAACTTTATCTGCTTGGGTTTAGTATCACTAAATGTGTATTAATGTCAAAGATTGTTTGCGTGGATTATTTATAAGGCATTCACTTCAAATTAGCGCTGCTTAAAGTGTGTGAGTTCATAACTTGCCAACAGCAGATGCAGTCTGCAGCAACTGAAACAGCAAGCGGCTCCGTAGATGTATATACAACAGCTGGATGCAGATCAATAATAGAAACATTAACCAAGATATTGTTTTAGAAGCAATTCTTTACTTTGGAGATATATTTTATTCCACATTAATGGTACCTTAAGTAAAATGATAGAAGACATGTAAGGATGCATCTCAAAGTGGTGCACTGGGACTTGCTTGCTCTTGCCTGCCTGCTATTAATGCTGCTTCTCCTTGGGCTGTAATCTCCCCTCCAATGACTGCCCCACAGCAGGGATATGCATTGGCTGTCAGGTCACCTCCTCTAGTACCAACTAGCCACTTTGCCATGCAGTGCCTACAGATTTTAGCAGGGGGCCCATGATGGTTTGTCCTAGGTTCCCAGGGAACCTGCCCATCTCAGTATCAGAAGAAAGAGGAGTGAGCTGCATGTTGGTGGGAGTAATACAGCAATCATGTGTATGGCAGGGGTCCTGATGTAATGTAACTCTCCTTAATGACCTTGTAGACATCAAGTTCTTTGACTGATCGTATAAAAAAGTGAATTTTCAATCACCTTTACCTTGCCTGACCATGCACTTTAATGTCAAGTCTGGGCCAGAAAGGTGTCCATTGGCTACCTGTAAGTCAACCAAGTAAGAGTCAGTTCCTTAGAGAAGTGATTAGAGACACTAAAGGTCATAGTTCAGGTTTTCGATGAACAATAAATAAGTCTTGACGCTGCCTAGAGTATGAACATGAACAGGTTGGGAATATATATAAATAAATACGTATCTAAATATGCATCTAGCTTCCCCAGGTTTGATCTGAGCCTCATTTGCTCAAGCCATCAACTAAAGTCAGTGGGAATTTTAGAATGTGTTGACCATGGCTTTGGGGAATGTACCAAAACCAAGAGAGGAGAACTATGCCCTTCTGGTCTCCCGACTGTGACTCTTCTACACAGTCCAAAGCCAGTGACTGACCAAAACTTTCTTCTTGCTCAGACGGGTGACTAATTTTGGGGTCCATATGTAAACTTGGTTTTCTATTGAGCATGTGGGATGGGTCTTGGCAATGAGGACCATGATGCAGGAAGATCTGCATTGTCTCCGACATCTGCTTAAAAGAATGTCTTTCCAGACATCAGCAAATTAATCTAGCGGAAATACTTATATTTCATTATACAGTGATCATTCTTGTTATATCAGGCTGCCTTTGCATATCCAGACATGAGTTCAGCAGCACAATGTCCTCCAGTCTGACCACTGACTGACACACTGACACAGCTGTGAGAAAACTTCAGGGAACAACCCCCCCTTTCAAGCACTAATTCATCAGAGCTAAGCAATTACATTGTCTTTGGAAGTGCTTGGTACTTCCCAGCAATGCTACTTTAGAAAGAATATATTGAAAACCAACACTGCTGCCCCTTATATTAGCTTGCAAAGGCATTTTAATCATATCTTTGAGCCTAGTTCTGAAGACAATATTTTCAACATCTCCTATTTTCTCTCCCCCCTTGCTCTCTGTTGCCTCTCGGTCTCATTCTCTCCTACTGTTTCTTTCTTCTTGTTCCCTTACTGCAGTCTTTCTGTCACCTCACAGCAGGCTAAGTCTTTCTTTAGCCCCTCACCATGGTATCTGGGACTCTCTTCCTCTCCCTTTAAGTTACTTTTGCCCCCCTCCCTCCAACTTCATACATCCTTTATTTTTCTCTCCAAGCCATAGCCCTTTCTTTCTCTTTCATTAGTTTCCTTATTTTGCTCTTGAGAGTAGCATGGGTTTTCACTGAAAGTACAAACAAGGCATGACCACTTTCCAGAAGTATTTTGAGGTGCTGAGTGGGTGTTTGTTTGTTCTAGTGCTCACTTTCTTTGTTGGGACCTTGAGGATTATCTGGCATAAGCAGGTCTTCCTTTGGCTCTTTAGCCACTGACAGCCATCTGCAGACCTTCATCCTCTGCACAGACAACCACACTTGTGAGCTGTATTTATTTAGGGCCACTAACCACCTGAACTGGCAAAATTTAGAGTTCTTCCTCAAAGATCCCGAGTGCCCGTCCATGCATGTGATTTCAGGGAGAGATGTGGATGCCTAGCACCTCACAGGAGCTAACGAGGACCTTGCAGGATGGCACTTCCTGCACTAGGCATTGCTACATTAAGCAATTAATAAAGATGATTATAGCTCAGAGCTAAATATGGTATATTACGGTGTTGTACTTCACTTATATTACCCTCATGGCAAATGAGTCAGAGAGACACTGCCATGTATTTTTGAGGAGTGAATCTTTATGTTAATTGATGGTATCAATATGCACATGGTGATGCTGGTATAATTAGCACAGTGGATAACACCAATATAAAACAACAGAAGGAATCTCTCAGAAAAAACAACACGGTGGATACATACTTAAGGCTGTACGAAAATCCTGCAGCAAAACCCAAGGAGGTTGTTACAATCCCTTCAACCTGAGACAAGCTCACCCAAGGTTTACAGATGTTTTGGTGAACCCAAGGTTAGTTTGCTATGATTTGGACAGATGCAGAGACACTGAATGGAACTTGGGATTACAAAATGAGCTGATACAGAGGGAGCTTTGTTGGGGTTTGCATTGGTTTGAGGCCAGATCTCAGAGCAGGCCTCAGAAGTCGCCAAACACAAGAGAAAGAAAACTAAGGAAATAAACTGTCTGTGGAGCCCCTGCAAAGTCAGTCCAAGGTGTTTTGCACAGCTGTACTAAGTCTCGAAAGAAAAGTCAACATACAGGCTATCAGCTCTCTGTCAGTTGATATGCTCTCCAGGAAGCGATATACAGGTTTTATGGGCCAGATCCATAGCTGGCAAAAAATTGATGCAACTCCACTGAAGTCACTGGGGATTAGCCAGCTTATGTCAGCTAAATCTTCAGCCCAGCATCATTTACACTTTCGTAGTTCCAATATCTAAAAGAACCAACACTTCAGCATGCGGAAAGTCTGTGAGCTGCATGTGTCATATGGAAAGTAATTGCCAACACATGACTGCAATACAGTGGTAGAGCTTTAGCTTTTGCTGTCTTCAAAAATGCCTCACTGCTTTCTTCCTCCAGACCACCAAGTGGGTTTGGCCCTTTGGAGCCCGGTCCTACTGGTCTTGAATCCCTGATGTGATCCTTGCTTACAAGATTGTTCCCATTCAACACAACGTTGCTGAGGACAAGCTCTTATGCAATGAGCAAGAGCTGTGGCAGCAGGTGCTTGAGCTTGTCCATGCTGAGCTGGGCCAAGTGTGGGATCCCTAGCACTGTGGTGCTGAGCATTTTCCAAAGGACTGCAAGTCCCCTCAAACCTCTGTCAACAGAGTTGGTGCTGACTTGCAGAAAATGTTCAGTTCTCGATGAATCAAGTCTTTAGACTTGTTTTTATTGTTTTTATTACTCCTGTGACAGGCAATCTGCTAATTTGTGAGAGTGATGATTTTTTTAAGCTCTTTTTTTTTGACTTTTTTTTTTTTTTTTTTTTTTTTAAGGTTAAAAAGGAGAGTTTGTGTGGCCATTGGGTTTCTTCCTTGAGGGAATCAGTCTAGTTAAATTTAAGATCTTTTCTTTGGTCCAACCACCCACTCTCCTTCTGGCCACAAAGTTTGCTGCACCCAGGCAGGCCCTGGTACAAGGCTACATTTCACTCAGCAGCAATCCTTCCTTACAAAACACATTGCAAAAGTCAATGGTCTGTCATCCTCTTTACATCCTATATCAAGCCAGGCTGTAAGTTCTCAGGAGCAAGAATAGCATGTCCTAGTATGTTTTTATCCAGCCTGTAAACAATGGTACATAATGCCAATTGATGCTGTGCATATTACCATGAAAAAGCCAAGGACTTTGGAAATCCAGTCCTATTTCCTCTCACAGTGCCTAAATTGTTCAGTTTATTTGTTGAACGGATCAGGCCCTTTACATGTATAAAATCTGGCCACAATGTACCCAGTGAGATATAAACTGTCAACCTGGTGTTCTCACTCCAACCCTGAATTCCGTTGAATCTTCAGTTATAGGTTAAACACTTCAGGTTAATCACTAAAACATTTGTTCAGTGAAACTACAACGATTTTGTACAGAGATCATCTGCAGTATGTAACAATACCCAGAACTGTGAGGTGATTTAACAGGGGTCTCTACCTGCTGCAACACCTTAGCACAAGGGTGTGATTTAAAGGTAATGTGGCAGGTTTAATGCAGAATTTCCTCGCTTTCCTAGGTTTAAGCCTCAACCTTAATGGTATAACTTGCATTGACATTGTTTCAGTTTGTTTTGACATCATAATTGAGTCTAATCTCCACAGACTTGCACTGCAGTCTTATTTCCTATTGTAGTCTCGCAATGTAATTTTACCATGAGAACACTGTAGTGAGGTCTTCTCCAAGTCATGCCTTGAAATCACTTTGTGTGTGTAACACAGGCTCATAACAGCTTTGTAAGAGGGTCTCCAAAGATCTTCCCTGCAACAATTTGGCCATCTTAATCTCAAATTGTAATGACCTCACAATGCCATAAAGCAATTACCATTACAAATTTAAATGGTCTTATGAAGGAACTTCTGTGCTGCCTCATTAGGTGACACATTTTACTGTGTCCAACCTCTTATTTAAATATAGCACATCTACTGGATATCTGCTGCTCTTTTAAATTCCAAAACTAGGCTAGGGCATGCGTTTTATTACAGTTCTTTTTTTTTTTTTTTTTTTTCACTGCAAATGGACTGATAAGAATCTACTCCAGCTGCACATTTTTGTTGGAGATGGGCTGGGTTAGTTGCGTCCAGGTCTGGATGCCACTACTGTTGGAATTTTATTCACTTGCTGACCATGAGCCAAATCACAGCTAGGAATTTGCTTTGAAACCAAAATAACAGAAGTCTGCTGTGCTCTATCGTCACCTGATATAGCTCTACTTCCTCACTGCTTTGTTCCTAAAAGAGCTTGCTGCTGGGACATTGATTTCCTTTTTAGTGATTCTTCTGGGAAGTGATGGCCAGCACAATTCCTGTCCCTTTGTTAGACACCCAAGACAGTAGGAGCTGGTGATTTGTGTTGGGAGGTAAATTAGGCTGTCCTGGCTTTAGTCAGAAACCTCTGAACACCTTGATTAATTTCCCAGGAAAAGCTTGGGCTTATCTAGGACACCTGCAAAATGGGCTATGGAAGACCTCAAGTTAGTGCTTTTCCAGCCTGCCTTGGAAGTTAGAGTAATTCCAATAGACCAGAGGGCTTGTCCTGGCTTTTACTTGGCTCTAGGAAGTGTGAAACTGCCATTCTTACTTCTCTAACTCACTTATATTTTTGTTGTTATTGTTGTTTCTGACCCTCTACAGGTTTATTTTGCTTGGTGATTTTATGGTCCATAGAACACCAGAATATGTATGGTACACCATGAGGACAGAAACCCACTGATACCACTTACAGCCAACTTTCAAGAAGCAGCCGAGACTTATAACTTCTTCAGTTCAGAGACGTACTCCTGAGAACATGTTCATTATTTTAATTGAAGTCTTCATTGTTGGCTGACTGCCAAGTGGCCTACCAGATGTCTCTCTCTTTACTATGGTTGAAGCAGATTATGATGTTCCAGTTCATTTTTCCTTCACTGACAGCCTGGTTCCAAAATGTGCCAGACTTTAAGGGCAATATTTTCAAAAGCCAGGTCAACTCACAACAGTACACCAATGACAGTGCATGCAGATACTACAAAACCGTATGATAGGCAATTAACTCAATGTTATTTATGCTAGTCAAGTAACTTTGATTTTGTTATGAGTCTTTAACATGGAAGGGGAGGATTCTTGCAGTGCCAGTTCCTGGATTCTGGTGAATATGGCAGAATTTGATCCTTCACTTGGAAAATAGGAAGCTTTGGTACATGGGGTTAAAAAGAAAACCGTGAATCCAGCAGCTTGTAAAAAGAGAGAGAAAAAACAAAACCTCTGAATGGGTTTGTTTTAAGTTGCATTTTTTTTTGGAGCCATTAATTACACAAGCATGGATGCACTTCTTGTGTATGTTTTTACACACAGATCCTGAAGTCCTGCCTGTGAAGAACCTTTACTGCATCTTTTGTCTACCTTTTTTTCTTTTTTTCAAAAGTGAGAAAGAGTATTACAGAACAAAGGCTATTCTCTATGAGATCAAAAGTCTTTAAGACATTTGCAGTAACTAGTTTCAAGGGAGGTCCCAAAGTCTTAGCACTTTTGAAGGTCTCTAATGCCCTGTAAGGAGCTTTTTTTTTTTTTTTAAATAGGATTCTCTTTCTCACTGTAGAAACCTGCAGCTATTTTCCAGGTCTTCTCTTTCCAGACTTCAAATACTCAATACTTCTTTCCTCTTTTTCACCTGCGCAGGTAGTCTCAGTTGCTTCCCAACTGCTCCTTACCCTTTGAATATTCTGTGGATGTCTGGTCGTGAATGAGCACACATCTAATACTGCGGTTATGCATCCTGGAGAACATTGTACGTACTGAAACAGGTAGCTAGAACATGGTAGGAGGACTTTTTCCACAGTCTCTTTCTATTGCTCTTTGCTGCTGCTGTCATCTTTACCATAGTCCCCTGCATGTAACTCCAAGATTATTTTTCAGTGTGTATGTGAGGTATACATCCTCCTTCCTTCCCTTTCTCTCGCTTTCCCCCTTCCCACACTTTCTCTTTCAGATGGAAGGACTTCATGCAGATTTCTTTTTATGAAATGCAATTCCATAGAAATTAGAAACCAAAATTGTATCAGATGGCAATTCTGACTTGAAACTTTTCATAAGCCACATGGCTTTTGAGACTGCTTATCTGTGCATGTGTTCATGTAGTTCTAATTCCTAGTTCAGTTTTGCAATTGGAATGTATCTACTGCAGCAAAATATTATTATATTATCATTATGCTAGTCTTTCATTGTCCTGTGTCATGGCACTGATAAAATACTACTTACCAAAACTTTAAAGATCCAGCACCTTAGCCTCCAGACAACCCCTTCATAAGAAGCAGCAAGTTTGTTGTGTTAAGCAAGGGGCTTGACTGGAAGGAGAGAGCGCTTTGCTAATAAACTGCATTGTCTGAACAGTTTTACTAGTGTGAAGACCCTTGTACTGATGATTTATTTGGAAGTTCTGGGTATATTAACTTTTGCTAAGAGCTGAGACTAAAAACTTTATGGGGAATGCTACATACACTCCAAAGACCGACAAGAGAATTTAAGTTAGATGTGATTAGTATGAAGAAAGTTACATTTATTATACTCTTATGTATAATTGATCATATGAAAGGCCTTTTGTAACTATAAAAGAGACAGCACATTAAATTGTTTTACCCTGAGGATTATACAAATTTGTAGAAATCGGATTGGAATACCAGCCTATTGGTTTCATTGCTATGGTAAATCATTAAGATGTTCTATGTTAATCATAAATCTTTGTATCTATTTATTATTAATCAAATAGCTCCTCCCAGCTGCTGCTTTGCTTCATCCATCTGAGCCAATCAAACCAAAACCTGGTAGCGTTAGCTCTGATAAAGGGTGGCTGCATACACATAATATGCATGGCACATAGCATGGATTATGCAGTGCTAGACATGGGGTATGAGAGCTGATGGGATGTTAGCTCTCCACAGCAGGGGGGCCTGGTTTCTGGATTTGAGGGAAGGCATGCCTCATTAGTAGCGTGATTCATGGTGAAAGGGAGTTTAGCTGGGAATAATTTAGTGGCTGCAGTGGTGGAGTAGAAATATAGTTTGGGAAAGAGAGGTTATGAACCAGTATTTGTTTGATAAAGTCTTGAATACTGACTGATATCAACCTGTACTGCTCTTACCCATTTTGATTTAGAAAAAAAAATGTTACGAAAACTTCTCAATTCATAAGTAAGCAAATGAAAAAGACAAACCAAATATTACCTAACTAATGGTCTTGTATTATTTGTGGATTAAGCAAACTTCTAAGCAAAGATAGCTGGCTTTCACAGAGATGGTATGTCTACATAAGCAAATGGTTCATTGCCAAGTAGAAGTCAATCCCAACTCAATGATATAGCATATTGATTACTGCCTATTTCCTTCTACTACATCCTGTGAGTGTAATGGTATCTGACATATAATTTTCCCTAAACTGCTGAAGTTGACATACTATTTAGATTTGGCCCACATTTCTTCAATTAGCAGGGGTATTATAAATGATGTACTGCTCTGAGCCTCAGACACTTCTTGCTCATGCCATACAAAATTAAGCAAGTGTGGAAACTTCTTTTAAGAGGAGACAAAAATATTATTGAAAGAACTGGCTATTTGCAGTGGTGTTATAAGAAGGTGGGAAGCAAGAAGAGTGAAAAAAATACAGTCCATTCAAAACTGAGCAATGAATTCTATTACTGTGACAGAACGTCCTTAAGTATCTTAATGTTTAAAGCAAGCCATACTTACTTTATTTTAAGTGGGCCAGTCTGCAAATGTAAATGGACATCTTTCAAACAATGAGATGTTCACATTATTATTATTTTTTTCTATTTGTGCTGTGAAAGTAACTGTATGTTGGGGAAACATGCACAGAACATACATTGTACACTGTGATTTGCAAAACAAAATCGGAAAATGCTTGCAATGATTTCACTCTAGGCTGCTGAGATTAGCATTAGGGTTTCTTACAGGTAGGAAGTATGGTGCCAGTATGCATCTCTGAGTTCTTTCATGTGACTTTGCTTGCCTTCTGGTGTGTTCAGGAAGCTTCAATAGCTGGTCTTGGCTAACACTCTATTAGTATTGCACATTTCAGATCATGGGTTCATGCTTACCTGGGAAAAGGGAAAGTAGCAATTTAGCTAAAAGAGGTAGAAATTTCTTATGGCATGAAAATCTGCTTCTTTTCCATCAGTTCCTCTCCAGGTTGTCCATTTAGCTTTCATTTCCTGAGGTGAAGTTTTCCCTAACTAAAATACCAAGGCAAAACCTCTGAAAAACAATGACTTTTGAAACATACTCATTGGTCTTTGCAGTTCTGTGAGGTATAGGAACATGGGTTTGAACTGCACAGGATGTGAGACTGTGTCTTTTTTCTTTTTCTTTATCTTTTCTTTCTTTCTTTCTTTTCCTTTTAATTCCCTTAAATACTGCATATGTTCAATATGCAATATTTGAAAGGCTTCCTTTCCAATTATCTGGCATTGTATTTTCAGATACAAAAGGAAAGAGAGCTTTGTAACTTGCCAAATGCACAGTGTTATGTACAGGGCTGAAGGAAGAATGAACAGATTAATTTTCTGCTCACTGTCCTGACCCATCTGTATTATTTATTCAGAAATAATTCACTACATAAAGTTGCAAACCTACCACTTCTTAGCTTCCACACAGAGGCTGAGCTTCCAGACTAGCCTTCTTATACCAGCTGATACGGCTGTAGCAGGCAGAAATATGCAAAAGGAATATGTATTCCTGGTCTAATGGATGCTGTGCCCACCAGAGATACTTTGCTTCTGAATTTGCAGATGCAAGAAGAATATCTCCCAGCAGAATGGGTGTGCTCCTGCAAGGGAAGCAGGTGTCAAATGCTGAGAAAGCTGTTCCGTGCTGTAGAAGATGTCTAATGATACAGATGCTCTTGTCCTTCCTTCTCAGGGAACTGGTGATAAATAAGTTGCCCTCTCAGACCCCTGTCTTTATCCTCCACTGAAGATTGTAGCAACATCCAATGTTTGCACTGCTTTTCAGCTGAAGCACTAATTCTATGTTCACACACCTTGTTGCCTAAACCTTTGCTCCAGATCTCCTCCCTGCCCCAGTTACTAGGTGGTTTGAAGTTGGCTTGGGTTTATATACAAATAATGCACACAGTTTCCATATTTTGCGCTGTGTCTTTATTTTACCTTCTCCCAGACAGTGGCTGCATGTAACTGTTGTTCTGGTGGTTTGAGAGACAAGCTGGAGGGATGCTCCTTCTGAGTCTTTGTTTTTTTCTTCTTCCAAAGAATGAGCACATCTCCCCAGATGAGCACTCTCTGCTGTACCTTTTGTCTTTGCAGCAACTTTGGTGTTGCTTTTGCTTTGTACCTGCTACCATGTTTTCAAGAGAAAACAATGTTCTGCAGTCTATTTTTAAAGGTGGTGCCAGTGGAATAAATAATGAGATATAAAGAGTGATATGTCCCAGATTGCAGGCTGCCTTGGGTGTTGGTTTCATTATCAAAATACACAATCAGTGGAGCACAGTGTTCTGTGGAAGAGATCCTCTAAACCAAATTCTGTCACAAGTATAAACTCGTAAATAATTAGTTGTGAGTAAATGGATGAAAAAAATCTTAAAAGATGCCAGCTGCTTGTATGCTAGGTGCATCAATCTAACAGAGACAATATCAGTAGAAAAAGATAACCGGATTCTGATCTCATTTATACCACTGAAAGCTCAGAATAATTCAGAACAACTTGGGCTTACATCCAGAGGACCTGAGATCAGAGTTGGATGCTTAACAGCTGAACATTTAAGCACTGCTCAGGTAGATTATGCAATTATTTTGACTCCTTGAAGCCCAAAGACTGAGTTCTGACCCAGCAGGAGAGGATACAGGCCAAGAATTGCATGAGTAACATCCAGCCTCTTCTGGAGCTTGAAGGGGCATACAGTTATCAACGATGCTGTCAGCAAGCATATTTGAAAACTGCCTAGCTGACAACAACTGTGCCTGGAACTGCTTCTGGATTCTGCATTTTCCTTCTGAGACAGGAAGCATGTGGATAGGCTGTGAATTAGCCACCACTGGGATTTGGGCATACTTCTGATGAATAAAGAGGATGGCATGATGCCTCCAGAGGCTTGGAATGCAGGACAACAAGGTTGCTCCAAAACAAACGTCATGTACAATATACGTATAAGGTTAGTTGGGTTTAGCTGTGTTGTCAGGGTGCTGCCTAGCAAAGATGCTGAAACATGTAGAACCCTAAAGCTCAATGATGTTGTTTCAAAGTCCCCAGGCAGCATTGCTCCAACGCCATGTGAGGTAGCCAGAAGTAACCCTCCAATTATCAGCTAGGACTGCGTAGCCTCAACTGCATGAACAACGTGCTGAGACTGAGAAATTCACCACTGGAACCAGTCCCAGATTTTAAGCACCCAAGCGGGTTAGGGCGTTGGTGGGGATTGGTTGGACCCATCATAAACAGGCTATCTGGTGCATTCAAAGCCAGCTCAAGATCCAGATCCCAGAAAATGCTTAACTTCTGGAACGCTTGCATTTATGAATTTAAACTCATTTCTAGTAAAAGATAATGGGTCTTAACCCACTGCCTTTATTCCAGATAGGTTTTTCCACTCAACCACCTTTATACAGTATATCTTAGAGGCCCAACCATTCTACAAACTGGCATTAAACTAGGAAACCCCCAAATGCACCCTTTTTATTTTTTCTTTTATTTTTTCTTTTTTTTTCTTTTTTTTTTTCTTTTTTTTTTCTTTTTTTTTTTCCCCCCCAAGAACATAGGAACTGTTCACATATCACTGGTGAGGGTAGGAGTGCAAGGAGCATCCCAGTTTCATCAGCCCTACGGGGTACCTACAGCTGGGCAGAAAGAGAGACAAACCCAGATAAGGACAGGCAGTGTTCCACAATGCAGGCTAGAAGGCTTCTTCCCCTTTTCTTTTATTGACTAGCTGGAGTGTTTATAGTTAATCATTTTCAGATGGAATTATATTTTACAGCAATATCAGGGTAGGAAGCTGCAAAGAAGCTCAAGAGATGTGATCACTTGCCAAACTCTGAGGTATAGAAGTTGTTAAATTAGGCCTTATGATGGGTCCAAAATGGCCTAATTTATGCTACTTTGAGCATCATTCTAGCCCTTTTAACATGTTTCCCCCAATTAAGCTGTTCAGGCCACAGATCTAAATAGCTGTCTGCACAGGCTGCCAATTGATTAATTCCCTAATGATGGATTGAAGCTACAGCTTTTGTTTCTTAATCTCTCTTTTCTCCATTAATGGCAAATCATTCATAAAACAAATCTTATAAATATAAGTAAACACACAGGAGTACAGGGGACAGATTGCATATAGATTTATTGCAGAATTAATTTTTGATTGCCTTTAACTACTCATTATTATTTTTGTTTTCTTTCTTCTCATAGAACCACGGGAGTCTAGTAGGCAATTTCCTGAACTTGAGCTTACAGTTTTCACACTGTAGTCTACAAAGAGCTCAGATGGCTGCCCATGCAGAAGACACACTGAAGATGTTCTTCAGGGGGCAGCTTGTAGTATCTGTGGACAAACCATAGATGACCAGACTGTAAGAAGGTAACTGTCAAGTTTGTCTGTCAAGCTCTGACCTTGTACTGCTCTTGCAACAGCAGAATCGGTGCAGAAAGATGGATGAGGCCTATGCAAGCAAAGGGAATGTCAGAGAAAATAAGCATGTCTTCAAGTAGTCTCTTTGGAAAGAGTCCATCACCCCCTGTAATCACATATTCCAGGGGGGTGTAGGAAGACTCAGTCCTCTTCAGATGAGCACACTTGGAAGAAAGACTTCCAATTCTATAGGCCACACAAGTGAAGTCTGCGTAGTGGTCATAAAGAAAGATGTGGAACAGGACTGGATAAACGGAGAAAGAGGAAGATTGAGGAAGAATCAGCGAGGAGTGTCTGACTCCTGTCACTGCAGAGGCAAGGCTGACTGTTGAAAGCTCTTTCACACAGCACAAGAAGAATCACTGCTCTGAAGTGCATCACTCAGCCTGTCACCTCGGTGTCCTGAGCTGCATAGCAAAAGAGAAACAAAATAATGGGTGTGAGAAGTTAATTAATTCAAGAATTAGAAGAGTTGAGAAATGGGGCCCTTCAAAAGTGTGACCCAGATAAGATTCACTGTATGCCATAAATCATCCATTATTGTTTAGAATTTCCTTTCTCCACACTTGACCTTCATCATCATTCTCTCGCTTGAGTCTGGGTGTCAAAAGTACTGGGTATGTGGATGGAAGCTTAGGAGACACATTCGATAGCATTTCCCTGAGCGCTTGCATTTTTATGGAACAGAAAGGAAACAATGAAAACTGAACTGAGTTTGCTGTCTAATATTTCTCTGAGCACCACGTGAGGTAGACAGCTCTTCAAAGAAAAGAAAGTTTAGCTTCTGACATTCCCAATTAAGCCCTTTATCTTGGTGATAATTAACCAGTATTAGAGACTTCCCAGTCCTGGACAGCAAAGGATACATCCTCCAACAGTAGATGCCCATTTGAAAATACAGTGCTTTTCCCTACTTGTACTTGTCCTGGGAGTATTAGTATGGGCTGACATGGTTAAACAGACAGTTGGTTCTATACATTTCAGACTTGGGTTCAGGCCACATCTGTGAAAAAATTGTGGTGGCTCTTCTGGCACAGTTTTTGGTGGATGAGATACAGAGCATGCATGGTCTTTTCTTCTGAGCAAAGCAGGGCTAAAGGACCAGGCTTTGCTCCCTTGCTACAGCACTCTGAATCCAGACTAGCTCTATGCAGTTCACTCTCAGATGCCCTTGAGTATCAGCCAGTTTACCACAGAGTGGGGAGATAGTGGGCTGTGCCACAGTGTATGTACACCCCAAATCCTGAGGCTGGCTGGAGGCAGGCTTAACCCCTGGTGCAATTCAGAACATCCTCAGGGCTGCTCTGGGTTGTGCTGTTTTTTGACAGTCCCTCTGGGGCTGCCCTTTCTTGGCATGCCTCCGAAATGCCACCTTGGAGGAGGAGCAGGAGGAAAGGGTGAGGGGGAAGCGTTGCATAGACATACCTACTTACCCCCACACACTGTTATCTAGCTGAAAGTTGCTCCAGCTGACATCTTCCTTAAAGCCCACCTACAGAAAAAGTGGAATAAGAGACTTGTATGGGGAAGACCCTATGGTTGGTCTGATTTTTTTTTTTTTAAGGCAGTATTTTATGATATTTAAACCAATGTATTTAATTCTTGTTTTTAACATTTTATATAGACTCAGGGAGTGAGTTTGTCTTATAAATGGAAATATAAACTCACTCCATTGTGGAGAGAGTACATGACTGTCACTACCTTGTGTCTGTGCAAGCAGAGCCTGTGACTACTCCACAAAATGTTCCTCCAAGAGAAAATTCCTGGGTCACCTGCTGTTGTTCATTATCCAGCTGCATCATACAAAAACCAGGGAGCTGCAGATGATACTTCCAAATTACTAGTCAATGGTGTTGGTACTATTACTACAATCAGTTACAGGCTTAACAATACACTTTAATGACAGTTACTTTCATCCAAGACACTCAGAGTACTTACAGAGCAAAATGCAAGACTTTATATACAAGCAGTAATTATTTATTCCTCTATCAGTCTTGTCTTCTGTTGATTTATTGCCCTATTGACATCAGCAAAGATACAGTAGACAGTCCCCTCATTCTTTCTGTTCCCCTCATTCATTCTGTTCATCAATTTTAATTTGATGTTTGATCATTTGGAATGGAAATATTCCAGTCTTGATTTCCTTAAATTTTACTGTGTCGTAGCTAGATATGTCTCGTAGTTATTGCCCCTTGGACATCAGGCCCACAATGTTAAACCTTGACTCCAACTCTGAACTTCAGCAGCTCTAATTGGCCTCGGTGTCCACAGAAAAAATAAGTGGAAGTTCTTCAGAGCAGGGATTAGACATGCTTTTGTGTTTATAGAGCACAGAGTGTACTGGGATCTTCTTCTGGTTGCTACTATAATATGAATGTTAAATATTCTTCACAGTGCTAGCTAGTGGGAAAGGTTTTGGGTGATTAGAAACACAGGGAATGCAGGCTATCTGGATGAGCATAGAATGAAGTATTTTAAGCAAACTCCCAAATTCTTGCTCATCTTTTCATCGTATATTATGTTGTTAGTCTCTATAACAGGTGATTTGCAGGTTAAATCCCATTTTCCTTCTCTATAGACTAAATTCATCTTTGATATAAGTGGGTGCAAGTCCATTAACTTCAATAGAGTTACGTTCACTCACTCCAACATTGAATCTGTCCCAGTGGGTTTATGCTGTAAATCTACCCCAGAAGCGATGGTTATAGAGGCATTGGTTCTGCTCTGAAATTCATTCAGTCTTGTCAAATAAACCTTTTAGAGGAGCTGGCGAATGTTTTAGCCTCTGCACCAACACATAGGACTCACTGCAGAAACACTTTTTAGTTCAGCCTCTTCTTTCCTCCACAGCCTTGACACTCTTTTAGACTCTGCTTCTCTCTCACATTGTTATTTGCAGCCTATCTCCAACTATCTGAGTACGTGTGGTAAGCAATACTCCCCACACTGCTGCCTGTAGCCATGATATCTTGCTCTGAGGTGGCCTTGTCAAATCTTATAAGCTAAGTGAGGTTGGCCCTCGTTAGTATTTGGACAGAAGCTCCTGGAGGAAAGCTCCAAGTGTTCCAGCACATTGGTGCTGGGGCATCAGTAGGTGCCGTTCCTCCATCCTAGGCCAGCGCCCTAAATAATCTTAACCGATGCTCTAAAATATTGTCCCACAGCACCGCACTCCTGAGGGGGCTATCACTGGCTCATGGGTAAACTTAAGGTGAATCTTACCCAAATGTAGAAAATCCTTCATCTTTTCAGCTGTAATTTGCCTGTCATCCCAGCTGATCAGGGCACAGACTATAGAACCAGTGTTTTAACACTACTTTGCCTCTGTTGCTTTTAATATTACTACTTCTGCAATACATTCATTCACAGAACAATATGGAAGCCCTCCAGTGTCCAATTTAACACCTATAAATTTGTATGTGTAATCTCTAACCAACTGGACAGATAAAATGCTTGCCTTCAATTCCAGTATTCTGGTGTTCTCTTTTGAAACACAGCTGTTTGATTCATTTCATTTTTTTTTTTTTTTCTTTTTCTTTTTTTTTTTTTTTTTTCCAGTGGCAAGTCCTGGTGTTTGGACGCAGGGTCCTAGGGGTATTTGGAAAACAGCAGACCTTCTCCAGCCTAGTTGAGCCCTGGGCTATGATGGGGGAAAGGAGGAGGATTTGATTTCTTTCTTATGACAGTGTTTTAGCATGTTGTTTCCTTGATGTTTCATTACTTCTCTCCCTCCAGTGCAGATATGAACTTACCCATCAGGAAACCTCCAACTATCTATTCTTCTCTGTCATCCCAAAATGCATGCTTACTCCTGGAGGAAAGCTTGGGCGTGATTAAGTAACTTGGCAGCATTATGAAGGTCCCCGCACTGTGAAGGCAGAAGAATCTGCCCAAAGGTTGAAATGTTGCTCCAAGGTTTTTGGGAACAGCCGAGGTTTGCCAGGTCGGTACCTTTGCTCCTTAGAAGGGGCCAAGCTGGAGGGGGTTGCCCCATGGTGGATCTGTGCAGGATGGAATTCATCAGACACAAACATCTCTGTTTGCCTATGGTATCTTTATGCAGTTCACTGAACAGAGATCTTACTGCTACCTCTGTCCATCTGGGCAGATAAAAGGGAAGGATTTGCTCAGAAATCATGGTGTGGTCTTTGCAAAACAATAAGGAGACTGAAGACCATTTCAAGGCAGAGCATAGCAAATGTTCAGTTAATAAGGGCCCCAGAGGATCCAAAGGATTTTAGTTCAGGGATGAAGATTATGTAGGCAGTAGTAGCCCTTTAAGGGATCTAGGAAAATTGAGGGTGAGGAGGGGGAATGCATTTAATCCCTTCATTGAGTACATAGGAGAATTACATGGCATACACGCATTGCTGATGCTCAGCATCACGTCCCAGGATTGAATATAACTTTGTTCCCAGTCTAGAATTTACCCACCAAACAGAGAGGTTGAAAGGCAACATTAATTACACATCTGTCCGGCACGTAGCGATACTCAGATGTCGGGTGTCATATAAATGCAAAATGTTGCTATTCTACAGGGTGGCTTCTATACATGTGTAGATTAAACAATGGCTTTGTGCAAGACTAAAATCTGCAGTGCTGCTGATGAAAAGAGTTAATTGTATGGCTGCAGTATTATGGACAGTGTGGTTTTACTGAGCTGAAAGACGAGGACAGTGATTCACAGCTGCACCCATGCTCTCTCCATCATGAAATATAAATTAAAAATAATTGTATTATGGTAGGCTACCTGTATTGTTGCATTCATAATGGATATCACACATCCGTCCTTGCTCTGTGTTCCAGGCAAAGCATGTTAGAGAAACTACGGCAGTATTTTTCTTTTAGGTGTAACAATCTGTCAGTATCAAATTCTCTTAGTCAGTAGGGAGCATATAGTGTTGATTTACTGAAAATCTGGGATTATGTCTGCTCTGTGGTGAGCACAGATTTAAGAGGGGAGAGGTAAGGGGTCTCCAAAAGGTGAAGAAAAACACAAATGAAACCTAGCAAGGAAAAAATAGCTTGACAGTTAAGATGCAGTACAGTCACTGTCAAGTCTTCTTGAAGGAAAACCCGAGCAAGCAGGCGTGCTCTGAGCACTGCACACTGTACATTAAGCAGCCCGTTCAATTACCCACCTCATGCCACAGAACCGGAAAAGTAGAAATTGTAGGAAATGTAGAAAAAATGAAGATGTTGTGGCTCTTCAGCCTCAGAAGAAAAAGTCTTGATATTTCTGTCGCCCAGCATACTAACATTTTTGGTGGCACACGGGAATTTAAGGCACGCACCTCTGGGGGCAGAGCACAACAGCAGAGGATTTCCCACCTCTGTTATTCCTTTCACGGCCAACTCTGTTAGACAAAGGAACGGTGACAGCAGTGACAGTGGCTCTGTGGGTTGGCACAGAGACAGAAACTTCACCCCCATGTAGCTCTTGGGTTTGCAGGGACCCTCCTCGGCATGGCACGGCACAGCATGGAGGGTGCTCACAGCTTGCCTGGGGCTTGATGCCATACTGGTTCCGGCAAGAAAGATTTTGGGTACCAATCCAGGCCACGTCATTAAGGACCGAAACTTGCAGCCAGCCGTGGAGTAAAGGTGTCATAGTCACAGTCCTGTCCTGGTGGAATGGTGCCTCCTCCATCACAAAATGCAATTTGGCACTAATTGGTATCTTTAATAGCAGTCTCAGCAGACAGCCCATGAAGGCTTGCCTTCATCCTTGTTCTGGGCATTCCAGGCCGGCTGGGAATGCTTTCATTGCTGCTGCCTGCGTTGTGATTGTTCTGGGGATAAGTAAAGGATTTCCAACTCTGGGCTGCCAATCTGTCACCCTTCAATAGCCACAAAGTCACAGCAAAATTAATTAAAAAAAAACTAAATATCACATTAGTAGCCACAGCACAAGCAAAATATAAGCAATTAAAAAACCACCCAGCAAAGGCTTAATGTGCTGAGCACCCGGTGAGCAGATTTCACTTCATTTTAATGGACAAAGAGGGGTGATTCATTTGTGGCGAAGAGAAGAGAAGTAACCCCCAAACCCTGTAACTCTTCTCTGCTATCAAACACTACAAAACTTCATGGGATNAGGAAAAAGAAAAAAAAAGGCTGCTTTCCCTTTAAAAAGAGAGGAGCTACTTGGTCTGATGCTGCTGCCTTTATCAGCCATGAAGTTCCCAGCAAGGTGCTGTTAGTGCCTGATTAAACCTCATACCAATCTCTGTCCCCCATGGTAACC
The DNA here is from genome assembly GCA_013399115.1 of Anseranas semipalmata. Lineage (NCBI taxonomy): Eukaryota > Metazoa > Chordata > Aves > Anseriformes > Anseranatidae > Anseranas > Anseranas semipalmata. Next base: position 261,296 of record VXAA01002287.1, on the reverse strand, counting down.
CAGAAGACATCCACTGAGAGTGGCAGCTCTTATTCATTTTAATTGCCAAGGATCTCTCTGTGATGGCCAGTTTTCTTGTCTCTCAAGGACTCGAATGGAAATCCATCTGATTACATGAGCAATCCGGGTGCTCTGACAGATCTGAAGTATGAATATGGAGATGGCATTGTGCTCTGCACTGACTCCTGAAACCCCAACAGTAAATTATGATCTGCCACTAAAACAATTTCAGGGCACAGTACAATTCGCATAAAAGCCCATTTTTTGTAATGGAACACAAATTATTAATAAATCAGTCCAAAGAGGGGGAAGAAATTGAAAAATAGATCTCATCTCTTGGCATTTTCATGGAACATCACAAACACAAATGTACTCGTGCACATGCACACACCCTTTTCTGTTGTGCACCTTTTTGTACAGCTTTAAGTGGAGATTATATAAAAAATATAAAGAAATCCCTTGGGGCTACGGTAGTGTTCCTGAAATTAGTCATAGTCACAGGTCCTTTTGCTGTAAACTTAACCTCCAAAGCGAGACTATAGGAGAAATGCAAAGTCCCAGAAGTAAATATAGAGGAGGTCACTCAACACAAAGGAGATGTCCCATCCCTTGGGTGGACCAGCCTCCAGCTCATGCAGAGCCCCATGGAAGGACATGTTTATTGTCACAACAACACTGGCAACCCTGATGTGCATGGGGAACAGCTCATCTTCCTCCTGTGCCCCTCTGCTATGTGCTTGCTGGTGGCAGGAGACCTTCTCGAGGAGACCTTAGCCTCACTGGATGTGGCTCAGAACATCCATTATGAATCAAAGCTACGTGAGAGAGGCATCAACTCCCCATGTAAGATCCTATGAAAAAGAGGCTAGCCCCAGCCACCGAGCTTTGTTGCCAAATCCAGAAGACTAGTATTTGCCTGTAGGTTAGAAGAGGGGCAGAGGGTAGGAAGGAAGTCTATCCAAACAAGCCCAAACAGCCCAGGGCATCTCCTGAGCACACACAAGCACCCCACACCAGCCTGTGTGAACACCGAGCCATTTGGGAGAGATGGAAATCAGCACAGATGGTTCAGCAGCAACACGCCGGTGTTCCCAGCCCAGCCCGTGCTCATTGCTCTGCAATGTGCTGACATGCAAGAGGAGGACGAGGCCACACAGGCACCTGGACACAGCAAACATCCTCTGGCAGAAAGGGAGGCCAGCAAGGGTACTTTTGCTGGGGCTAGCCAAGAGCTCCAGGCAGCTGACAAAGCAGGGTGGTGACAATATTAACATGCGCAGCGCAGGCAGCGGCATTATTATTACTACATATTTCTACTAAAGCAGCGCCTGAGGCTTCTGAGGACCGGCTAGCCAGCCAGCTGAATATACACTACAGAAACCGTGTCCATGGGGCTTTAGGTCCCCTTGAAAGCAATGGAAAGAGAAGAGGAAATATAATGCGCATATAGAAGGACAGGAGGGTTTAGTGGGTTTAGCACTGCCTCAGAGGTCAGGAAATGTGGGTTGTAACCCTGGCTTTAGCCCCAGCCTGGCGGATGACCTCTGGTCCCCCGAGGGCTTCCTGTCTGCAAAACGTGAAACTTCCATATGTTTGGCTTTCCCTGGCTGTGGCATCAGTTTCCAACTGGAAAATTTGCCTGTGCAGGAAAAAAAAAAAAAGAAAGAAAGAAAAAAAAGAAAGAAAGAGAAGAAAAGACACTGGACTTTTGTCAAAAGCTTCTGGACATCTGGAGGTCAGGCCTCCACAGTGAGGACATGACTAGAGGACATGCATGGAAAACACAGCAGTACGAACACTCTCCCCAAAGCATCCACCTCCCCATATACTTTCCCTGAATAGTGCACAAGCACCTAATTTTGTTTTGAAAGTCCCAGAGCCCTAGTAAAATGAGGATAATGATGCCATTTTTGTGAAGCATTTGGAGATCTGCTGATGCTAAGTGGTAGACAACAGACTGGCTTTATTCATCAGGTAGGCATTTTAATCACTGTGATTAAAGCAATAATAATAATAATAATAACCCCCCTGCTTCAGCCGTCACTCTGTCTTCTTACCTCTCTCTGTCCTCTCCTGGAGGCAGTGGGCTGGGTGGGGGTTTGGAGGTGGGATCTGAAGGAGGCCACTGACCTCCATCAACCAGGGCAGGGATGCTGCTCCCTGGTTACAGCTCAGAGGCAGCATTGCAGCCCAAAGGGTTCAATCTTTGGGCTGTCCTGTTTGCAAACAGCACAGCTATCTAAAGCTTCCTACTTAGGCTGGCTTCTTGCATTTATTAGCAGCAAGCAGTATAACTGGTAATTAATTTGGCAATCCTTTGAGCCAGTGCCCGTTATCAGAGTTTTCTTTTACATAAAAGAGACAAATGTGAAGCAGTTTTTGAGAGACACTGATCTGCATACACCCAGCCGTGTTTCTGTCAGCTACACAGAAAGGATTTTCCCAAAAGGAAGAGCTGTTGGGAGTGAGATTTCAGTGCAGACCGGAGATACAGAATCTAGGGCTGAAGGAGAGACATACAAATGTCTTCTGCGCCCAGCAGCTTTGGCATCCCATCTTCCTGCAAAATTTGCTAAGGAACCAGCAGGTTTGGGCATGGGGCCTGCAGAAACCTGTCTTCTCTGTTAGGTAGTGCTGGTAATATCTGAGGAAAAAGATGTCTGAACCCCTACCACATTTGTTTCCCTAAAGGGAAGAAATGATCTGATCAGTTACTCGTAATTTATTCTTCAAAAGCAAAAGAAGCAGAAAGGGAGGAAATACAAATAGTTCTAGTAACTGCAGAAAAGACCTCCATAATTCATTTAAGAGGCATAAACCCCACAGATTTCCATTAACTAGTGAATATATGTTGTTTTCTTGGAGTACAGGAGTGACATTTTTGAATGCCAGTGAACCAGTCAATTGCAAACTAAAACATTCAAGCTAGGAATCATACTCCAAAGGACTTTTTCAGAGAGATTAGGGCAGGAGGCAGCTGATTTCAATTTTTCCATTATTTCACCCATACATGAGATGGTTCCTCTGACCGCTTGTAACCGATGGAAATGTAGCTGTTTAGCACAGGCTTGAGGAGGACCACAGAGAATAAAATCCCCATTTCTGCAGCACTGTTTAGTGACCTGCATGAAATGGGTTGGTGTTTTTGGCCACTTCAAATGTAACAAGTATCAAAAGCACAAAAACTTGATTCAGCAAAGCCCAGACTTAAAGTTAAGTGTGTGCTTCTTTGCTTTACTGGATAGGAACCAAAATTGTTGGCACAGTTGTCACCCATTTGCATTTAGATCAGCACTTTCAGTTTAGGTTAAAGATTGCACGAGACATAAAAAACTAGTAACTTTGTTAGATGCAATCTCTCTAAAATACAGTTACAGAGTTTTACCAGGATGGGATGAAGCTTCTATTATTGCTACAAATTATGTGCCTGTTTTGTACATAAATTGTGGACTTCATGTGCCAATGTATCAAACAAGTACCTTTGAGGATTCATTATTTTAATGAATCGAGAGCTCTAGCAACATTTCTCTGCTTCCAGGATGATTCAGTAGGCTTACACCTTCCTTCCTTCCTTCCTTCCTTCTTTCCTTCCTTCCTTCCTTCCTTCCTTCCTTCCTTCCTTCCTTCCTTCCTTCCTTCCTTCCTTCCTTCCTACCTCTCTCCCTATGTAAGTACTAAGTGAATTTGTCCAGTAAAAAAGAAAAAAAAAGGAAAAGCACAGTAAGAGATTTTACTGTAAGCCCATCTCTAGCAACATGAATCCCTGGAGCAATGGGATGAAAATGAGAAAGAGAATATTTAGGCTGAATATCAGGAAAATGTTCCTAATGGCTTGGACTGCTTCAGCAGTGGAATTGTCTTCCAGGCAAGTGATGGAAACACCAACATTTGACTCACTTGAAATTGGACTGGACAGCATGCTGGCAAGTGTACTGGAGGGAAAGATGCTGCTCTGGAAGGGGAACAGTCTCTTGGACACTTGAGCTCTGTCACTCTGTTAAATCTTCCAAGGAGAAGAATGTGAGGAAAGAAAATATTAGGAATCGCCCAGGGACACAGCTAATCCTGCAGACATAACACTTGCACCGACTTCAGTAGAAGTTACGCACGCATCAGCGATCCAGGTTGGGCCTGAAGTGGAAAGTTGGTATCAGCAGCAAAGACGTGGCCATGGCACAGGGCTGCTTCTTGTTCCTGGGTGTGAAGGGGACCAAGGCAGCCATGATGGCGGGAAAGGAGAGGAGCCTCCCAGCCCTCGTTGGCTGGGAACATGAGCACTTGTTGAAACAAACAGCCAGAAAGAAGAGAAACCCGCGCCCAGGCAGCGTCTGCTGCCTCTTTACATACATTGCAAGGTATCCCTTCTCCTTAGTGTCTCAGTGAAACAGCCCTAAATGCATGTCATACGTTTGTCTCTGCTGCCTGTTTCGGATCCCCTCGTAGAGCAGAGGTGTCACAAATGTATACAGTATTTTGAAACCTCTGACAGCACTGCTCAGAACAAAGCAGCATGTGTATACCAGGGAGAGGGCTGCCGCTTTGGCCCCACTGTTCCTTCGGTCAGGTCGCATCTCGGTGCTTTCAGCAGGGCAGCTCTGGCACAGCTGAGAGCAGAGTTAGGTCTCTGCTGTTGTTTTAACTGATCCCTGGTTCCTTTTTTTCTCCCTTCGCATATGGATGTAATATATATTCACAAGCACTTTTTCTACCACATATATATATATATATATATATATTATTTTTCATTTCCAGTCACAGCACTTTTCTGGACAAAACAGTAATTATCTGAATGTCCTGAGAACCAGTCTCTGATGAGGCCATTTTCCTGAACATGTACAGACAAAGGAAATGATTTCCTTACTGAAAGAAATCACTTCAAAGCACTCAGACCAGACCCTGCTCCAGCTCAGGTTTCCTCTCTGTGCAGCAGCTTGGACAACAGCTCTCACGGAGAGCTGGGCTCCTTGCGCCTGGTTTGAATTTAGGCTGGAGCTGGGCACAGAGTAGCAGGAACTCACGAACCAGCCCGGCCACCTCTTTTCCTGTTCCATCCACCTTCCCCACACACCACGTCCTTCTTCCCATGCAGTATTTGCCATTTCTGAAGTGTTTGTGAAGTTCTTGGTTATACGTTCAGCACCCTAGGCAGCACTGTTAAAAGCCACTTCAGCATGAGTATGTTGATCTGACACATCTCCTTTCTTAAAACTCAGCCTGAGTCGAAACTCTCCCTGGATAGTCATGATCCTCCTATCACTGTCTCTTGTGAAGGTGAGGTGGAGGGCAACAGTACTCATGAGGATGAAATGGATTGAGAATGATTTTGCATGACAACTGCTGGGGATCCAATATCTTTCTGTTGGTGTTGCTTACAGAAACAATAATGCCTGGAAACCGTCCAATACCTGTGTGTTGGCCCATCTTCAACACATGCCATATTCTTCTCTTGTGGGACAGCCTGGGCACAGACTACCTATATTTGTGTGTGATCTCCTAGTCAAACTGCAATCTATTTTTGCCAGTCTCCCGAGCATAGTCCCTCTTTCCTCATCCTGAATGTCATCTCAAACTAAAAAGAAGCTGACTCCTCAGGGAAGGGGTGGAAGGAGTTGCCTCCTTATGCCCTACTCTCTGTGTAGAACATGGGGCGTGGACCTCACACCAGGCCTCAATGGCCTGGACCTCATGTCAGGAGCAGTGTGAGCCTCATTATTTCAGCAGAAGTGGGGCATCTACAGAGGAGGGGCTCTGATGTCCTGGGGCTCTGCCTAGTGCTGATCACCTCTGCTGATGGTCAGTGAGAGAAAGGTGTCTCTGCCTCCTTGTGTCTGGTCTCCTTCTGGGTATCTTATGTCCACATGGACACCAATGGAGACATGCCCCACACTCACAGGAGCTCAGAGACTGCAGTGGTTCTCATCTGTATAAAGAATCCCCATCTGTTGAAGTTTCCCCTCCAATGGGACTGGGGAAGGTTTTGGGGAGTGTTGGAAAGTGTTTGAACAAGATAGAGGTGGCAAGAGGGAGGGCAATGGGGGCAAAAGTCCAGAGCTGGAGACGATACCACAGCACTTGCTTACAGAAGAGGTGACCTTATATCCAAGCACATTATACCTGTGGCACCTCTGTCCTTCACAAAGATAACCCTCCATGCTGCTTCCTCCTTCTATTAATTTGGGTTTGAGCAACAGCTCACGTCTACTTTCCATGCAGTGAAGTACTACACAGCACTGCTGTGACTCCTGAAGGTCCAGAGGACTCCTTCTACTGTCTCACCACCCTCTCTAAGCAACGTCCAGTGTACATTGAAAGAGGACAATAGAATCCCCCCTTCACTCAAATGGCCTCTACTTACTGGCAAAGTTTGGTTTATGGTATTCAAAGGAAGAATTTGGGACTCCAATCACCTCCATCATTAGCCTCATTTTGCATTTTCTACTAAAACTTCTCAAACTCAGTCCCAAGGCTATCTCGTCTGACCTAGTTAAACACCAGTCATCTAGGGTGTATGCAGCATTTTACAGCTCAGAGTAAAGCACATGTTCCCATATTCCTCTGGCCAAAGCTGTGCTGGCAGTGGTCTGGTTGAACCTTCAGACCACACCTGGAGCTTGAATAGCAGCTAGTCTTCAACACAAGGTCCTATCTGCCTGTGTTGAGGAGCTGTCTGCCGCCTCATGGCACCCAGCAATGTGTTGCTGCTGCACCTGCACCTTCCTCAAATGTCAGCACCTGTACTCTGGCTGGCAGGTCACTGATCCTCTCTCTCCCTCCCTGCATGCCTAAACCCAGGCTCAGAATTCCCCTACCATCTCCATATGTCTAGCCTTGTTCCTGTTCCCAGACCTCTGCTTTGTGCCCCCGAGTAAGACAATATAGAGAAGAGCACGCTCCTCCTTCAAGTACAAAAAAACATTTAAAGGAAGCCCTCTAACCCTTCCTGAGGATCCCTGGCAGAATGACCTGCACTCCACTACCTACTTTCCTTTGCTATTTTTTGACAGCGTCTCCATTAAATCCTGAAAAAACTCCTGGAAAAACATGCTGAGGAGCTGCCCCAGCCCTACACTATGCCAGCGCTTTGCTCTCCACACAGCATCCCAGTTGACAGGTAGGTGAAATTCAAGGTTGTGGTCACTACAGCCGAAGGCTAGGATATTTAAGAACAGCCTCTCTACCTCCAATCTGCTGTATGAACTATTCTTAGCTGGAAGCTGGAACCGAATGCTCACCAGGCACTCCAGGTTCACACCTCTGGATACGCCCCTGACAGAAATATGCTTCAGCGTGAACTTGGCCACATTTAGAAGGAGCTGCAAGATGCACCTCTTTGCCCAGGCCTTTCCATCTGTTTAAACTGTGAAATCCTGGGTTCCTTGCTGTCTGGTCAGATTAAAAGCTGCTGGCAGTGGGGGAGCATGACAGTTTGTTTCTGTTACTTGGAATGATAATTACTCAACGTAATCCCCATAAAACAGACTCATAATCTATGATGATGAGCGAGTGCTAAGTGCTCATAATAACTGAAATAAATAAGAAGAGGTCATTAATAATAAAACATGGTCTGGATTACAGCATTCAACAATTCACCAAACAACAGAGATAGAATTGATAAAGGAAAGTGGATCTTAGTACTCCATACTCTAGAGACAAGATGCTATAGAGCTGGAGATATCATCTTCATGTCAAAGAGGGATCACCAGTACGTAGCAAGGATTTAATCATAACCTGTGCACTGTTTGTGAAGAAAGAGGTGTAATAAAGACAGGTTATCGTAGATGTAGAGCTGCCTGGGTCCCCCTCTGCTGGCCAGCTATGCCTCACTGTCTGCTTTACAGCCCACTTGCTTGGCAAGAAGGAACTTCCCACAACCAGGAGAGCTATCACTGCTAGGAGTGGTCTTTCTTTTTAGCTGTGTTGTACCATTTCAGTCCTGTCTATTTTAGAAGCAGCTGCCAAGCAGACATGGTTGTTGTGCACTAAACACTTCTCTTCCTCCTCTGGTACACTTCGGCCAACATCTGGACTCTTGGGAGAAGATCTTCATCCTCCAGATTAGTGGCTCTTCCCAGACACTGAACTAATTTTGTGCATGGACAATATGGACATGGCGACACTTCTTATTGTCCATAATAAGACTTGAGTGGGGTTCTTCCCCAGCCCATGCTGACTTCCCAGTGGCTATTTGCTAAGATCATGCCAAGAATAGATGAAGGCTTATACCAAGAAGACACAGGACTGGACACTCCTGTGGGAGTCAGGGGAAGCCAGTACAGCCAGTACTGCTACTGCAGCTCACCTGGAGCTGGACCAATGTTCCCAATACACCAAAGAGAACTGCATTTTGGAGTTCTTGTTGAAATTAATCAGAAATGGTTACATTTGTACAGCTTGTATGTGATGGACTGGAATACATGGCAAAGTTCAGCTATCACTTTCCTGTTTATATTCACAGCTTGCTGTTTTTCTAGGCTCAGCCCTGGTTTTGCTGATGAGCTAAAATATAACCTCTTTAAACCCCAGTGGAACAGCATTTAGTACGTTCTGCCTTTAAATAATATTTTAGCCAAAGTATTAACTCATATTTGCACATGCAGCTCACCTGGACGGAAGGTTTGGTGAGCAAAAAAAAAAAAACCAAAACAAAAACTGGAGGGAGAATGTGTATTTGTTGCAACAAAGGCCTGTTCCCACTCCTTCTGATGTGGGGGGAAGCTTGCTGGCTGCAGTGGGAAGATCAGGCCCATCTCCAAGCTCATGTTAAAAAAAAATTCTGTCAGAGTATTTTCAATTAATTACTGCACATAGGAGGAGGAAGGGTCGAAATGACTGGGTCTGTAAAGCCGCTGCCCACACTGAGGGCTGCGTGGAGTTTTGTGGCTCCCCTGGGGCTGCCTCGAGCAGCGCCGTGCCTCAGGCACACCCTCACCGCCTCCAGAAACACAGAAAGTGCAATGAGACCATGTATGCTAGGACGTCCCCTGAAAGGATGTCCCCTGCATGCCCCCTCACGTGCTGGTGGGCTTTTGTAGACCTGCAGTGGGGTGCTATTTGTCCCTCAACTGTAGACTAGCTTGCACACCCCAGAGAAGACATTGCTCCCACAGAGAAACTCTAAATGCTGGATGTGTGCTCCTCTGCATGCAGGGGTCTCTGGGGGCCTTAGGGGAAATGGGGTGCAAGGGGTCTTGCCCTTGCTCTCGAGAAACCTCATGGGTCTGGGCTTTGTCTAGCCCAAACACAGGACTTCAATTCTTCCCCTGAAAAGAGCAGTATCATGAGCATATGGTTAATGACTCATCCCAAGTGGAAAAACAGCGTTTGTTATATTTTATGAAAATTTTATACATCTAAGGTACTCTACATCTGTTGCTATTTAGGCTGACATGTATGTAGAGATTGGCAGAACAAGTTCTCTGTAGGGATGACTGAACTCCAAACCAAACCACAGAACTTTCAAACACTCAGGCTGCTTCTTGAAGGGGAATGAAGGGAAAAAAAAAAAAAAAGAGGATGTTTTTCTGCTCTGTTGAAATGCTGCCTGACTGAGCAATATGTAAGGAAGACACTCTTCAGTTCTGTCTAATCTGTGATAGAATAGGGGTTTATTTATGGAGAGGAGCCTTCCCTCATAATGCTGCAAATCAATTCACAAGCAAGAGCTTGTTGCTGTGCCAAAATTTTCTCTCCCCATGGCTCAGGGTCAGAAAGTTAAAATCCTTGTTCGAATCCTGCACCTCCTCTCTGAATCCTGTCTTCTGAAACCTTTCCTCCAACCTGGTCCTATCTTCTTCCCCTCTGGCAGCAAGCCTTTCTCATGGTGAGAACCCATGTTCTTGGGTTGTTCTTACATCCTTCTGGCAGCAGTGTCCGGGTGGCAAGAAAGCAGGGATACTTACCGGTTAGCCTGGAAGTCTTCTGGGGCTTCCTGGGGAGGCACTGAATGGGTGGATTTCAGTGGAAAGTCATATTTTCCTCTCTGCATCTGTGAGAGTTTCTGTGGACTCCAGTGCAAAATCCCCTGGGGTGGAGGACTAAGTGCTGAGAACAACTGAGGACATGCCAGTTCAGTCCAACTCACTCCTCTGTGAAGAGGAAGATGAAGCAAGTGGTAAAGAAATGCTTGCTCAAACATCTCTTATTTATTAGCCGTGTCAGCCCAGTCCTGCCAGGATAATTACTTTGGGCACAACAGCTATCCTGCATCCAGCTCCCAAGCTGGCACAGTCCATGTCTGCTCAGGGATCCTTCAACTGTAATCTGTTTCTAATCTAACCCCCAGAGCACAAGGACTGGAAAATAAAGTCCTTCTCCTACATGCCATGTTGTGAGGCTCCCTGCTGTCTTGCTGTGTGTTTCTGGGACAGATTAACATTAGAACGGCCATACTGCATCAGACCAAAAGTCTGTATAGCCCCATGCTCTGTTTCATATAGCAGCCAAAGCAGAAGCCCATGAAAGGGTACAAAGCAATACCTCCACCGAGTGCTCTCCCATCCTCCAGCCATTAGTGGCATAGGACTTCCTGGAGCCTAGATCAGTTCTTACTGCAGATTTATTGATCTTCAGTGCATTTGCCTGCCATGAAATTACATAGTGTCCACAGGAAACTATGTGAACTTCTCAAATCTGCCACACCTTGCAGCAAGAAGCTCTAAAGCTCTTCATTTTGTTTGCTTTGAACCCACTTGCTGCTAGAGTCATTTGATGCCTTCAACTTAATGCTGATGAGAAGGAGCAATATGTGTTCAGAAAGCAATCTGTGCCCAGAAAACTTACATGACAACAGGGTGACTGGCAAAGACAGAAAATTGCTGGTTGGAAGTGATAGTTAAGATAGGCTTTGACTGATGCAATCATTTTCCAAATATGGCAGAGGTTTGGTTTGGTTTGGTTCAGTTCAGATGGCAGGCTCAGCAGGAGAGCTCTGGTGGTTCATTCAGTCACGGTGCATTTAAACCACGTAAGCGGAAAGGAAAGAGCAACATGAACACGGTGAGACTGAATGTGCTGGCAGGAGCGGGAAGGTCCTGCGGATGAGGAGGAGAGGGGAGCAGCGTGGATGTCCTGGCAGAAGCTAACATGAAGACACGAGTGCTTGAAAGGAGCAGCTGAAATGGCTCAGTTTCTGGCATAAGGAGCAAGGAGGCCACCAAACTGAATAAGACTCTGGATACTCTTGGTGAAAGAGAAAAACAATTAGTTTGGAGCTTTCTTGAGAGCAGGAGCAGGTAGCAGATCAGCTTGTGTTCTAAAAGTGTTGGATCTTGCCCCTCATGTGGCACCCTGTGCCTTGTACTCCCTCAGCTCACATGAGCAGGGTCAGAACATCCCTGAGCCTGTCCGGGCGAGGAGAGGAGCAGGAGACCAGTGAAGGTGATGTGCAGTGGTGCTGATGGGGGAGCTCACGTGTCCTGCTGTGGCAGGGCTGTTCCAGTCAGTGCAATTGAGCCTATTGGTCTCATCTTGAATAGAGCAGTTTTTATAATTAAGAACTAGAATTGCTACATGGAAAGGGTGTGTGTGTGTGTGTTGGGGAGGTGGAGGTGGGGGGGGGGGTGACAGGGTGGGATACTGGGGGGCTTTCATCCCTCCTGATATGCAGGGCATAGCCCTACATCATGGGATGCCCTTGTGCTGCAGCCAAGTTGGTGGCACCCACCCCTGCGTGGCATGGACCCAAAGGTCTGGGAGCCACTGAGAATAATTTATTGCCCTCTATCCCCTTACTCTGTGGTTTTAAACTGCATGAAATAGGACAGGCTGCTGCTGTCGTGAGCCTTTCTCTATGGACTGGAGCCTGCCAACACAAAGGCCAAGCAAACATTTTGGCTGCCTTTGAGACTCCTTCTGGTCTGCAGCTTGCCTCAGCAGCAGTGTCAGGGCTCTAGGGGACGGCAGGTAGGAGCAGGCGTTGACTGACATTGCGATCTTCTTTCAGATATGCTCAGAGAAAAGGCATCAAAACACTGACAGCCACACTCTGCACTGCACCGCACCCTCTGGAGAAGGAGCAGGTATTGCAGCAACCCAAAGATCCTCTTGTTTCAGGGCTGTCCCAGTTCCGCTAGTGTTTGCACTGGCTCCAAGATTGAGACAAGTGGGCGTAGCAGTTTCTTGACTTTCACCCCAACGAATGGCAACTTACAGGCATTTTAGTTTTTTCTTTTTTTCTTCTTCTTTTTTCTCTCTCTCTCTTCCAGATTACTTCTTAAACAAATGCGTTGTTGCTCTTTTTAGTAGTATATATCCATGGTGTTGACCTATCAGTACAATAATAATAGTTTCTATACGGAAATAGCTTTGCCTAAAGCTTTCTGGCTAACAAAACAAGCAGAATAACTTTGTAGTCCCCACCCAGTACGTAGTAGACATATAACAGTGTTACGCAATTTGACAAGGCTGGCAGCTCCACCAGCAAAGGCAAAAGCTAGAATGATCCTTTTGTCGCTGTTGCTGGAGATTATAGTGCTATAGGACGTAACAGTACCAACAACGTAGTGCAAAGCCAGATTTGCGCTTAAAGACATTGTGGACATACTTTGCTGTTAAAGGCTATCTGGTATCTCTCATAAAAGCCCCTCATTTATACTTCATCTCAGACAGCCTCTTTCCCAAATGTCAGAGTTTGGCGTGGTATCTGAAATGAAGAACACCCGTCCCTGAAGACCAGTGGTTTTATAGGCTTGAATACATTTTAAAATATAACAAATTATCTTTCTTCATAGGCTTAGCAGCAGGCGCAGTCTACCAAATCCTTTTAAGTAATCAGTTGTGCTTCAGAATCTAAAGAGTGTTTGGGAAGTAAGTTTCTTGTTATTAACCCTTTGGATAAAGTCAGGTTTGCTTGCTGCCTCTCAAGGTGAATTGTAGGAAATTGAACAATAGTGCTAAAAGAATAACCCAAAACACACAAATCAGTATCAGTGGTATTGCTGTTGTTACCTTTGATGACTGCTGCACTGTGTAGAAGTGTTAGACAACCCAGATAACCATTAAAGTATTTTAATTCCATGCCTTTACATCTGAAACTGATAAAAATCTTGACTGGAGTGGTTCAAGAATGTGTTCACATGAACAAAATAACAGAAAATATATTTAACATTCACATGAATAATGTAACTCCCTTCTTGGAAGGATTATGAAGCTGTAATTTCTGCATTTCTTTGACTAAAATTTGGCTTTAGTGAAGCAAATGGCTAATCTCTGTCTTGGCCTTCTTCAGCAATATAAAAAGAGATAACAATTCCCATTTTTCTATATTAAAAAAAAAAAACCTATCTGGAGTGTGCAAAAGGCTGGCAATGTAGTGCCTACTTTAGCAAGAGATTAAAAATTAAAAAGGGCTGCTATAGATCATCAGAACAGCGAGGCATGTAATTGAAGGCAAATATATATGTAAACTGACATGCTCAGTTACGGCCTAAAGAAATTTCAGTCATCTAGGACATGGAGAAGTTAATTATCATACAAGTGGAAAATTGTATTCCTGTAGAGTTGGGACAGACTAGTAATGTCATCCACTGTAGCGGGTAAGAAGCCCTGTTTACATGAGGTGTTTAAGACCTTATAGCCTTGTCTTATCCTAGCAAACTATTTCCATAAGAGCATTCCTGACATCAGGAGCAGTGCCCATACCTGCCTTACTTAATGTGCCAGTGGAAGCTTTCCTAAAATGATGTTTTCTCCTCTTAGCTGTGCTTTGTTTTTGTTTGACTATCAAGGTAAATGTCATTCTTCTTCTTCAAAATATTCCAGAAATTCCAGAAATTCACTCATTTGTTCCTTCCTCCTTCTCCACAGGTACTACGTGTTTCCTTCTTCCCCTTTTCTCACAGTGCTGGTTGCTACTTAAGTTGAAGTCCTACCTGCCACATCATCCAGGTTTCTTTTCTTCAGACTTCCCATAGTTTCTTCTTCTTGCTTGTTGGTGTGGTCTTGAGATTTCATGGGTGTCTTTTCTTTCTTTGCAGTTTCCAGATGCAATCTTTATGGTTTTTATTTATTTATTTATTTATTTGCATCCCCAAGAGTCACAACTGAGGATGACAACCATCACTTCAGCCGCATGCCTTTGGTTTAATTTGTTGTTTCTGTCTGTTCTTCAGTCATTTGCACTCTCAGCTCTTATAATATCAGCCATGTTTTTTTTTTTGTTGTGTGGAAGTTACCCAGTAAGATTACAGATACTATCAGAAAAGCCATCTTCTGTATAGTTTTTGTCTTTTCTCCTAGAATTGTAACTAATTTGAAAACTTTTCTGCCTTTCCAGCACTAGTTTCAAAAGTAATAAAGCCATCTTTTTTTTTTAACTTCATTCTTTCCTTTCTTTTTCACATCTAAGAATTCATTGAGCCCTTTTGCTTCCTTTTGTAAAATATCCCCAAATCTTTGCTGGGTTAGACTGTAGTTCCAGAGTCACTAGTTATTTATCCAGCCAGCTCTTGCAAAGATTACCAAAGCCACTCATGTTCTGCAAGTGGGTTCGCTCTTCCTTAATAATACAGAGTTTAACTCACACAACAAGTGAAAGAGTACTGTTACCACTGGAGAGCACTCTTATACAGCTACAAATACTAATTTATGTCCATCGGCTCCCTACCTCAATATCCCCTTCTGTTCATTGTTTGCTACATCTAGCAGGTATTCTAAGTATTTGACCACCATTGGTTATTAGAAGAGCGGGAGGAAGTTTTTCTAATACTCTTCAGAACTGGACCCTGTTATGTTATCTTCCACATTAACTGTCTTTATGTGCTGGTGGGACAATAGCCTTAACTGAGTTACCACCGGAGGTGGTCTCGAAGGCCAGGAGACCCTTCAAAACTTTGCTTCATGCCTTAACTCATGCCATGAAGGGAGTTGCGCTCTGTGGGGTCTAAGAAGTTATTTTGCCAACTAAAATTATTTCAAGTATCCATTTCCATCATGTTCTCCAGCACTTTGTATTACTTAAGGAGAGGAGCAGCTCTGCTGTTTAGTTAAGCAATCTAGCAGCAATCAGTGACAACTGTCCTGAAATTTACCCAATTCATTGTTGGGTGGGTGACTCTGGGCTGGGGTTCCAGGACCATTTATATTTCTGATTGCAGCTGCTAATGCTCCTGACTATCATGGGACAGTTGCAGTTGCTCAGGCCACTGGCAGGTGCCTGTTAGGTGACCCCAAATCTGGTTCATCTCTAGGCTGATGTAGCCCCAGTTCTTCAGCCTAGCCTCACAGGAGAAGTGCTCCAGCCCCAGCCATCTTGGTGGTCTCCACTGAACTCACTCCAGTTCACCATCTTTCTTGTACTGGGGGTGTCAAAACTCAGTACTTCAGATGTGGCCCAACAAGTGCCAAGTAAACGGGAGTAACTGCTTCTGCTGACACCGTTACTGTACTCCTGTCAGCACTGTCCAGGCTGCCGTTTGCCTTCCTTTCTGCCAATGTGCACTGCAGATTCATGCTTAGCCTGAAGTCTACCAGGACCCCCAGGTCCTTTGAGGCAAAGCTGATCCCCAGGCAGCCAGTCCCCAGTCTCCTTTGCTGTCTTGCGTATGTCTGTGGCGGTCTGAACAGCTGATTTTAGGAACTGGCTTGAGCAGGCTTGGCTTGGGATTCTCTGGACTCAATTTCACATCCTGCAAAAATGCCCAAATAAAATTTCATCTACTTTAATGGGATATTTTGTACCAACAGCTGAAAGCAGGAACCAGCCAGGATTGGGACCAAGTCTTGTGAAGATATATTTCTAATGGCAGAACCCTTTATCACTCCAGACATATTCTGAAAATTATTGCAATCCAGCCTGAATATGAATCAGCGGTCATTAAATCTTACATTGTGAGTGCAAGAGGCCAGATGATACATTTTGCCAAGGTCTTTCCAGTACTTGCTGGAATGTAATGGCTCTTTAGGCTCTTTTGAGTGATGCATGTCACATACTGCACATATAAAAATGTATGAGCACTCCATGTGATCATATCAAGCCTCTGAGGATTTCTTTGGCGTTTCAGTTGCTTAGCTCAGATACATGAGTAGGACACAGCGCTTCGTTCTTCAGCTTGCGTGGAATTGCTGACTTGTTTAATTTAAGAATTATTGGTGGGATTTTCAGAAAGGCCTTAAGTGACTTATGAACATAAGTCCCATTGAAAGTTGAATCCTACTTTCCATAAACATCGACCATATTTCTTCTGGTAAAATGTTTCTGGCTGAAGGGCCTCCTGCCAAAAACAACCTGTCTCCATTTCTAGACAACTTCACCCTGCATTTTTGATATGTGCAATGTCCCCGCAGAACACAGCGTTGCAGGCCAGGAAACGAGTTTGGAACAAAAGGAGTGTAGGAAGCACCGCCGGCCACGCATCCGACCTGGGAGACAAGACATCGCATGGCTGCGGCCAGGCTGCGAGGGCTGCAGCCTCCCCGTGACTCCAGCCAGGAAATTGCATACAGTCAGGAGCAAGAGCCCCCATCTTTTTTATTTGTTTGTTTCCACACTGACAGACGTCCCTCTCTAACAACCTGTCATTCCAGGGAAAACAAGGTAGAGGTGACAGAAACTGTCAGTCATGGATTATGGTTGTTTCTCTAACTGGTTTCCATTGTCTGTCACCCAGAAAGTAGGTTGGCTGGTGGGGTACAGACTGTGGACAGTAAGAAACTGGGGACAACTAAACCTGTAGCTAAAACACACTAGAGGAGGCAGGACATCCTGTTTCTCTCTTTGTTTCTCTTGCCCCTGTCTTAACCAGCAGTTCACTCGAATACCTAATTCTTCCCCTTGCACACATAGTTTGTTAACCATTTCTCTGACTGCTGTACCAGATTTCCAGAGAGGTTTGAATACCCAGACCAAACACCCCATCAACTCAGGTTCTTTTATGCAAACAAAAATTCAGGGCAAGCAGGATGAGGTGGGATCTCTAAAGGGAAATATTACTGCTTCATCAATTGGAAAAGCAAGTATTTGCCAGTGTCCTTCTGTGATCAGGATCACAACAGGATGGGGATTTCAGCATGGCCGTCCTTGGTTTCCCTGGCCTTGGGCAAGGAGGTGTTTGCTGTAGGGCTGCAGTACCTTCCACCTTTAAAATATATGGCTACCACTTCTGAAGAACCTTTTATGTTACCTCAGCTTGGACTCCCCCAAATATCAAGAGACTCCAAATGGCTGCTTGCTTTGGAAAAAATGTAGGTCCATACCCTGGAATGTATGTACAGTGACAACAAGGCTCGGGACATACAACTAATAGCAAATAAAACAAATAGCAAAACTGCTGTCACTGTGGGTAGACATGACCTTTGTAGAGACTGGCTAAAAAGGGGTAGGGTTTGGGGGATAGAGTGGGCTATCTAGGGCTGTGAATAGAGTAGATCTGAGCTTGGTCTTAAGCTTTGGTCTTCTCATCATCCATATTGAGGACCTGGCTAGAAAATGCTACAGCTCCCTCTGGCCTGGGCATCAAAGTCCCCTTACAGAGAAAATAAGGGTGCAAGACTGAGGGAGAAAAGAGAAGATGAGCCCCCCCAGTAACACCCACAGACTGAGTCTGGGTTTCCTAGCCCAGAAGCTCAGATGTGCCTATGCTGGTCCTACAGTGTAGATTTACCCTATGGGATCTGTTCCCACCTTGTTAGATGTAACAGGCCAACCAATAGGCTAAAAATATTGTCTGGTAGGTATAGGCTCTCTTGATATGGAGGAAGGAAAGGAAGACTTAAGAGAGAAATAATGAAAAAAAGAAAAAGAAATACATCTTTCTTCAGTTTTCATTTTATTTTTGGAGGAGCAGTCTACTACATTTCTGTTATACTTTCTTAACAGATACCAGGAGACTTTTTAAAGGTTATTTTTGGAGCCACTACATCTCATTCTTTCCTGGAGCCCTGGCCAGGTCAATGACACGAAGGAATGACTATTTGTACCAGATGAGCTCTGCCTCTCAACCTCTGTGTCCTGTGGAGCAGGCACTGTTGCTTGAAAGAAGAAATCTAGCAGGGTTTGTTTGGGGGTTCAATTTGCTTCCTTGCTTCCCCTTAGCAAGTGACCATGGCGATTAGCAATATTAATCGAGCTGCACAGAAATTCAGGCTCCCCTTCAGGGAGCTGCAGAGAGCTGGATGCCAGCTGAGGTCTGCCAGGCTGTGAAATTCGAGGGCTGGGGCTCGTGGCTTGTAACAGCAGCATCTTTGCACACGCGCTCCTCCGCGCCTGGCTCGGGTGCCTACGTGCTCACACGTAGCGCCGCAAGGCTGGCTCCGTGCTGGTTCCCAGCGTGAGCATTGTCTGATGTAAGCAAGGCAGATGCCTGCACGAGCAGTCCTGAAATCCCAGCCCTACTGGCCAAAGCAGTCACCTATCTGGCCTCTTGTGTAGCCACTGGCACTGGGGAGTGCGGGAGGGGCAGGATCTCACCTTTTTTCAACTCACAGTGCTTTGATCTTAAACCTGTAACCTGGGGGAGGAATACTCAGCCTGTTCCCTCCTGTGCCCTATATTTTTAATATATAGCAGGAGATTTCAGTAAGACATTACTTCTCTTTTTCCCTCCTGCATGATCGGTTTTGCGAAAGAGCCTGCCTATGAAAGCTTTTCACCTGCTTTCCAAATGTGCCTTTGGGACTAGCCTGCAAACCACTTCACTGGGCTGCTGGAGAGTACCACAAGCAGCTTCCATCATCCCCAGCGGGACAAAGCCCCTGCCTCTGCTACAGGGCTCACAAGGCCACCCGTTGGTGGAAACATCTCTTCTGAGCCCTTCTGAGGGCTGCAGGAATGATGCACAGGTGACACTGCCTGACTGGCAGCTGCAGAAACAGGTGCTCAGCTTTACGTGCTCAAGGGATGCCCATTTCCACGTGGTCACAAACAGCTCTCTGTTTGTGGCTGGTGAGATGGGGACACAATACGTACAATGCCCAATCACTGTCAGCATCTGATGTTATCTTACTTTTCTGTAGCTGCAGCCTTAAAAAGGCTGTAAAAGGTTTTTCACAGTAAATGAATTGTGTTTCAGCCTAGGTCCACACTCATGAAATAGTCTACTGGTTCTCCGTGTTCACAGAATATGATATTGTGTTTATAGGTGGCAGTGAACGTTTGCTACAATCATTGAGTAAGTGCAAATGTTTTATACATAAGCAAATGCCATAGGTGGCTGAATGTTAGCAAATACCAAAACATGCGTGTCTCCAAGGTGTTCAAGGTAGTTAATGACAGTGACTAGTTAACAACAGCAGCTGGAGAGATCAAAACAGCACTACTGACATAAGTAAAGCAAGTGAACTCATAAAGAAGTGATTCTCAATGGTTTTTCAAGTTTCATATCATGCCTCTTGGATATAAACATCCTGATCCATATGCTGTTTTGCTAAATGGTAGAAAAAGGAACCTTGCATCTTCTCTCTCCATTTGGCACTTCCCATGCGGTGAATTTCCCTTCTGCCTCTGCGAGGCTGCAATGTTGGACACTCGACTCTGCCTGCTCAGCTTGGAGAGGAGCCACCTTCCCATGCACGGGCCTTTGAAATATCAGGGAGGGAAGGACCACCTTTGGGCCGACGCAGCCTCTGCTCACAAGGTGCCACCTCACCATGCAGCAGGACATACCTAATGACCTGCTGACCCTCACTCATCCCAGAGCTGGCTTTTGCAGAAGAAGGAGCAGCTCTGTCACGTACCCATACAGGTAGTACAGACCTGTCCATGCAGTTGTTTTCCTGATGTCACCATGCTCTAGTATAGAGCAACCTTAGCTGAAAACCCTACCTTATACATTCATCAGCCTACTCCACACATTCCCCAGGTATTATGAATATCATGGTACCAAAACCTGGATGTTACAGAGAATCTAACCCTCCTTTTTCTTTCTGGCTTCTCCTTAGTTTATTTAAGTCAATGCCACACATTTTCAGTCAGGGTGGGGAGTCTCTGCTGAGTTTTTACTACAACACAGAACAGTGGTTTCCTTATTTCTGGCCCAGTCTTTGAGAAAAGACACACTGCAATGGAATATATCCTGATCCAACTGTGATGAATGATGTGGATTTGTTTATACAGATGTTTAGTGTAGACGGTTAACAGTGTTAGTTAATTGTAATTACTTATCATATTTTGACACAGCTACAGCATGGCAGAGATCTGCTAAATGGTTACTGTTCTTCAGAGATGCAGTGAACATTGGTTTCTAAAGGACAGATGAGACCCAGTATAAATCCATACCAAAGAGATTCCTCTGCAAAGGAAAGCAAGGTGAACCTGAGTTTGCTCTTAGCAGCCCCATTCCAGCCTCTGCTACCATCACAGACATAGGTGCCACTTGCATGACTTGGTGGAAGAGGAATTTCAGCATGAAATGTGGCACACATGAGCTGGAGAAGGGACATTTTGCACATCCTCTTCACCTCCAGTCCTGTTTCTCATCCAGCTCCCTCCTGCCTCTAGCAAACGTTATTTCCTTTGGCTTTGTTGTGTGGGTGCTGAGAAAACACAAACCTACAGCAAAGTTTTTTCCACTTGGGGAGATAAGAAAGCTTGCATTAGTCCTTCCTTGTTGATATTTTTACTATGCTGTGTTTGTTTCTTATTATTAGTAACTTACAGGTCTGCTAGTTCAAACACATTTACTTCTCCTGCTCACCCACCAGCAGTTCACCATTATCAGCTTCTTGCTTGCTTACCGTCTCTGTGTCACCACCGGGTGTGTGAAGATTATTGTTTTTTGCTCCCTCCACATTAAAAGCACTTTGGAGCATTTGCTTTTGCTGTTCACATTCTTACATCTTCATCAAGTTGCTGCAGCTGTGCTGCTTCAATATAGGCAAAGATGTCCTTGGTTATTTTAAGTTTCATCTTATGATTCAGTCTACTTTCCCAACTCACCACCATTTGCCTGGATCAAGCTAGAAGCTGTACTTTCATTATCCTAGAACCAGAAGAATGTGAAAACAGCGATTCTTGGCTAGATGAAAGGTCTGTGTAGCCCAGCATCCCGTCTGCACTTATTGGTGACCGATGGCTTTTGCCAGCTGCAGTGCTCTGCAGCTCCTGGCCCTCCCCAGCGAGCTGGTCCTTTCAAATTGAATACTTGGTCTTTTTGTTCCATGACTTTTCCTGATTTTTTTTTTAACCCATGGACTCTTTTTAGTTTCCACTCTATCCTGTGGTAAGGAGTTGCACAGCATTGCCACATTTTGGGTGGAGGAGTACCTCCTTTTGTTTGTGTCAAACCTGTTAGCATGATGTTCCCTCGCAGAAATACTGTTAGGACTGTGCTATAGCACTTGTGCCACTATAAACAAAGAAAAGAAAAAAAACATTCTTTTATTGTTTTGGTAAAAACATTTCATTTTAGTGAGTAAAAATAAAGTAGACCATAATGAATATGATGTCAAGTGTAAATCATAAATCAAAGCTGACAATCGAATGTCTGAAAATCTGATGTTGCAATTTTTCCCTTTTCTTTAAGACCTTTGAACAAATCTTTGGGGGCTGGCAACATCTGAAAGTGCTTAGGTGAAAGTGGCATGAAAAGGTGTTATCAAAGCCATTTTCATAGCAGACATAAAAATCATAACCTATCTGATTTAAAACAGCATAAGCAAAACCTAACGTGCCTGCTGGAGAAGATTCCATTGAAACTAGTTTTAGCTATCAGGAGGCTCAAGTAGCATGCTTGGGACGCTGGAGATTTGGATCTAAAGCGAACCCTCACCAACAGGCATTTAAGTACGCTAGAGACTTGGAGTCTTGCAATGTTATGATGTTATGTATATGAAGAAAACTCATTTTAAATTATGCAGTCTGATGTTAGGATGAAGTTAAACTGCATACAAAATAATAATTTTCATTATCAGTTAAAAAACCATCCCGCATTTTAAAAAGATGTTCATAGGCATCTACCAATGTAGGTTAAAAGAGGAAGAAAAAAAAAACTTTTTAGCAAGGTACAAAATAATGTGTTTAGCTTCAGGCATTCTTTAAACTGCCTCTTTTCTAGGAAGGGAACACAGATGTGTGAGATTCCTGATTTAGTTCCAAGCCAATACTCTTAATTAACTTCAAATTGTTTAAATATATAACATCTCAGTGCAGGGAAGTAGCGTCCTGGGGGTGCACTGTGCTGCACTCAGGTGTCCGTCGTTCCCAAGATCCACCTGCAGCACCTCAAACTACTGCAATGGGCCAACCTATGCCCTCAGTTTGGCAAATTACTTCAGTGTGTGTGTTCTTTGGGCACATAAATAAGGCCGGAAGGGTGTTCATATTGGCAGGGATGGCTGGGACAATAAATATGGATATTGGTTAAAGCTAGGAAAGCACATTTGGCCATAACTTCAAATGACCCTGGGAATGTCTAGGCAAGGGAAACTGGTACTCATGAAAGACATGGGGGCTCTGGAAGGTAGAGACTAGTCCTAGACCATAGGAATAGAGGATACATTGTAGGCAAGGAGGAGGCAGGGGAGACTGGGTTTGCCTGAGCCAAGGGATGGATTCTAGAGGTGCATGAAAAGGAAACAGAAAAACTATTTTCAGTAGGTTTAAATTCACTGCACAGTGAATTCCTCCAGTGGAAAAGATGTAGTGGTTCACACATCAAAAGAGGGTTGAAAATGTGGTCTTGGCTAAGGCTGTCTCTCCTTTGCATGTGGGAAGCCAACACCGTTTACTTGAGCAGACTGGACATTACACCCATCCCGGGGGCAGTGGCACCAAAACCGGGTCTGGGGGAAATTAGTAATGCGGACTTTGGTGGAGGGCTTAAGTTGCGAGCAGCAAGCAGTACCTAGAGCTGCCAACTGAACACTGAGGGTAATGTCAAATATGAAGCTACTGCTTATTTTATGGTCAATGCCCTCTTATGCACCTGGTGAGGCTGTTTTCCTGAGGAAACATGGGAGCATGAGCACACGAGTGAGAGATGTCTAGCCTATGCACAGGCAGTTGCAAAGAAATCTTTTGATTTATCGAGTTTGCAAATTTAATGTTATTCTTTTACAGTTCATACATTTGCATATACATGCACGCATACACATATACATGTTTTTTTTGCATTTGATTTTTCTACTGCATTGTACTGGTACAGTACCACTGTAACTCCAATAACTTCAGGAGAGTTGCTCAGAGCTAAAAGTACTGTAAATGAGTGGTTAATCAACCCCACGGTTTACCCCCACAGTTTCTGGGCTACATGCAAGGCAGAGTCCTGAGGACATATCCATACCGAATGCCATACTGTTAGGAGATCCTCAAAGCTAGCAGCTAGAGAGCAAGCTCTGGATGGCTGTGCCAGTGTGGTATGATGCTATTAATTAGTCCTGAGTTAATTAGCCCTTGTGAGAGGCAGTGCTAACCTGGTTGTATGGCTTTGGGGACCCTACATAGTGTTTCTGCATAGGATTGTGGTGTGTCATACCTTGTGGATGTAGCATTAACTTTGCTGAAGGTTTGTATTTTCTCAGTACCACACAACGAAGCCAAAGACTTTTAAGCCAAAGAGAGATTTACTCCCTGTGCTGCTCTGTGTAACATGGGTAGGCCATTGGATTTTGGTGGGAGGCATGGTCTGTGTTGCTCAGTAGTGACCTCATTCATTTATTGAGGAGCAGTGAGAAAGACCACGGGGGTGAAAGGAAATGGCCATGGTAGGGGTCTGTAGGGTAGGCCTGGGTGACAGGGAGTAGGTGAACAGGGAAGAAAGAGGTCATTTGTTTTCTGTTATGGAACTAAAGGAGACAGGTTCAAAACAAACAAAATGAAGTACTTCTTTATGCAATGTGTAGTTAAGAAATGAAATTCACTGTGCCAGGATTTTGTGTGTGTTAGACGTTTATATGGGCTCAAAAACCTAAAGTGATAAATTAAGAAAGACATCACCCAAAGCTGCCAAACAGCAAGACTCACTTTTGGCTGAGAGGTCCTGAGGCAGCAGTCACTCGAGGACGGGAAACTATATCAAAGAAAAGTCGCTATACCATTGCCCTAGCCCCACACTTTTCCACAGTCATCTGCTGTTGGCCAGTGCTGCTGCCAGGCCACTGGGTAAGGTGAGCCTTAAAATAAAGTGCCTCCATTGGAAGTGTTCAGCTAGAAAGCATATCTTTGAAACAGGCAGAGTTACCGAGACCAAGAAAACCAACCCCCCCAAAAAAATAATAATAATGAAAAGACGTGATTTTTCGTGCAGGGGCTGACCTATACTGCAGAAGAAATGCATGCAACCAACTCCTGGCTTACACTGAGAACAGTGAATAACATAACCCAAAAGGGGCAGAGAAAGAATACATTTCTTGGATAAATGTTTAGGCCAACTCAGACCAAATTAGGTAACAGCAGAAATACAGTCTCAACACCAAGACACTGAGTATCTCAAGCTGAGAAAAATGAGATACAATTCAAGCATGTGTTGCCACAGATAGATTAGCACAAGTATTTTTTATTCTTAACAAAAGCTCTTGCCTAGCAACACTAAATGCTACAGAAGCATCAAGTAGCATCTACAAGGAAATGAAACCTTGGTTAGAGTAAACAAGCAAAGTAAGCCGAGTCATGGTGCTGTATGCTGAGCACACTGATTGATACTTGCCAGGGCTTCCGAAGCTGTGCTCCATCCCTACTTTCAAAGCAAGCAAACAAGAAAAGGAATTTCAGGAGAGGATGATAATTAGCAGTCGCTCCCTCAGAAAAGGCTTGAAGGTTTTCAAATTGGCTCTTGCCTTTCTAAGCCTGATATGAGTCAGCCCAGAGAAAATGTGTGCATTAAATAAATATGGGTAATATTACAACATCATTCATATGTTCAGGCACTCCTTTGAACAACCAAGTGAGCCAGGAATCTGATGAAGAAACAGTTGAATGTAACCTCTGGACAACCCTTTAATCTTCTCCTCCATTCCCCTTGAAAATTTTCTGAGGGAACACTAGAAGACAACAGATTGAAAAAGCCTGACCAAGGGAACTACTGGCGGACAGCTAGGCATGGGTGTTTCTTTTGTTTGCAAATTTTAGCAATTAAGAAAGTGTTGAAAGATTCTGAAAACATGTTATCATTGAGAGAAGAGAGACTCTTAGGATTTAAAAGTCAGATGATCTGTAAATAGGGCAAAAGACTGACTGGCTTTAGTTGATGATAAATCAAAAGTTTAATTCAGACTTCCTCCCCAAACAACACTAAAACCAGAAGCTGTCAAATCTGGAAATGGGCAGCCATTCTTCTTATGATGCCACAGCCACAGCCTGTGAATACCAAAGCAACACATACCATGATAGCAAGACACTGTTGAGAGGAGCTCTAAAACACCATCTGATCCTCCATACGTTGTAAGAGAAGTAAGAGTGTCTGAAGGAGATTGACTCCACAGTGAGTAGAGAATGCCTGAAAGCCCCTGGAGATGCCTTTGTGGGGAGGTATTATTATGACAGGGGAAGCAGAAGTCCATAAAATCAAACATTGATTAGGGAAGGTGTGAATAGGGTTGAAAGATTCACAAATAACCCATCAGAAGCTATCATCTAATCAAAAACATGATCTTTCATTTTGTCAGAAAGCTAGATCAAATTAAGCCAAAAAGAATAAAGGTGGTTGGAAGTAAAATATGTCAAAGGATGAATGAATCAACATGAATCTTAAGTTCATCAAGAACGACCTAGCCACCAAATCAAACACACATTCACAAAGGTAATCAAGAAAATCAAAATTGTCCTGTGTCAGTCATTAAACAGCTAAAGCACAGGGAGTAGCGAGAGGAAAGAAAGGATGGCAGTCAAGAAAAAAGGGAAAATTTAACCACTGATTTAAAAAAAAAAAAAAAAAAAAAGGGGAGCGGGGGTTATGAATGACTCCAAAAGATGGGCATTTCTCTGAATTAAAAATATCTTACTATGTCTTTTGGCTTCCAGATGCTGTAGACCTAATTTGCTGCAAAGACAGTTTTGTTTCCAGTTACCCTGTCCCTTATTTGCACAGAAGAGCATACTTCACCTTGTGAAGGTGATGCTCTATCATGTGTCTACATGATTTGATGTTGCCAAAGTGACTGGTTCAACAAAGTGACATAATTTTGTTACTGAACTTTTAGCCACTTGTTTAAACAAACATATCAGTGGTTCCACAAACAAGGAGGAGGACGGAGTGAGGTCAAACATCTAGAAAGGACACAAAAAACAAACAACAAAGACATTGTGAGATTGGACTCATCTACATAGCTCACTTGTTGGATGCACCCAACACAGTAGCCTGTATGGCCATAAGATTTTTAATTGTGATCATCTTGGAACTGCTTTATATTTCAAATCTTAAAGCAAGCACTCTACATTGCTCTCCACACTCCATGAGGAGGCAATGATTAATTACCACACACAGTTGGAACCTGTGCCACTGGCAAAGTCAAGAGCACCATTTCTATAGCAGATTCTTCTCCAACAGCTCAGTGATTCTGTTCTGAGCCGGATGTCCGGTAAGATCATCACCAAGCCAGTACTACATCTATAGCAGAAACAGCCATGAACACAGTTTGCTTTGCACTATCCCACACAAATTTGCTGTTGAAAACATATGCTTAGAAAATAATGAATGAGAGAAGCATTGTAAAGCAGCCAGTAACATCTTGTGCCTATGTAAAATCTAGTGGTGTGCTCAAAAGATAGATGCATAGATAAAATGCATTTTCCTGAAAAAAAAAAAAGCAGAATTTTATATTCTTTTCATCCAACATGTGCAAAGTTCCTGTTGATCACTAGGACCACATGCACTAGAAAATTGGAGATTCTTGGAGATTCTTGGAGATTTTATTCCAAAATTTAACTGAGGATTGGGATACTACTTGTACAAATGATTGCTTACTACAAAACCCAGCTGTTTTATACTTAAAAATAAATACAGATCGAAATGTTTCAATGTATTTCATTTTACCCTTTAATAAACTGCATTTGTGTGCTCAATGTTAACCTCCCCATTCAAATGTCATTAGCTGCTAATTAAGATGTTGATATGCTGATTGTATATCTTGCAGTAGAAATGATTTGCAGGCACTTACTAGGTGTTTATCAAACTCCAGCACACGTATTGGTTTAGCATAAGCATGGCACATTTAATTTACTGAGCACTGTCCCAGTTCTCCACTCTTTTTTTTTTTTTTTTTCTAATACATAATGAGCAGAAGAAGTAAAAAGCATGGCAAGTTGTCAGGAATCATCTCAGAAAAGAAGAAAAGTACAGTAAGTGATGTAGGACCCAGCCACTGGTGTGCAAACAATTTTTGCCTCTGATTTCAATAAACCTTATTTAGAAATCTCTAAAAAGATCCCAGCGTATTAATAACGAGCACTTTTAATTTGTCTACAACTTACATTGTCCCACCAGTCAGGAACAGAATGCTGTTTAGGACTGAAGGTTTGTTTCAAGCAACATCCCTGTTACTTCCAAGAAGAGTTTAAATCAAAGAAAGGCAACAATGACTCTGCTAGTGCAAAAGCAGTTCTGCAACACAGGGTATGTTTTCACAGGACTTTTTAATACAATTTATGAATATTTGCTCGCAACATAATTGTCTTTTCTGCTGACATTTTCAAAGCAACACTGTGATTTGTTGGGTCTCCTGAGAGTCCAAGTACAAAACTGATAATTATATTAAATATACATAGACAATAAAGAGTGTGTTTACATAACTATGCCCATAAATATCTGATTGAACAGTCATTGTTCTCAAAACCCTTTTAAGCAGCTCTCAGAGGGATCCAATTCTAATGACATGATGGTTTAAAAGATGTTGCTCAGTCTTGTTCCATATTTAATTAACTTTCCTTTTTTAAACTTGTGATGGTGGAGACAATAACAAATAGCTCTGAAAAGAGAGAGAGCTTTGAAACATGAGTGAGACCTTGTCAAGCTTTTGTGAGCCACACACAGAAGATCTGCACACAAGAGCTGGTGGCCGGGGGCCTCCCAGCTCCTGAGGGAGTGCATTACTATAGCATTCACAGTTCACTACTACTACTAACAACAGTAACAACAATAATAATAATAATTAAAGAAATCTTCTGCATACAAACAAGGGAAGCAACACGGGGAGGGAAAAAGGATGCATTAAATGGAATTGGTAAAATAGGCCTAATCTTGTTTATTTTTTGTGCTCCTACAGAGCATTGAAGCAAATACTTTAAAGAGAATGGCACATTGCCCACCAAGATGTAAAGAGCTCGTGAACATTAATTGAGCATCAGTGTATGACTGAACACATTAGACAGGAATCAAGGTAACATTTCTGAATTCAGGGATGGTCTTATTCTACAGAGTCCTTCACTTTGCTTCATCTTAGACACAGCTGTAACAGCAGCACAATATTCTGTTTTCACACCGCGCTATTTTTAATTGTCACCAATTATAATTCATTTACTTTTATGTGTCCTACTTGTCACAATATTAACATTTGTAAGTCTTTCCCTTTGCAGGCTGTGAGAATCTGTTGTGACATCTCAATAAAGCAGGATTCAATCAAGGTGTGAATGAATTCTTAATCTTGTTATAAATAGAAGGTGCCATATGTTGGTATGGAAGGGATGTCTCTTTTTGGTGTTGAGGACAGTGGTAATGAAACAAAGTGGCTGGTCATGCCAGAATTACTAATAAAATCCTAGTCACTGTGACATGGAGAGGACTCCAGCTTTCTATATGTTATCAAGAAGGACATGAGAACTATTAACATGTCCTAGGCAGAGTCTTTGAACTATTCTTTTTGTGGGTTTTTGGACTCACGTTAGTAGAGTGACTCAGTCAGGGAAAGCAATGAGAGCACTGTAGTAGGAGTTAATCAAAGACGCTGTGATAGCCCCCCTGATTGCCGAAGCATCTAAAATGGATTGGGAGGTCTAACTTAGGTAAAGGGCTATGAAGATGTACTTGTTGGTCAAAACTCTTATTTTGGGGAGCTGAACATCATAAAAGCCTAATACGCATTTAGTCTCAGATCATCTTTTGTTCAGATAAAGAATCAGTGCATTTCCTCATAAATCCTGTGCTCGGGTATCATCTGGGTGGATTGCTTCACTTCTGTGATATAAATTCCATATTTATACCTTCTTTAGGTCTGTCATGTTTCCTAAACACAGCTCTGGCAAACAAGCAGAAGGACTAATCATTTTATTAAACTATCACTTACAGTAAAACTCATGTCCACTTGAAATCTTGGGAATAAAGCCAGTCTCAGAGGTAAAAGGATACCTTGTCCATCAATCTATCCACACAACCTCTTGGATAGATTTATCCTTTCACATTACGTTAAGCGTATTAGGAGGGGCTCTTTTTAGCTTTTACTGACCCAGGACAGAGAAAGGCATGCCCTAGCTGAAATGCACACGTGCACACACAGAGAGCCGTGTCTGTTCTTCAATAGGCAAGATGATCTGCCCCTCTTGTTGATCTTTCTAAATGCTGTGGTAATTCCCCATGGAATACTCAGTTCTCATTGGGAAGTTTAGATGTCTTCCATAATCTATTTAAACAGCTATTTAGGTATCTCTGAGAAACCTGTTAGTTTGGAAAAGGTAAGAGGATTCCAGCACTTGATACTAGCAGGCAGCTCTTAGAAGCCATCTGGGGCTGCCTGTGGCCGAAAGACCCTTCCCTTCCCCTGCCCTGCACTGAGGGGACAATCGATGCATAAAGCCTTCATCACATTTGCTGCTGCTCTGTTTACTGTTACTTTATTTACATATCTAGAAATTCAACATCTTTGCATGTTTTGCAAGCTGTCATGACATGAGACGCTAGTAATATGCTATGTTTTGCTTGCTAACATATTTTTGACATATTTTAGCTTTTGATTGTAAGATTGCATCTTTCCCAGCTACCATCTGTCTCAACTCAGTGGCACTCTGGCATTTACAAAAACAGTAGGGTGTAATATTTCTTATATACTTGAACTCTACTAGAAGCATGTTATTTTCAGTCTTAACCAATATGTCACACTTTCACACATGAAGGCTGAAATGTCTTACATCCTTTAAGGTATCTGTCAAAAATAAAGAACACATCATCACATTCAGTTTGGCTGAGATGAGTAATATATTAATGAGAATAAGAATGGGAACACTTTCTGACTTACAAATAGAACTGGCATTTTACAACAGCCTTGTGTACTCGCACAGGTATTTTCCTTTTGTCAGCACAAATGAGATTTTCATATAAAACCCAGGAATTTCTTTTTTGTATTTGGCAAAATATGCACAATATTCTCAAAGCTGGAGTTTTAAACATGACATTTTTTTTTTTTTTCTTGAAATATCTGGTAACCTGAGACGTTCAGACTTTACTTCTTTCCTCTCCAGCCTCCATCTGTGGACAGTCAAAATGTGGCATCCAGCAAACTGGAAATCACACTTTATATCTACCCTGACAGCAATAGGCAAGCAGTTCCAGCCATTTGGACTGTTGTGATGTGCAGCTCTTTAACTGCAGTATGTCAGCAACACTGGTTTCCACGGGATGAATCCAGCAATTCAAGCAATAGGATACGCTACTAAAATAGCTGGAGAATGGTTTTTTTGGTCCTCTTTTGCAGGTGAGCTGGAGTAGGGGGGGATACTGATAGGCAAGGTTGGTTTTTATCCCCTTTCTGCTTCTCAAAACTGCAGGCAGCCAGCAGCCAAGTCAGACCCCAGCAAAGCTGTGAGGTCTTGCGACAGCTCCCCCGGGGCCGTGGTGCTAGTGAGCATCATCCCGCAGCGTGCACCACCTCCAGTTCTGCCACCCACGTCAGAAGAGAGGGTGAGGGATGTGAGGGTAACAGTGCTACTGGCAGAGCGGCGGCGGCTCCCGGTTGTCAGTACTCAACCCAACTCACTAAATAGTATCGCATTGAAATACGCCAATAATTATACACAGAAGATGTGCGGCGACTCCTCTGGCAACTGACATGTCAAGTGTAAAGGTATGAAATTGTTGAAATTGCCAAAGAAGACAAACAAACGAAAACAGAAAACAGTGAATATTACCCTCAAGCACATATTGCTTTGCAGCAGGCCGGCAGATCTGTTTCCACCAGTATATTTAGTTAAATGGTCAACTTTTAGAAAAGTGCCCTACTCCTACTGACCACTGCATAGGTCCTGACACAATGGGATTCCAGACCTTGGTGGTCTTTAAGGTACTACAGAAGCAATAACAATAATGCTACTTTCAAAGGAAAAAGACAAGACACAAGCACACTCACACATAATGGTAAACTGAATTTATTTCCTTTTGGAAAACAATTCCAGTAATCTCCAGGTTCAGACCGCAGAGTAAACATTAATAACAGTAACATACAGGTTAGTTCAACTGATTCAAGAATTTGGCTGTGTGAAATCATTAAGGAAAGTCTTGAACACTCAAAGCTTCAAATGGTATCCAGAAAAAAAAATTTCTTTGACAATCTACATAACAACTATTGCATATATGGTAATGCTATCTGTCATATCGCAAGGCTTACAAATATATATACGGGCCTTATTCAACTGTGGGTTCCTGCTCTGTGAGAAAGAGTCTCTTCATATTTTTTGCAAGAATCTTCAGCAATAAAAAATAGTCTTGGATTCATCCGTTTGTATACCAAAAGACAGAGATTTCTAGACCAAAGTTTAAATGAAAGGAAGGCCAAACAGAGCTGTAATGGAACATAGCTATTACCTTCTCCCTCCTCCTTGAAAATGACACTTTTTCTTAAGCTATTTTTTCCCCTCACACAGTATTATTATTATTTTTATCCTTCTTGAATAGGGCCCAAGTCCACTTGTCTTTATAAGACCATTTTAGTATCAGACAACATAATACATGTGCAACACTTTATATACAGGAAGTCTATCCGGTGCTCAAAAGTTCAAACACATGAACATCCAACAGTTTCGATAATACAAGTTTTATGGTACAATACAATGTTTCTGAATAATATACATTAACAATGAAAGTTTCGTGCAAAGAGTAAAATGTGTTCCCTTTTTGTGCCACAAAGAATCCTCTGGAAGAGATGGGCCTTGCACTAACTGCTATGCTGGGTCATCGTATGATTCTGTAACAGAAATAAAAGAGACAGCTTAGTCACAGCATAGGCATTTCTACCAACATCACACAAAATAATGTATTGGAAAGAAAATATGTTTGACTCCTCCCTGTTTTAAAGCAGCCAGAAGAAGCGTCTTTTCTCAAAGAAAAGAGCTTTTCCCAGCTGTTTCACACTGATTTTCTTTCCATAGGTCACCAAAATGTCAACACACTGTCTCTAGGCAGGTTTGGGCAGACCTGCCCCAGGGAAAGTGCACACCAGTCCTGTGGTTCTGGTGTCCGCTTACATACGGCTGGTGGTTTATACATTATGCAAATGAGAAGGGCATTTATTTTGCAGAAAAGTCCGTGCTGTCTATAAACCAAAAAAAATACACTAGCTGGACGGTGCTTCCTAGACTGTGGCATCACTTCAAATGATTTATTACATTAAAACTTATTTTCCCCTAAATAGTGTAGCCCAGTGTATTCTGGTAAGAGTCATTCTGTGCCTAGCAGAGATCAAAGACCGATGAGAAAACAGGAGGGGCTGCCACAGCCCTTCCGTCAGTCACCAAAAACCACCGATATTTTTCCTCAAGTGAATGTAGTGCCTTATGCGAGGTGGCACAACGTGGACTTTGGAACCTGAAGTTCTCCTTTCCCATACGAGTAATGAACAAATGCAGCAGCAAACACAAGTTTCACCCTCTTTCCTACTGCTGCCCTAATGTAGTCGAGCACCTTTAGGGATGAGAGATGCTATTTCAGTGCCTGCACCGGCTCAGATCCTACACAAGCATTGAGCTAAAAGCAAGGAGCCAACCCAGTGCATGTTAAGTCCTCTCCAATGTAAACCTGATCCACAGAAAAATGGATGAAGTCTGTGAATGCTACTTCACAAACAACGGAACGGCTACTGATTAGTAATGAATTTTGCCCTTCTAAATTCACGCCAGATTTGGGCCAGTGACCCAGAGGGGAAGGGTGGCACGTCCCATAATTGGGTCCCAGCACGTGCAGTCCCCTTGTGCTGCTTTATCAGCTTAATCTGTCTTCAACCCCCTTTGGACTAATGCACTTCTGGATGAACCCGTTCCCCAAAGGCTGTCAACATGTTCAGTGAAGTGAACATCTACTGAAGCATACCTTTCAGAGCCACCCATGAAAAGACACATAGAAACAGCCTTGGCAGAACAAACGTGAAATCCAGCATGACTGCAGACCAGTCTGATAGCTCTCCCTTCCTTTCTCTTTCTCTCTCCCTAAACTGTGCACGCACACAAACAATAGTTCATGGGACATTTGGCAAGGAAAGGATCTTACAGTAAGACTGAGGAATTTTTAATGTAGTGCCCTTCTCAAGATTAAAGGAAAATGACCCAGTGACACTCAAAGATGCAATTTCCAGATGTGAATGCAAAATGATTTAATGCTGATGGCAGGAATTCCAGACTGTCCAAGGCCAGAGTGTTAAAAAAATACACTCTACCACTTGATTTCATCTAGCTTCTTATCCTTCACATAAAGTCATTTCAAAATGCTGTAAAGCAGTAACAATACACTGCAGACTAAAATGTTGGCTGGTCTCAGGTAATGGGCTCTGACTTGAAACCACAAAAGCAAGGAAATTAAGAGTTAAGCCTGACAGTAGGCCCTTTTGTCATCCTGTTGTGTCCATTTATTGCAGCACTTATGGCATAACACCACGGGGTTATTGGAGACCCTGCAGTACCTAGAAACCACAGGACAGGTTAAATACGGGGTGGCAGCCTGAATGCTGATTTCTCCTTTGATCCTGAGCAGGTGAAGTCATATACCAGTTGTTACACTGCAGAGGGATATTTGGGGGGTGCCTTTTGTTTCTAATCTGCTGAGAGTAAGCATGTCAGTCATTCCCATTTTTCTTTCTTTCCACTGACTGAACGGTGCACGATCAGTGCGGGGCTGGATGAACAGTTGCATGTGAAGCAGCCAAAAGGTGTTTTAGACTTGTGGGCATAACTCTGGCTGCAATGACACTTTTGATTTAAAAAATAAAAAGGCCCAAATGCGAGGGAGGCAAACTAAAGCATGACTTAAGGACTGATGTGCCCCAGCTCTCGGTGACCCTGACTCCCTTGCCCTGGTGCAAAATGGTATTCTCTTGATACAATGAAGAGGCAACAGAAGAAAACAAGTGTTGCAGAGAAAAGCAAGACAGGGCAGGATACAAACATTATGAGATGCTTTGAGCAGCTTAGGCCTTACAAAGGCAACTGTACTTATTGCAAACGGTCAAAACACAACACGCTTTCCAAAGTAATTAAGTCTCCCAAAATGTGAGGGACTAGGGAGAAATACCTATTTGGCTAAGTGGCAAAAAAATACCAAGTGGAAGCACTTCAGAAGCATAACATTGACAAGACAAGCAGGCGAAGGATGGGAGGAGAGAGATAAGAAAAGGAAGAAAATTCTGCAATCCCATGGAGAGCCATATTCCACTCCACCAAAAGCCATCTATTGGAGACCCCACGTCTAAGTGACTGAAAATTGCAAACATTAATCCCAGTTATGAACTGTTGCTGTTTTTATGAGGGGTGTTGTGTTTAAAAATTTAGGGCAAAAATTCTCCTCCATTATCCGCACAGCAGATCTCGGCTGTGATGCTCTCTCTTCCTCGCGGGCAGCGAGCTCCCCGCCTCCCCGGCAGTGGGAGCGCCCGCAGGTGGGGAAAGCAGAATGTGGAGCTCCTGCCGGCAGGGATGCGGCAGGGACACGGGAGTGTGGGCACCCAGGGAGAGCACGAAATTACAGTCGAGATCCCCTGTGCGGCTCTGAGAGCACGCTGCCCTTCACTAAAAGTACGCTGCACGAGCTTGCAACGCGCCTCTGCCGGAAACTTGAAAATAGTTTGCCTGAGTTTGGAGCAATTAGTGCAGCCACTTGCCAAAGAGAAGTCTTTTAACTAAGTACAGGAGATATCATATGCTTCCCTTCTTTATATTCCCCAAATTTGATTGCACATAAACACATCTGTTTAATTATGAGGTAGTCTCCCTGTGAAGCAAAAATTTGAATTTCCCATGCAAGCAATGGAAAGGGAAAATATTTTTTATTAACATAATCCTTCCTGGACCTCAGCAACAGCTACATTAACATTTCCAAGAGCTACGATTTCATGAGGAGAACCTAGTTTGCAGATACAAATGCAAGCTTTGCATGCACAAAATGGAGGAACAGTGAAGCAGAAGGTCTGTGTGTCACTGCATTTGTTACTGCATTAGACACAAACTCAGCCAGGAAAACTGTCCTACCTCCCCAGTTTCTCTGTCTTGGTATTACTTGAAAAGCAGGTATATTACCCGGGAGCACCTGAATTCAACATATTTATCATGCAAAATAAACTCTTTAAATGCCTTTGTTCTGTTCTTATATCTATATATTAGCAGAACCCAGAATCCAAACTGTTAAGTGAGCTGCTATAAAATTATACGTCACCACTTTTCTGGATGAAAATGCTTTGAGATATCCTCGGTATTAGTGCTAAGGAACTAGAAAACATGCATGGATTTCATTATAACACTGGGTGGAAGATCTCCTCTGCAACAAAAATGTAAAAAGATTTCTTTGCAGAAATGCTCGAGACAAAAGAGGTAGTATTTTTGGTTGTTTGCTGTATGTCTTTGTGTTTCAGAAAGAACACGAGATGTATTAGCTAGCAAAAAGTTCCCACCCACAGCATCAAAATTAACAAAGAAAGAAATATCCACAGATAACCACAGACTCACTATCCCATTAGAATCTTTAATGTGAACTGTGGTTGCATTCGATTTAAATGGGATTTGTGCTTCTTGCAACTACATGAAGCAAGGCACAGTTGTACCTGACAAACAGTGCAAAGAGGGTACAAGTGAAGAAATATAAAGATATAATGTAGATGTATTATTTCAACAGATGGTAACAGTACTACAGCAGCATGTTATTTTTTCCTTAGTTCAAGAACACAAACATGAGTAATCAATCATCCCTGATTAAGTAATTATGGTACCCTACATGTTATCACTTATCTGGAATCCTTTATCTGTGTACATTATGGATCACCTTGTATTTTTTGCATTCAGAAAATAAAAAAACAAAAAACAAACCTGAACCCTACTGCACTGCAATACAGTTCCAGGTTGTAAAACAGAACTCTACATTACTACCAACCTATAAGCACCACTTTTTTTTTTTTTTTTTTAACAAAAGCAATTGGTTTCCAACAGGCTGGATAATAAGTCTTTTGACCTGCATTCTTCTCTGACCCATTAAGGTCACCCCGGTGCTCGGGCATATAGCTGACTTAGGAAATGCCTGCAAGTCCTGCATTTCATCTCCTGCCCACTCAAAATAAAGCTTTCTTTAAATGTGTCTGTACGGGTCCCTGAAGACCAGGGAAGCATCCCTGTAGTGGGCAATGGAGGGACAGAAGCTTCTGCCTTTATTAATGAATGCAGACCATTATGAGTCTGGCTGGCTCCTGCACTGTTCCCAGAAGCATATACTGTACGTGACTTAAAATGCTAGAATATTGACACAAAGCGAGCTGGGCACCCCTAAGGAAAATTACTCCTTGGATATAATGTAGGCTCGTAACAGCTATTAGAGTACAAAATAAAACCCTCCGGGATCAAACTGACATATACCGCATTCTACCTACTCCTCAAACATTAGAAGAATTTCTTTGTGAAGGCATTCTCAAGGACAGCATTAAACTGACTTTTGTAGCAATCTGCACCAGCTTTTTGGCTTACAGCTTTTAGTACTAAATCTCTGGTTTGAATCAATATAAGTACTATATCTTCCACATTAATCAATACATTTGGTTCAATACACGTTCTATTAAATTATACTTTCTAATCAAGATTTTCTGCTTCTCTTCCCTTCTTTTTATTCCAAACTTCTTACCCTGTACCATACTTTTCAAACTGTCTGCAGCTAATAAGAGGATGCTGGATTTTCCAGAACTGAAGGGGAAGAAAGAAAGGATGGTGGAAAAGGCAAGACTAGCAAAACCTTAAGTGCAGCTGTAATGACGAATCAAAAATTCAGTTTCACAGTGTCAACATGGTTTCCAGAACTTCAGTCTGATGCTTCCTTGCTTAGCCGACTGCCATGATATAAGACCTCTTCTGGAGAAAGCTCTGCATCAGGAACTGGTGAAATACTACATCGTGTGGCAAGGAGCATGGAGGAGGAGAGAAAAGGGGTATGGCAAACAAATGAAACTTATTCAGACATAACTATAACATTAAGAAAAATCTCAGTGAAGACCGATTTTTATACCTTTCTTCAAACTTGTGCTGTTTCAGTGCTGCACTGCACAGTTTCTTGTCAAAGCCCCATTGTATTGTGGCAGGATTCTTTCCTGGTAAACCATAATATGATTATACCCAAGTCTAAATTGATGAGATGTTTAGATTTGTGAGATACTAAGATTAAATACACACTATAAATTAAGATGTAAAAAGATATTATTCAGTCCAAGTCTTTGGGGATATTTGAAACATTTGGATAGAAGATATCTCTAGCAGTCTGAGTGATGTACACAGTTAAAGTAAATGACTTTTCCACACCTGTGTTAGGTTTGGTGGAATGTGGTTATTCTTCATACGCAGAAAATATGAAATGCAATGTCAAAATGATAAACACATATATTGCAGGCATTTGCCACTGTCTTACAGATCAGAAACATTGCACTGATGTTCTCGCTTACAGTTTCTCTTTCTCTTGTCTTCATATAATCACTGTGAACCTGCAGAGAAACTGTTGCATTTTCTTTTGACATTTAACATCATCTTACTCAGCTCACAATAGCATCTTATAATCTTTTCTAGATGACACTGTGTCACCATTAAAGAAAAAGGTGAAATAGCATAATAAAAGGGAAGAACAAGAATTTACAGAATTTGAAGACAGAAAAGACCCATTAGGGTGTTTTCTCCACCCATCTTGCCAATGTTGGATTACTGCCTATAGTGTAATTTCAAGTGTTTTGCCCAGTCCAATTTTAATTAGAGCTTCCAATGCTTCTCCTGGGAGGCTGTTTCACAGCTTCACAGACCTCAGGGTTAGGATTTTTTTTTCCTGATGTTCATCCCAGGAGAGGAAGAGGCTAAGCCAGCCCCAAATCTCACTTGAAACCAGAGCTGCATAGTCAGGAGCTGATTTCAGTAGAATATTTGGGCCATTTCAAAGCATCTGAAAGCAGTAAACTTGCTTTCAGTGCCTCAAAACATTAAGGCTCCAGCTTCACTGGTATTGCAGGCAATTAAGATGATCCTGTTATGTGGGCTTCTCAGGTTCAGCTGCAATACAGGTAAATGGGTACTATAGGTGGGATTTAGTTGTGTTCCCACAGTAACTGCAATCCCCTCCACTGTCTACCTCCACCAAATGTATTAACTGAAGGTTTTGACCCTGATATAGGGACATATCTAGGTCTGTTCAACACTATAATCCTTAGTTGTACTGACAGAACATCTATCAGCAATGGTTTACAATCTGTAAACAGTTCTGTATTTTTCATATAGGTGAAATACAAAGAGCAACTTCAGCTGAAGCTCAACACCAGCTGCCATGACCATAGATTACTTCCCCTCCCAGGTCCCTTTCTTCCTTTCATAAAACATGAGCCACAAGAAATTAAATTATATCTGAAATCTTGGAACTAACAGATGTTTCTAATATGTTTGATTGCAAGAATTACATTGTTTCTGAAACAAAAATGCATGTATATTCAGAATTCAATGGTCACACTTATCTTGAGTGAATGAAGGAGCTGGAAAAGAGATCATGTCTGATGGTTTTTCATAGGTGCAAAGTAGGAAGCTAAATGGAGACGTTATGGCTCTAGAGAGGAGATAAAACTCCAGGCAAGGTGTGCCTGCCACCAGCATCTTCAGTACTGCAGTGCAGCTGACAGAGCAGGAGTATTGATGAATTTTTAAATGCACTAAGGTAGGCATGGAGTTTCATCCAGACCCAGTTTGACTACCAGCATAGACCTAACAAAATACAATCTCCGAAACTTGAGATTCCCAAGGAAAGAAGTATTTGATCTGAACTAAAGCAGAACTATTTCCACAACAAAGAAGGGGCCAAATCCCAAGAGAAACTATGTGCCCATAAATATCACTTATCTATGCATAAATACCACTTATGTGTGGTGAGTTGATGTTTACCAGCGTTTGAGAACCAGCTCTGTTCTCAGACATGACGGCCACTTAAACGGTCATCTTAGGTCATGACTGACCGCTGTTGACAATGATAATTTAAGAAAGTCTACATTGAACTGCAGTTATTCATATAAATTAGTTCACCTAAGCTATGTGATTTGATATTATATTAACGTCTCTGAAAGGACATGACTGCTGATCAGATCGTTTACTTAATCATA
Organism: Anseranas semipalmata; assembly: GCA_013399115.1. Taxonomy (NCBI): domain Eukaryota; kingdom Metazoa; phylum Chordata; class Aves; order Anseriformes; family Anseranatidae; genus Anseranas; species Anseranas semipalmata. Next base: position 221,873 of record VXAA01002287.1, on the reverse strand, counting down.
TTTATGTAAAAGCCTCAATATTCTGCTTCTCCTACTCAAACATTTCTAGCTGGGCCACAGAAAACAAAATCACACAAAAACATCTAACTGGATAGCATGTTCTCAGGGATGCCAACTGCAAATTAACAAACAAACAAACAAACAAAACCCTGATACTGATTTTTCTTCAGAGACTTAAGTCACTAGTAAAATGCCAGTGATTCTCTTTTGGATTGATTATTATACGTGAGGACATATATCACAGATTTTCTGTATGGAAAAGAATGACACATATTTTTAGGTACAGCAAGTAAGACTTTCATCGTCGTTACCAGAAGTGAACAGAGGCAAACAAAAGTGTCTGTTCACCGTCCCTGCACCTTCCTCAATACAAGTGTTGGCAGGGGTTCCTGGGTAAGCCCCTGGCATAAATCAGGGTAGCTCCAAGGCTGCTTTAACCCACGGAGCCAGGTAACAAGCCTCCCTTACACTGTTTGGTGTTTATTGAAATGCAATTGAACTTACACCAACTTCTTCCATTCTGTGCAAGGCATGTCTGGATGTATGGGCAAGATTACCTCCATACATGACAAAATGATGGTGATGGGAGAGAGGGAAACGGTTAGGACAGGTTCACAGCAATTCACCCAAACTGGGAAAAACCTCTGTTCTTTTATGCTGTGAAGAGGCTGTATTGCTAATCAGGATGCAGGCCTACATCTTGTTTGTAGAAAAACAAGGCTTTTGTGATACTGCAAATGTTTGAAATTAATACACAGGCGTCCTACCCCAATAAGAAAATTATTCACTAAGTGGGAATAAAAGCTTAAACAAAAAACGCAAAAGGAGGCACTTCTGAGAAATATATCAAAAGTCTTATTACTTTAGAATATGATTACGATTACCCTGGTATAAATTAAGAGAAACTCCACTGAAAGCAAGGGAGTTACAAGATAGGGACAACTACGAACAGAGCCAGGCCTGTGGAGTTTAAAACAAAATGAATATCGCTCATCTACTGATTGCTTCTTGCTCACTCTCTGTGGAGGGGACAGGCAGAAGTCTCTTCACCATGTGAGACACAGTCAGGCAAAGAGCAAGCTGAATGAATCCTGGCTTATCTGCAGCTGCTGTAGAGTAGAGTAGCTGTGGACAAAAAGCTTTGATAAGCAACATCACCTAATTAGATATTCAGGGATTAGGTCGGTGTTTTACAACCATGTGTTGTTCATTGGCTAGTTGTTGCTCTGCTTTAATTTTTTTCTTTGTTATGTTTAATTTATCACGCTGGTGCTTTCTAAACTACAACATCTGTAAACAAATTTAGGTTTGACCTCCCTTCCATTTTACATCCAGGAGTGGTACTCCTACTTCATGTTCTAATTTTAGATCCCTTGAAGATAAATAGATCTGTGGAAAAGAGAGAGAGGTAAAACAAAACAAAATAAACAAACAAACAAACAAAAACCCATTTGTCTGACAATATGTGCTCATCTTACGTGAACACAAATTTACCTAGTTGGGAGCGAGGAACTGGCTCCTGGAACTGGAGCTATGCTATGTACAGATTCCTTTATAGGTCAAACCCAATTAAACAAACTACTGCTAAATATTTAACAGCTCAGTGCAGTAATTAGTGACAAATAATGGAAGCTTAAATTGATAATTGCACAGAAATGTCCTGTTGGAAGCATTACATGTTTCTTGCTCCTCCTGTTTATCTCATACTCACTGAATCCTGATAGATCTTTTCAGGGATTAAACTGACAAATGAACCTGTATTTTACACACATCTATTCAGTTAGCAGTGCAGGTTGCTACGAGATGTGAGAAGGAAACTTCTAAGTGGATCTTTTTCTTCTCAAATTTCCATTCTGGGCTCTCGGACTTAAAGCAGAGTAACTGCTGGATCAGTGAATTGATTTCAAATCTTAAACCAACCAGCAGGTCCAGAATTTCAGCTTCTGTCCATAGGATTCAAAAGGTCACCCAATTAAAATGGGGAAGCACACAGTGCTGTGATTTATATGCAAAGGGCAACCTTTAAAACAATGATCCTTCCCAGTTTTCCACAGGTGCATGTACAAGAATTCCTTTGAACAAAATTACAAGTGAAATTACAAGTTTCTTGACACAGCCTGAAAGGAAAGCGCTGTAACTTGTCTGCACTCTTATTATACGGGCAGACGCATCCCACACTTGTATCGATCGCCAGGTTCACCTCCCTACCTTGTGACATAATGCTGGGTATTGTGCTTATCAGGTGACAAAGGGACAGCCTGGAATTTGGATTCCCCGCACATTGCCAGCCAGCGCGTGCTGCCTTGTACAACAGCACTCAGCACACTAGAGGTTATGGATCAGCCCAAGATTAACACAAAGTGACTAACACAGCTTTCACTCAGCTAAAAGCAAACCCTGAACCAGCCCAGGTTTCAAACCACCAAACCCAGCTTTTGTGCCTGGAAATCACATTTGGTAGCTATCTGGCTAGTAGGCATACATACACCCAGTTAAGAGAACATGTAAGCAGACTGGTATGTATTTTGATGTATTTTGGATCCAGAAATCAGAAACACGGGTGAAAATGTGTCCTTCATCCATGGTTTGTCAATTTTAAAATGTGTAGGAAAGAAAAGAAAAGACTAGGGAGTTCTGCTAGCTCTCCTCCTCTTTGAAATGCTGATGGCCAGACCCGGACTCAGCTGCACATTGATACATCTTTTTCCTCCAAGACATATGTAAGGAAAGCCAGATCGAGCAGGTTTGATGGTAACAGCCAAAGATTCCTGAGCTGATAAGCAGAGGTCCCAACGCTCTCGGTCTCCTTCACAGCTGGTTACTGTGCCAGCCCACACAGTGGGCTTGGACATCTTATTGTCCTTATCCCTACAGCTCTTTAAACAAGGAGTAGTGGGAACTGGGGCAGTGGTTATGTGACAGGCTTGACACGAGTATGAACTACAAATATACTTGTTTGTAAAGAAAATAAGGACCATTTTTGTCCCTTCGTAGCTGGTAGCTAGTTAGACAGTTAAGAACTCTACATTGAAATGTTGTGTTCTTAGAACAACCTCATTTGAGTTCTCTCCTTTTCAGTCTAAGAAATTCCACACTGTGAAGGTGATTTTTAGAGACCAGAATGCTATTGTGCCCTTTAAAAAGTCACTACTTCTCTGATTTTTTCAAGGATATAACATGTAAATCAATAAATCTGGAGCATTTACTGACATGTGGTACCAGAACAATAAAATTTTATGTTTGTCTTTGTGGCTGTTGGTTGTAAAATGAAGAAGTCTGCATTCTCTATTGTCTTCTGTTTTGTTGTCATTTGCATCTGTGTAAAAGAAGTGTGAAATGTGACCACAGCTAAATGGGAGGAATTTTACTCTCACTTGTGCCTCTTTTCAGAACCTATACAATGGATAAGCCAGTGAAGTCTTACCCCCTTGTAAGTCCAAGTCATACATTTAATATTTCCTTTTTTTTTTTTTTTTTTCTCCCCAAACAAGTACTACACAAAGAAGCATCCTTGAATGCCTTTTTCTTTCCTCCCCGTGAGGGAAGAAGTATCCTGCTACCAAACGCCATTCTTCGAGGTTGGTCATCCTGTTTCCTGTCACACAGCTGGCCAGTGACACGTTGCAAGCCAGATGTGTCATTAGAGCCAGCCTCGGCCCTGCACTGACAGTCGAAGAAATGCCCCCCTCACCTCTGGGCTTGGCTGGTGATGCTGTGGCACTCCTGTCTCCCCGGCTAGCTCCTGCTGGGGAAGGCCGCCTGGTGCAGCTGCCGCTTGCACCCCTTGCTGCCTGTTAGGACCGGTTTTTAGTGCGGCAGTCTTCTGGTCAAGTGAAAAGAATCATGCTGAGGAGGGAAAATAACTGGAGACAACACTTACACTCATTTGCTCTCTATGTTCAGCGCCAAGCTGTCTGAAATACGGAACTTTAATTCCTTTGCAAAAAGATGTGCTGTAGCTATGGTGAGGCTAATCTATAACCCTCACAGTCTTATATAATTTGCTACTCCAAGTTAATTTTAATTCATTACAATAAAACCCACCTAATTAAAATAACTCTTTAAAGTGAAGTATTAGCTTGATCCCAGGAAAAAAAAAGCAGAATCTTCTCTATCAGAGGGCGACTCATCACACCACAGCACACACTTATATAAATGCAAAGGTAAGCTATAAACAAGTACCCGCAGCAATAGTGCCAGGCGTAAAGGGGCAGGCAACAGGAGGCCTGCTCTCCCATCAGCACTCCAAGGAACCTGCCACACAGAAGTGGCACTTATTCTAATTTAAAGCTCTCACAGTTACTTTACCTTGGCAAAATTTATAAACTAATAACTTCAGTAAACAGACTGGCACTGCAAACAGAAAAACAAAACCAAAGCAAAGATTCAGGCCCACAGAGAAAGCAGCTTTCCCAGAAAGTTACTGTCTTCAACAATAAGGTAAAACATTTGTTTGGGGGCTACTCTTACAGTCCCTGAAGTTCAATAACAGTTCTGCATTGTAGCATTAGCATCAGCAAGATCTGTACTGCCATTTCACTGTGGTCTATACTCTATTCTCCCTGCAAATCTCTTCAGCATCTTAAGGCATTTTACACATCTGTATGCTTGTGTTTTGGTCAGCTCAGCCAAAGAAATACTTCTGGATTCGAAAGAGCCTACTCTGGGGCTTTGGCTTTCCCTTAAAATGTTGTTAAATTGTCAGGGTGATCTGCTTTCAAAATGTCAGTTCAAAAGCATACTTAATATTTGCAGTTAAACCTCACAAGTCTTTCTCTACTATTTTTGTTTCTCAGTAATTGTTAAAAATTACAAAAAAGATAGTGTTCTCCATTTACATACACAAAGAAGAAGAAGAAAACCAGAAAGCAATTATAAGGACTAAGCAGAAAGTCTATGGAATACATGCAGCACAATATTGGAATTTTTTTTTTTGTTATATCCTAAAACACATCACTTTGTAGAAAGTTCTTTTCAAATCAAAGCAATACTACAGTAAAACAACTGCAGGCAACATTTCTAAGCCACAACGCAGTTTGTGTCAGAACACTCATCACTTCAGGCTGACCTGTCAAACTATCTTTGGGAACACAATAAAAAGGCAAATCTGCAAGTTGGTAAGAAACTTTTGAATGATAAAAAGTACGCATGGCTCACAAACTATAGAACAGAATGCTGTGCAGTGCTAACCGAGCTGTACTGATGCTTACAGCCCAAGTCTGTCCCTTCCTACTGCTTATAGGCACACCTGCTTGGGCTGTGCTCCTAAGACTACTGAGTGGAAGTCAACATTTTGAAGCTTTAATGGGAGAAACCAAATAAAAAATTAGGGCTTAGTTGAGTGATGTGGAGAAGAGATCAGAATTTAGTACTATATGCAGGTACCTGTTATCGGCAATAGTGCTATATTACAAATTGCATGTGGATGGAGTTGATAAGATGACATTTTTGAACCCTGGGAGGCAATTCCTGGCACCTACGTTTTCGGGAGATTCTCAGCACCTTGCAGAATCTGACCCCTGAATCCAACCCACTTACTTGGGTGGCCCAATATGGTTTCAAGGTGCCTCTTTTTATGCATCAGGGATTAACATTTTGGCCACTGTTTTAACACAGTTGTCAAACAGTCTACAAAACTCGCCAGAGAATCATTTCTAAGGGTTTTGGAATCACCACTTTTCTGAGATATATTTCTCTATTAAGTTCTGCAGAACAGTCCAACATCTGCAGAGACTTACCATTCTCTGATAAATTTTTGACATTTTCAGACTAATTCCTACACAACCACCATATATTTTTTTAAATCCATGTGGCCTAAACATTCAAATCTTGGGCCAGCCTAGTCCTCGGTGCACATTAAAGCATTCATAAGGCTGCCCGACCTCTTGCCAGCTTCTAATAGCTCCCAAGGGATTTATACATCAATTAAAAATCCCTGGAATTCACTGGAGTCTGAGATGTGCCTGTGAGGACCAAAAGGGAGTGATACAGAACCAGCTAGCAAAATAAACAGGAATTGCTGCATACGAAGGGTATCCTTGGCTGTCTGACTAAAGGTACCTTTTATACTGGCAGGGGATGCAAATTGGAGCCCGAGGATCTGCGCTTTCATTTTCAAAGCACTTTGCAAACATCAACCACTTCACCTTCACACCATTGCTTCGAGGGAAGTAAATATGTGCAGTTCCAGCATCCTCTGTTTTCTGGAGGTGCAAAGAAGCACCCGGCGTTTTTACAGGCACAGTCTGTGTTCACACACAAAAGGGGGCTTTTGACAACCTCTTCCTTCGTGGGCAAATGAGTTTCCCAAGGCCACCGGGGGAATTAGTGGCAGAAAAGGGATTAGCAGAGAGATCCTGCTATCCAGCCTGGTGCTCAGTCTGCCTCCCCTGGAAGGCACCAAGGCAACTTGCTGCATCCCAGCCATACGCTGCTTTGCTGTACAGAGCAGATTACTGCATGTCATCCTTTATAATCTCTCCTTTAAGAGGGAGTCCACCCGTTTCCTGTGCATCCCCCCTTTCCTTCCCCCCGCAGATGGTGGCAAGGTTAGAGACAAGTTGTTTTCTCAAGGCTGAGATTAAAAATGGCTCTGTGTTTTGCTAAGCATTCCTCTGAAGCATGGGCAGCGCGCGTGTGTGTGTCTGAGAACGACCCCAGTGAAAGGGAGGAATGAGAGATGCTAAACAATGCTGCACAAAGTTGCAGACTGTTCGGCTACAGGCCAGAAAATGAATCCAATTTTTCATTCTGTCATTATAAATATTTCAGTGCAAATGGTACTGATTTTCTGCAACTGTGGTTAAGCAAAGGGCCTCCGAGTGAATATTTAAGAAAAAAAAAAAAGGGAAAAGAAGAAGGAGGAGGAAGGGGAAAAAAAGAAAGAGAAGGAAGAGGGAGGGGGGAAAATTAAGGTTAGCAACCAATTAATTTCAAACTTCAACAGCAAAAAATTCTGGAAAAATTTCTATAGCGATGTAGCATGTGTGACTCCAAGAAGGAGGAAAAAAAACATTTACTCTGCTCTTCTTCTGACAGTTTCTCATAAAATATCTGCAGTCCATCTATCTTTTAGTACTCCAGGCTCCTCTGGAGAGCAGAAAATAGTAGTTTAAAGCTCACTTCAGTGCCAGTCTGCGGGAGATTGCTTTCCACAGGACCCCTGCTGATGGAGGCCTAGGGGAAGAGGCCCAGGAGTTATTCAATCAGTCCAAGGCTCTGGGGCGGCTGGGGGTCCGCTGAGGGCTGATTATAAAGCTGCCCTCCTGTTGCCTGCCTCCGAACAGAACGAAATGAGCAGCCTCTTGCTGAGCAGATTCTGCAAGAAGGAATTTCACCTGTCACGGAGTTTGTCAGAATTTCAGGATTTATCTTGGTGCAAAATTAATAAAATACCAACTAGGATTTCAGCCTGACTACTCAGCTGTGTCATCTCAAAGTGATCTTTCACCTAAGAAAACCTGGACACGGAGCTACTGAAGTCATCCTTGCCCTACTTTTGCTCTGCAACTTCGGCAGGATGCTGTGACTGAATAACAAAACCATTAGATGTGGGTTTCCTGACAATTACACCAAACGTCAAGCGCTGGGTGGGTGCTACTGTCCTAACGTGCGACCTTCCACCTTTCTTCTGTGGTTCCTGAATCTCCCTGGAATAAGCTAGGAATCTGAAATATAAAAAGATCATTTCTGTAGTTTATAACCTAGTAGGTCCCTTATGGCAGCACATCTGTTAAGTTCATATGCTGGTATTCCAGGTCTGGATTTGATTTATAAGTTTTAAAGGAGTACAAACAACAGACTACATAAGATTACATTCAGTGAAACCCTGCAAATTAATATTGCTGTGACAGTCAAGTACATGGTCCTTTAACCACATTCTGAGTCTAATATCTATCCTTGCAGTAAGGTGCCAGGTTGATAAAGCATCATCTCAAACCTCTGTGAATGGAGTTCAGTTCTTTCTAGGCTAGACAGTCTCACCGGTCTTCTGACAGTGCCTTACAGCAATAATAATAATAAAAAATCTTTGTATACTACCTATTTAAGTAAGATTATGCTAGCTTATAGCACTCGGTCACATGAATTTCAAGTCTCAGGTAGCATAGAAGCAATTAACTTGCAGCCTGCAAGAGAGCTTTTCAGTTAAAAAGGGAGATCAACTTGTAGAAAATAAAATTGTTGTCAGCTACACTAGCTGACGGATAAATAAATATTATTCAATTTACGGTGCCATTGGTTCAAATCATGACATGGAAAAACAGAGCTCCACCTTACCAAGAAACAGCAAAATATGCCCAGATTGGGAAGAAAGATGCATTTGCCATTGATAGCTCTCACCCTACATTGTGGAAATTTCTGTACCCTGTTCAAAGCTGTTTGCTGTCTGAAGTCACAAATTTACCTTGCGATCTGCTCGTCAGCATTTTTGAGGGAGAGCTTAAAACAAATGGTAACGTATCCCTTTCCTACCTCCTCACCCTTTAAATGACAATTCAACATTAATACACATCATAAAGCCACCTTTACCAGGCAGTAGTAGTCTGACAGTTTTAACACCGAGAGATCTCACAGTAAAGAGAGAGAGAAAGCACGCAAGTGAATGCACAGATGGTGGGAGGGGACACAGGGTGCTCTCAGCAGGCTACAGTAGAGATGCATTAACTCCACAGAGGGATAAGGGCTTCCCACCAGTACAGTCATGAATTATAACTGAGCATGGGAGTGAGTTCTTAGTGCCTGTCTCACAGCAAATATACTGTTCCATTTTCCTGCACAGTCACCTTTCACCTTTACAAACTCAAAGCAAAGCAAAATGCGGCACTAATATTAACAATATCTCGGTTTCTTTATGTTACATAGCACACATCCATACACACGAAGTATGGAGGGAAGCGGTGTATCCACTGACACAGAGTACCCCCAAGCAGATTTACACACCCATGATCAGTGCCTACGTCCAGTGATTCTGCTGCAAAACGAGGCTGTAACAATACAGATAAACAACTAAAGCTGCACGTAGAAATGTGTGTAACTCAGCAGTATTGCTTCACGAGGACTGAATCATCTCTTTCCTTCTTCCCTTGTTAACGGCGTGGAGGACAGTCACATCGGCTTTGAACACAAAGGAAGCTCTACTTAAAAATAACACCATGAGAGCCTACAAAAATCTACTCTTTTTCCACCCAGAATCATATTTCAGCCTCAGCCTGATCAAAGCATGGTGAACCTGACCCCGATAACAGGTACAAAAACTAAACCTAAAAGCTGTTCCTCCTGGTTGGGGTTTTGTAATGAACAGCTCCAGTTGTGTAGCCATCTGCATCTGAGTCTTTTTGACTAATGTTTGGAATGGAGCAAGCTAATGATGCTGATGCTCTCAGGAAAGAAAAAGAAAAAGAAAGGAAAGCCACCACTTTTGAGCCAAGTTTGCTGTTTACTGGAGTTTCCTGGACGTGTCTCTTTATGAATCACTGACCACACCTTGTTTTTACAAACTATCTGCACCTCCTCCCTGGGGGAATTCATCCTCTCCCAACTTTCCTCCTACTCAATGAACCTATCAATGGAGAAAACTTGTTAGTTTAGGCGGTTGAAAATTTGACCAATTTAAAGGATTCATTTACCAGGCCTTTCACTTTCGTTTAAATCCTCAGTGCTCCTGTTCTAAATGACAGCACCGCAAGCGCTGCTTTTAAGCACTATTCATCTTGCCTACCACATCTCAGCCTTTCACACAGAAGGCTGCTCTCTCTCCAACAATGGAGCCTTACTCCTTTATAGCTTGAGGGCAGAGACTGTTACTAGCTGTAGACTTGCTGCAAATATCACAATAAAGGATACAAATGTGAATGTCTCTTAAAATACAGGTTCAGCTCTGGAGGTACCTTGCTTTAGAAAACTCTGTCAAGAGCAAACAATATATCTTTCTCCAAAACGCACAGCAGCCACCCAGTTGAAACTGCTTTTCCAAATGATCTAACATGTCAATGGAACCGGGATGATTGTGAATTTTATACTTTTCTCCATTTTGTGTCTCTAATCGATATTTTACCTTCCTTCACACTTGATATACTCAATCTCGGTTTGGCAGCATGTCTTACGGAACCTTAAAAGCAAAGATCGAACATCCCCCCTCTCTCCAAATCCCTGTGTTTGAGGAGAAGCAGGGCTACTGAGCTAAGCCCTGTGATGGAAGAAGGTAGGGTTCAGACTACAGATCCCAGAGGGTGGCAGGTTTGCTGCTACCGAACCTCTTTGCCTATGCACTGAAAAAACACAGAGGGGTGAGGATGCTGGGGTACACGAGGGCCACAGCAACCCTCTGCTGGCACTATGGAGCAAAGAGGGGACAGATCTCGAGCGGCAAGCTTTCAGTGATAGTGTTGTGCCATCACTCGTTGGGAATCGGCAGGACCAGTGGAGAGTGGAGCCAGGAACGAGGAGCTTATTCATGGGGATGGAGGGAGGGGGGCCGGCAGCGGGGCGGGGGGAAGGGAGGCAGATTTGCAGAACTGGCCATGAAGCTCCTCAGTACACCATAGCTGGATGCTTCATAAAGTCACACTGATGGCAGTCCCGGAGATGGCCATCTGTTGTCAGCTCTGGGCCAGATGAAAGATAATATAACGGCAGCTACTGGTAGCTAACAGCAGGGCAGTTGTAGGAAGGAATGCGTCCTAGAATGAAGAAGTGGTGCTTCCTGTTTAGCACAGAAAATCAGTCATCGATATCAACTACATTAGCAAGAAATTAATGGATGGACAATTAAGAGAACTGAACTGATCTACCAGGGAAATTATTCGAATGCAAACACAGTGCTTCTTTCTTCTGCTTACTCCAGGTGTATTAGCCAACTGATCTGACTAATGACAAGGTGTAGGCTGAAACATTCAGGGCACAGATGATAAAAACTCATTTTCTGCAAAGGGCAGAATTCCATTTCTAATGATTATTTGTGGGTCAGGGAATACATTTACTGCTTTCCCTGCCCTCAATCTACAACAGGACTCCCTGATGTTCACAGAGGTTTCTACAAGGATTGAGGTTAGAAATTGGCCTTTATGTAATAACTGAACTTCCCCTTATTATTATCATGATTTATTTTTACAACTGTCTTATCATTATTATCAGCATCACTCAGCAGAAAAATGTTGGCCTTGTAACCACTGTTAGTTCTATCCTGTTTCATTCTTTGCTCCATAACCTCCTTCCTACTTCTCTTCTACTCCTTTGCCTTTTGTTTCCCTCTCCTGCCTTTCTGTGTATTTTCTTTTCTGCAGCAACTTATGATTTGCTTCCTTGGACTGAAATCCTGCACACTTCGCTGTTCCATTTGCTAAAACAATCAGAAATCCTGATGTTAATGTTGGCATGTAACATCATTGCTATGTTTCAGAATCAACACTTAAAGAGACAAAGGAAAGTGGAGGTTATCCCCTCTCTGATTGCCATTGTTTCCTTCTGCTTTCAGACCGGAGACAACAAACTTCTCTTAATATTTGCATGACACAGTCTTAGCAGTAACAAGGATTAATATATTATATGGTTCTTCAGAACATATTTAATGCTGACCATACCAGACAATAAGGTGAACAGATCCAAAGTATGGGTTAACTTTTTTTGTTGCAACCTTTTTTTTTTTTTTTTCAAAAACACATGCCTATATTTTACAAATAAATAAATAAATAAATCCAGGAATGCAAGAGCATAAACAGGAAGGAGTAGGTAAAATAGGGACATACATTCAAGTATATACACATTTGGGTATGACTCTATCCCCCTCGAGGGGGAAGGAATATACATTTTTGCTTATTTTTGTATGGGTATTTTGTGGGTATAGCTCAGTACTTATTCTGGACTTTATACTTAGCTCCCAATCCTTTTGCCATTTTACTGTTCCATAAGTCTGAATTTCTTTTCAAGATAAAAATGGTTTATTTAAAGGCAATATTCATCACTTAACTGCCACATCGTCTTTGTCAGTTAATTCTGTAATTTCATCAATAATATCATTCAAGCATCTGAAAAAACAAAACCATAACTGTGACTGAATTGCTGCAGAAATCTGCGGAATGTTCTTGCAGGGAATGTATAGGAGATGTTGTGAACACATTGTTTCCTGCTTACTTGCAGGAAATAGTGCAGAAAGTTTCACAAGTTGACCGTTGCACGTAGATTTACAAGTACACGGAGAATGTGGAGACAAGTAAGAACCAGTAATACTCAGCCCATCTTTGTCAAGCGCTATTTAGTGAAATCAAAATGGTCCCTATAAAACTCCAGCACTTGGGGCTTGGTGGGCTTTGCAATGTGTTATAAATATTCATGGCCTTACGAACTACCCACAGGGAGTGTTTACATTTGAATAGGCCAATCAAAGGCGGGTGAACTCACCAGCTCCAAACCTGGAAATTTCTTATTTGGAAAAGAATTACCGCATGAAAACCTAATATGGCTGTAACACCCCTGAATCCCCAGGGGGGAAGGGGCACTGGAAGGGAATTCAAAGTATTTTTGTTGTTGTTGTTGTTGTTATTTAAACTTCGTTTGACATTGATGCAAAAGACTTGTAGGGGAAACACTTTGAAGGTATGTCCTTAAAGAGCTAATGCGCGAGTGCCTCCACCATGCTTCTCGGATTGCCTTTCTGAGAACATTTGCAAAGAAAGTAATTCTACCTTCTAGGGAAGTAAGTCTCGGTCCCAGGAATACGAGCCTGGATGTTTTAAATCTTGGATGACATAGAAACATACTCGATCTGCTTGGGCTTCGAGAATTTCCAGGGACATCCTTTTGAGCATGGATTTAGTTTAGGGAAATAAAATGCAGTTGATGCAATCACATGCATACATGCACCCATGTGCACACACTGGTGCACACTTGCATACATATATCTTCTTTGAAACAGAAAGCACTGTAAGGGTTCAGGACACAAAGCACTCCAACTAGCAATACTTGCAATACCTGCAGCTCTCTCCACCTAGTTCCCTCAGAACGTAAGCATTAGTTACATTCCTAATATCTCTGGCACACATCGTTATCATCACCCTCCCTCACTTGATGGAGAGCAAGCGTGGTTAAGTGGAGCAAGTTAGTACCACTCTTCGTACCCAAATCCAGCTCTCCTGACTCCCAGGCATCTGCTCTGATAAAAGCAACCTGCTGAGGACTAAGGCCAACATTACTGAACGTGGTGCCTGCATTTAGGCATTAAAAGTGTTTTGCGGAAACCTTACAAAGAGGCTGTGGCTGCTCAGCACCTATGCTTTTACCAAGGTTGCTACTTCAGGCATTTATGACCTGATTTCCTGATGTACTCAGCACCAGTACTTCTTGCACTGACCTTAACTACAGCTGGAGGTGCTCAGCACCCTCTCAGAAATAGGCCATTGAGTTTTAAAATGTTGGCCTAAAGCTTTGATTGTTAATTGGATTTCAGGTAGGCTTCTTAAGAAGAGCTGACAAAGTTATTCCCTGCTGGCTCCTGGCCTTTGGGGCCCAGAAATCCAGCATCTCAGTTCCACTCCTCACCCTAAGAGTTTGGGGACCTAGAAATGCCAGAGCTAATCTCCAATTTCACTTAAAAAATGTTTTGAGGCCTTTTCTTTGTGAAGAAAACATCCTTGAAAATGTAACCGTACCTGCAGGTTTGAAAGTTTTGTCCCTGTTTTTGTGTAAAGAGTATAAATTATTCACGGTCTCCCCTGTTGTCATGCAAGGCTTACCATTGGGACCTACACAACACACAGACTCAACTCTCTTGGGGGCACTGGCAAAACAATTCCTACCTGGAGGTCGTGGTGCCACTGCTGCTAGGGCTGATGCTACTCCCACACCAATCTCTTTCCCCAGAAAGCCTCTGCCAGAAGGAGGCAACCCCAGCCCATGTTAACCAGCAGTTTTCTTTAGCTGTCCCCCATACAAGAGAATATAGGGTTTGAATCTTAGCTGTTGGTCAAGACTTTTAGTTTTTTCTATAGCTTAGTTTGCTTAGTTCTGCTCCAGCTCAGGTCAAGGGTATTTTTAAAGCTGTTTCACAATGTTGAGATCTTTGGGACCATTTTACAATGCAAGGTCTTTGGAAAATGTAACCCTTAAAGAAAAGAGGTAAAGACTGGAAGATTATTTTCAACAGTGCTGAACCTTGGAATATGAAAGTGTTTCAAACTGGACATCCAGAGAGGGACATACATAAAGTTACATAAAACTTCTGGAGACTCTTCTATGCTGCCTCTGCCTTGCTCTGTTTCATGTAAGTTCCACTCTCAGCTGCTTGCACCAGAAGTTACGAATGTTGTCCTGCTGTTTTAAACAACATGAATAACATCTGCAATGAGTGCTTCATTCTTTCTTTCATCCTTTCCCTGGGGAAGGAACTGTGTATTTCAGTTTGGAAGAGCTCTGTTGTGGGTTAGAGTTTTGGGGAAGGTTTAGAAATCTGCATTCAGGTACACGTTTATATGAGAGAAGGGAATGCTCTTAAATGCTCTTAAAAGCATAAGCTGAGGATGTTCACGGTAATACTTAACTGCGGTGGAAGTCTCTTCTGCGTACCTGGGCCAGCCTGCAAGGAAGTTCTAGCTCCCACGCAAGTAAGCTTCAGCTCTTTGATAAAAACACTCACAGAGCAGGGCTGTCAACTAAAGCACTGTTACCAAATGGGAGGAACTTGTCAGGTGATCTCTGAGATGTGCTGGACCCAGAATGAGTCTTAGAGCACAACCGGGCAAACATATAGGAGGGCAGTGTAGACAGCAAGAGAGCATGCGGAATGTGCTCCTGGTCTCTTTTGCTACTGAGGAACAGCGTTGCAGCTCTCTGTATTAGCTGGAATGTCCTACAGTCTGATGGCTTCATGCCCAGGTATTCTGTGCTGATGGAGTCCAGACGGGAAGCAGCAAGGGCGTGAATCACTGAAGCCAGGTCCCTTTCCAACAGGATGGGAAGTAACTGCTGATCCAATTATTTCTTGCCCTAGTTTTTATGTCTGTAAAGTGGGGATACTTAACTACCCCATGAGCAACTAATTATTAGCTACAAAATGTTAAGTAAATGCTCTGTTTCACTAAAAAGAGAAGCAATTTTTGTAGTGGGCAAAATGGTCTTGGGAGGCCATGTAATCTTGGCTACTATCATATTCAGAACTAACTATCACCACTGGTAAAACACTGATACTGTAAAATTATTCAGCATTTCTACTAGGCATTGTTACATCTCTGAGACATCAACATAAAAAAAAAAAATCTGAAATTAAACCATTCACTCTGGGTAATATCCCACAAGAGTGTCTCATGCCTCCCCACAAACACCAAGATATGTTGTGTTGGCTATGGAAGGACCACTAGGACTGGAAATAGGAAAGGAGTGGCTACTTCTCATCAGGCACAAAGGAAGCATTAACATTCATTCAAACACCTAAGTCTAAGTCTAAGTTTGTGCAGGTGTTTAGAAGATCCTAAAAGAAAAAGCAAATTCATATAAATTCTCATTATTTCAACTTAAAGACTGAGTAATACATTGCAGGTTTGATTTTCAGGACTGGTGATTTATTCTCTGTTCTCACTGGACCTTGAGAGTGAGATTGTTTTGAGTTCCTAACAAGGGTCTGGAGTGAAGTCATGGAAGCCTCTAAAGAGAATCCTACTTGCCTTTTTTTTTTTTTTTAAATTTATTTTTTGAGAAGATTGGTAGTGAGGGGACAGTAATTTCCCCAAGGTGAGACGAATGTAGTATATAGGGATTCTTGTGTTCCTATAGCCTGCGTTTCCTGGAACAGGAGTCAGAAAATAAAAAGCAAAGAAAGCAAAGAATCACACTGGGCTATACACCAAGTTAAGCATCATTAGAATGCATTTATTTTTTGTACCCCTGAATTAATTCCTCTTAATTATCAGTTGTACACGGATACATGGATAGAGCTTCTATGCTATTGTGTTCTGCTCTGCTCTATCTTGTTCATGTTCTTATTCTGCCCTATAGCCATGGAGTATTGTCCATGGCTTCTAATCTGAGATGATTAGCATCTCTCATGCATGGGAGATGCACTTGACATGGATGTTTAGATTAAAAGCAAGAAACTGCTCCTGTTAGAGGGAATAAATACACTGTTATGCTGCAAGCCCCAACACAAGCCATGGTAATGTGAAAGGATAGAGAAACATAACCCGGAGGCTAGTTGCCAAAGATTCCACTGCTTCAGCTGGTAGATAGCCTGAACAAAGGGATGCTTCCTAGAAGAGGTTTTAAATGAGATTTTGAGATCAATGTATTTTCAGTAAAAGCAGACTCCAAAGGTCAGTACCTACTGCTCTGCCTAAGTGTTTTGCTGCCCTTTTACCATCCTGGGTAGCTAACTGGAGGTAAGAGCAGAAAGCCAGTGATCCCAGCAAATGTGAATGGCGTGATGGGACGGCATTTTTTAAAACATAATGCATTCTCGACTGGGGTGGGGCTGCCCAAGTTAATTAAAATAATAAACATAATGAATTAAGTGAATAAGAAAATGAACACCTTTCCCTTTTTGCCAATGTAGGTAAGCCAGAGAGAGGCTGTCTCTAAGGGTATGGAGATGTGGTCTGTTAAGAGCCTTCTGCAGCACGGAACAACCAACACACTGATTGTCACCTAGCCAACGTAGAGCATAATTTGTCTCTCTGTGGGGACATCCTTTTGTGCCCTTCACTAGAAAACCAGGTGCTTCAGTTACGTTGAAGTTTTAATGAACTAGGCTTAGATGGAGACAGCAAAATCTTGCCCTGAGTCTTGGGCAGGGATGAATTTTAAGTAGAAAAACATGTGCTTCTATTATAATGAAAAAGCAGAAGGCAGCTGCTTGGGACTCCATGTATTTTGAAATGAGATCATATTTTAGAGAGACAGATTAGCAAGTGACATGTTACATGTCACTACTACACCTGAATCTCTACATTTTGCATCTTCAGAATCCAGTTATATATTCCGCCTTTTTTAAACTCAGTCTGAATTCTGCTGTTAAAACTCATTTCTATCCTCTTGTTCCTCTTTCTTTTCACAATTTTCTTTTGTATACATGCACCTTCTTTCTTCCTATGATTCTTTTTTTTGGTCTGTCTTCTCTAACAATCTCTCCTTTCTCTTTTCAGAAACTGTTGATCTCTCTACTTCTCTCTACTTCTGCATTTTGATTAATCAGTGATGAACAACAGAATTTGTGAAAATCAGTAAGCCAAAATATTTAAATATTTTCTTCCTGAAAAAGCAGTTTTACTTTACTGGAAACAATTTGAAAAACACACACACACACACACAAACAGCAAATAGTTTGACTGAAAAAAGCAAAGAAAATGATTCCACAAAAGCCATGCTGTGGTTGAAGCAAACACAACAAAATTAGTTTCTGACCTTTCCTCATTCAACTCAGTTTCTCCTTTATTTTTCCCACAAGTACAATAACTATCTACACAACTCAGACCATTTTCTGACTTCAAAACTCAGTCTTGACTCTTTCCTGTCCACCAATATGTATGACTGTTTTTTTTTTTCCTAAACATTTAACTTTATCTTTTCTTTTCCTTGACCTCCTCTTCCACTTTGGTTCAGTTTGCATGTAATACCTGATACAGACAGTAAATGAAACAGATTTGGATCTATTAAAAATAGGAGAGAGATACAGCACAGGCACTTTGAAGTGTCACAGGTATGGTCCTCCAGATGACCTATGGGTCCATCGAGACAGAGGGTAAGGAAAGCTATCAAAAAGGCTTTCTTCCTTATTGCTTTCATGCAGAAATGGATTATTAGTGCAATCTACATGAATACCAATCTCTAACACAATGAATTGATGCATGGTTTAAATTCTCTTACTTCTTTTTTCTCCAAAAAAGTATCTCATAGCTTCTTACCAAACATTAGTATCAGGTGTTCAGAACGTACAACTTTCAGGAAGTGAAACACTAAATGAGCATATGGGTTCACATGCCTCACTAGCCTTTTGCCTCTGTTGACGAGATGAAATCCAGCTCTCATGCAAAGCAAAATTAGTTGTGGACACTCCACTCAGTCAAAAGACTTAGAGATGGGGGCCCATGCTATAAAAAACTGCTGAAAAGCCTTGAGTGCTGAAAAATCTTTTAATTCCAAATAAAAATTACATGGCGGGCAGTAGAGGAAAGGCCTTACTGCACAAATAGTACAAATATTTTTCCTTGCTCCATCCCTGTAGATCATCAGAGACACTGAAATTTTTTCCTCTGTCAACACAATTTAATATTTCAATGTAAATTAAAATAATTTAGAAACAATCTTTTGCTGCTGTCCCAAAATAAAACACCACATCAGGAATACATACAACCCCCTTTCATCACAAGACAAGCTGCTCAGCATGTTAATATATAGTAAATAATTCCTTCATCCAAACTTGTTTTCAGATCTTGTTCAACATTTATTTCCTTCTCTCTGTCCCTTTGTTCTCATTAATAAACTGTATCATAAACACATCACAGGTCCCATAAACAGCATACAAGAAGACAGCATACCATTTGTTTGACTCCATTTTTCTTTTTCTTTTTTTTTTTTCACCACGTGAGGATTAGTGGAAAATGGGTTTGGCCAGCAGGTAAATCTGATAAATTCTGTCTACATTTTTCCCCATCCCTACACTGCTACATCAGTGCTTAGCTTTTCACATTTTGAGACAGAAGAATACACTGTTTCCCATTTCACCACTTGAGTAAATGTTTTATGTATAACTAACAGAAAAATAGGATCCCATTTCCCCTCTCCTCAAGAATATCTTGAGCTGCAATAACATACAAAGCAAGAATCCAAAGCTGGCTCCCAAAATTCAGGTCTGTACCAGGTGGTTTTCTCCCAGCAGCTTTTTGAAGCAACAGGGGTTGAATCACCTGCAATTTCCCTTGTCCTTCCTTCATTCCCATCCTGATGATGAGCAAGTATCAGAGGAGCCCATGGCAAGCAAAGCTTTGAACTCAGCTATCAAATGCATAATGCTATTACAACCCCCAGGTAACATGTGTGTACCTGCAGCTCTGTTTGGAAGAAGAACTTCTGTGGACACTGTGTGCAGTCATAGATCTTGTCCTCTTGTCCATGGGCTGAGAAAATATGCTGCTGCAACTTGTTTGCTTGGACAAATACTGAAATAATAGACAAACAATGAGCTTTTCATTATTTCATATTGCAAGTGAAGCATTTTTTATAAACAATTTCCCATTAACACTCAGCAATTCCAAGAGGTAAAATTAAGCTGGCATACTCAGATTTCACATTATGCTGTTGCTATAATGGGTACCAACAAACACTATTTAACTGAGAAGTGTGATCCTTCTTCATTTTAAATGAATTGAAATAGATGTCTGGTTTCAAAAAAAAATTAAAAAAGAAGCAAAAGGCAACCCTAACAGGACAGCTAGTGAAGTTTAAATGTAAAGATTTAAAAATGCCATTTTCTCTTCAGAATTATTTCTTCATGCTTACTGCACTTTGATTGAACACATACAAAACTTATTTCCTAGCAACCAGCAGGTTTAAAAAGCAAGGTGCCGAAGTCCTGTTTACTGTGTTTGCCTAAAGTTAAAGCTAACAAACAGCTCTGTATTTAAATGTGTTAATGCTAAAAATTATATCCCACAGCTACACTGGGGCAATGTCTATAAATGTGAAACAGAACTGCAGGTAAATTCTCTTTGGATACTTTAAGATCAACTCTGCCTACACACTGAATGCAAGGGTTTCAATAATATAAACATGTTCAATTTTAATGACTACAAAACAAGGCCCTAAGACTGTGTAACAGTTTACCTAGGAGACATACTATTAATAATTAAATTGTATATGCCAGAGGCAGTGTTTGGGTTGGCAGCACTGACTTCTGATGGATGCCTGGTGCACTGTGACCTAAAAAAGTTTGCATCTACAATATTAATCTGTATAGGCAGGGAAAGGATTTATTAAAGATGCTGGCATTTGACTTTGACTCCACTCCTAATCATTAAAATTATTCTAATTGCAAGGCAACAAAAAATATCAGAATATTGTTCTTCTGAGTCATACATTTTAATCACATTTCTCATTACCCTGAAAAAAAGGGCTCAGATTCCATTTTCCATATAAAACTTATATTGGGGATTTTTACTTCTTGTTAATATTCTAACAAGACACACTGAAATAATTTAATGGCATATTGCTAATAAAACACCATTGTTTATGATTAATGCTTGGTGTCTATTTACCCCATCAGCAAAAAGGAGAAAGAATCTCACACAGATTGGAATCGACTTATCTCCATACTCTTTAACACATTTTACAAGGCTACTGGCTCAAACATTAAAGGATTACTTTTATCAGGGATCTGGCTCACATGGAGAATTGTCAGTGGGTACTCCTGACAGCAGCAAGTTTTTATATTGCGTCTACAACTCCTCCAGACTTGAAAATCTAAGACCCATGGCATTACGCTACAAAAAGATCACTTCATAACGTGTACACAAAGACAAGGGGAAAAAAATTAGTAGAACCACTAACAGATCTAAAAGACAAAAAAATGCCTAACTGAAAGAATTATTGAACACAGCTGCCTAACAGTCAAACCGTTTACGGCAGTACTATCCATGCTCAGTTGTTACTATGATAAGCTGTGCAGTGAGGATGAACTATGTATTTTTTTAATTTTGTAAACTGCAGAAATGTGTGAAACCTGAACACAGTGAGGTAATAGTCATCAACAACCACTGAATCTGAGGGACGAAAAATTCAGCTTCAATTTTCCTCCCTAGCAAGTACTTAGGTTTTATTGGGAGGGGAGCTACCAAACAAAGAAAAGCAAAATGAAGGTATTAAAGGGTCTATTTGCCTATCAATGAAAATCCTTCTCTCCCATTAATGGAGAACAGAAACCTTGAATTGCTTCCAGAATTAGCATGCCATTGATGTGAGAATACTGAAAGTGTGTTTTGTCATGTTTGTGATTATCTTTGATTTTCATCTTGTAAAGCAAAATTGTGCATGTAAGCTCCATATTAACGCTTATGTTTTAGGTTATCACTTTATGAAATGTTCTATTAAGAAGTCCTTAAAAAAATGCACAACAACTCTGTAGGCATCCTTTTAATGTGTTTTCATTTCCAACAACAGCATTTTTCTGCTCCTCATTATGGCCCAAACATTGCAGTGCTTAGCCCTACCGGGTCAAGTTATTTTCTCACTTGGGTTTTACTACTGAATAACACCACTGACTTGGGGAGGATTATTCCACACTTGGACCTGTGTCAGGGGAGAGCAGAACTTGACTTGTGGCAAGACAGCACGGTTTGCTTTCTAAAGAACATTACAAGGGTATTTCTTCTCACCACAAGCCAGCAAACACAGAAATGGGCTTTCTTGCTCGTTCAGAGAATGTTGCTGTGCAGGCTACGTCTAGCAGCCCTTGAAGCCAAGTTCTGCTCTGAGTTGTATCATTTTGGATGAAACATCTGTAGCTTTAAAGCACAAATTTATGGGCAGTTTTAATCTCGGCAAGTTCAGAACACGAAGGTGATGAACGTAATACCATGGAAGGTAACGGATGCATTTCTGTAATTATAAAAAACTCAAACTTCCAGTTGAAGAGCTTGAAATGCCGTTCTTACAGATGGATGCTTGATCTTCCAAGAAGCTCAGCTTTCTGACCAGTTTCTAATCAATATTACTAATGAGCACAGATGTAATGTTCGCTTCTAAACCTGACCTAAAGCCAACACATGGCACAATTATAAGCGGGAGTTCTGTGCAGGTGAGCTAAGGGCATGACTGGGACAAGCAGCGATTGCCTCCTACCTGTAAAGCACACCGGACATTTGAAGGTGCCCCCCATGCCTTCGAAGCTGTGCTCTATCAGGTGGCACTGAAGTTTGGCAGGAGAGTCGAACGTCTGATTGCAGAGCTTGCATTCGTGGTTCAGTCCTTCATCTGAGGAAGAAATGAAAGGAGAAATGAAATTCACTACAGCCCTTGCCAAAGAGCATGTCCAACATAACCTATGAACTGAACAGGCTTTTTCTTTTGCTAAGCTCAGGAAACTGGATGCCCCTCAGCATCCACGGCTACTAAAGGGTTTGTTTATCTGCAAGGTTTCAGCAGGAAGCTCAACTGGGCATTAAAAGCACAGGTCTTCCAGATACAATTACCACCAGACAGGAATGCAGAGCATCAGACATCAGTAGGAAACGATGAACGGGACCAGAAGCACCATCTCTTAGCAGAAGCGCCCGATCACAGATGAGAACATTTCCAAAGCAACGTGTGAGGAACTGAACGCTGCTCGCACGCCATCCCACCTGCCGAGGGCGGGAAACGCCATCGCACGCGTATCTGCCGCCTGGCTGGCGGCGGCGTTCCTCACAGGCGGTGTGACAGGGGAGGGTGGTTGACACCCTCACGTCACTCCTGCTCTGCGATCCCAGTCTCGTGGGCATGCATGAAGCCTTTTGCGAGCCGCACGACTTCCCAGCTCCCTTTCTGACAATCCTTTTCCCCTTTATTTGCATTTTCCCCTCACGCCAGCTCCGAAAAATCCCCGTGTGCTTCCTGACGCAGCTTCCCCGTCAACATCAGGTGGCTTTCAAACCCTTCCCACCCCCTGCTGCTCGTTCCTGCGTTTCCTTCCATTGTCCTCCCAAGGCCCCGCGCCTCGCGCCCGGCTCCCTTCCTGAGGGTGCAGCGGGACTCCTCCGCTGCACCATGAGGGCGGTCGTGGCCGTGTCCTACTTAGAAACAGTTGCTAGGTGAGAAATGGCTTCCGGCCCTGCTGCAGAGGCCTCAATTCCCACAGCACCCCTTAGAAAAGGGCCTTCTGCGTGCCACCGGCGCTCGACACCGGTGGCGTTGGTCTCGCAGGTAGATGCTGCGTTTGGTTACCAACAATCAAACGGGAAGGAAGCGCCGGGCGGCCGGCGGTCTTTCCGCACCGCTCCTCTGGTGAAAGGAGCTCCCTGCCCACCCAAGCACCTAAATCTCAAGCTGTCTGCCCTTTGCGGTGATTAGTAACCGTGATGACTAACTGCTGCTGGCCGGGTGGGGATGCACACAAAAATTCTCCCGGCCCGGTTAAAGGAAGCCTGATGGGATGCTCGCCTGGCTGAATGGGGTCACACGTCCTCTAGAAACGATCCCTCCTAACTTAAAAAAAAAATCAGCGGTGGTCCTGAGCTTTCATTTCTCATTAGTCTGAAAGCTAAATTTAGCCTCTGTGTAAGTCACGGCATCTTTAGCAGAGGGTGGGAATTTGTAGGCCTTTAGGCAGCGCAAGCGAAGCCACGCGGCAGTGTCCATTCTGCACGCGGGACTACTGAGAGCTAGAGCCGCGGAGCTTTCTTAGGGGTTTAACAAGTTTTTAAATGAGAAGAACGGGGGCAGAGGAAAACCAACAAAGCCAAAAGAATCGCCTCAAATCAGGGGTGGGGTGGGGGTGTTGTACTGCGGAGTAAACAGGTAAAAATCCACTTGCTGCGGACACTCCTGCCTTGCCGACTCTCCGCACCTTGGGAGCTCGCTCTCCGCGAAGCACGCACTGAGCAGCCAGCTCCCCGGACACTCACACGCATGGCGCCTTCGTTGCCTTTCACGGTAAACCAGAGTTTTTCACTTAGTGACCGCGAGAGGAACGTAGGATGCTATTTTGGCTCTTTAAAGTGGCCACATGCACGTGGCCACTTTTTTTTACTCCTCTGTCTTCCTGTCAACCTTAATGCAACAGAATGGTGCCAGGGGTAGAGACAAACACACCAGAGCTTCGCCTGTGCGTTCACGCGGCGCTGCGGATTTCCTTCTGTCCTCCGCAAAATCCTTTGTTAAAGCCACGTTCGCTCGCCCTGTCTAACTCCACGTGCTGAACAGTGAGCAGAAGCCTGGCAAATGGCATGTCTGCTTTGGAAGTCAGTTGAAAAAGGTGCTGGCAATGCCGTGCCCCCGGTTTCGTTACCAACATCACACACAAGAGCTTTGCTGCTTTTGACTCCCAGACCGCGTGAGCAGGCACCAATTTACAGCTGGATCCATTGAAGCCAGCCTTCAAACTTGGATAAAGGCTCGGGTCAATCTTGGCTGTTTTGCCACCACAGCCTGTCTGGATATGGGGGCAGAGGATGAAAGGCTGCTGACGTACGTGCCAGTAGGCAGGCGGTGTTGGCTGAACGTCTTCTGTGCAGAAGACTCCCAGGGGCAGATCTACAGGGGGATGCATCAGGTAGGTGACACCTTCTATAAGCCTCCAGAGATAAATTAGCAAACATTTATCAAATAGATGCTAAGTACTTCCTTAGTAGGGGGTGTTGTAGTGGATTCTCAAGAATTGCCTGGGATTTTGTGTTTTTCACCATCAGTTCTAGAGTGCTCTGCTTTTGCTACTGCTGAGGGAAGGTGAGCACAGCCCTCACAAGCACTATGAAGGGACGCACGAGGGAAAAGACCTGACACGCCCCAGTCTGTACATCCAAGAGATGGTCATATTCTGTGAGGCAGACTGTACACCATATTCTCCAAACAGGCAACCCACATCTGTGAGCAAAGCTGAAGAACAGACCATACTGAAAAGAGGAGGAAGACTCAACAAACCACACACAAACGCCTCTTCTTCCCTGAACTTGCAAATCAGTTATGAGGAATTATGACTGCCAGATGTGATCAGATCATTTCTGCTATACCCAGATCCTTGCCATGGTCATTACAAAACAAATAGTTCTGAAGACAGTGAAAGCCCCCACAAAAGGATAATTGCGGGCCAGGAAGCCTATAGGGTGAAGTTTCTTCATCAAACTGTTTGTGCTGATACACACAGTCAAAGCAATTAGGACAAAGGAAGCTCCATCTCAGGATCTTCCACATGTCAAGGTGAAGATAATCGATGCCAATTCTCAAATCACAGAGTTACTGTTGGCAAAGTGTAAATGAACCACGCTAATCATTCTAGAGCACGGGAACACTGAACGGGGACTTCTTCAAACATTCCAGGGGAGAAAGACTTCCTAAAAAGAAACATTTTTATGTGGAGCTACAGAAGACAGAAAAGGCTTTTTTTTTTCTTTCTTTTACCTTACCTAATGAGAAAAAAGTAAGAAGAAAGGCATGCACTCCTGATGCCGAAGCAAAACTAATTTTAGGCAATTTGTACTTGTTCAAGAAGAATTGAACCCCATTATATGTGACCCTATTGTGCTTCCTGTACCACTCAGATCTGAGGTGATCTCCTGGTCACAAACATCAAAACCACTTTGATTATTGTATGTTGCAAATCCGGCTTATGAACAGGGTTTGAAAAATCCCCTCACCCACTCGCCTGGGGCAGATAGGAAACTTCCCCAGGCAAGAGACATCAATTTGTGCAGAATCTAAGCTTTCTCTTAAAAATAAAATGTTTTCGGTCTTCTAGTTCTAAAGACTACATTTAAAATGTGACTACATTTGTACAACTAATAGAATATTTTTTTCCTAAGTTTCACTGCTCAGGGAGTTTCAAACCCCTCCTCTCACCCTCTTTTGCACCCATTTTTGCACATCACTTGCTGTGCACTACTTCCTCAGAACAAAGGGCAAGGTTCCAGTCCTTGAATTCCAGAATCTGGTACCAGCATCATTTAAATTCAAGGGAGACAGATAAAGTTACAGTATTGGCACAGGAGCCAGGAGTGCTGGGGTCCATTCCAGCCTCTGACACTGACTTACTCTTATCACCTTCAGCACAACAATTCAGCCTGTGTTTCTCAGAGTACCCATCTCTAAAGAAGAGGTGTTAATTTTTAATTTCTTCTTTAATAGGCTGACCTAATTAGTATCCCTTAAGACTTTTAATACAAGTGGGACAGAGGAGCTGGAGAAGAGCATAGGACTAGCTACTGTACATGGAAGACTTCCAGAATCTCCACAATCTGCCTACGAAAAGGTTTAAGATACATGTGCAGGTGCACAACGGTCTGCTTGTTTGGGTCACACCGCACTGCAGAAGGATGAGGGAATAAGGTTTTGTCCCCGCTCTGCTCTCCATAGAGAATTTAAAAGCACGGCCAGCATTTTATCCCCTACTGGCATGAAAGAGCCAGGGTGTGGCAGCTCTTGCAGAGGTGCCAGATGTGGAAAGAGGATGCAAAAGGCTGTGTTTACATACAGGCCCCCGTCTCACTCTCCATGTTTAGCAAACAATTTGATAGGGTGCTACAAAAGTGCAAAATATGATACCATCAATAAATTAAGGGCCGGTGAAAAGTCACATTTTCAGTTTCCATTTGGGAGAAATCTGAAATGGAAAGGAGTGCCAGATATAGTCCAAGGGACTCTCCTTCCCTGCAGTACAGAGCTACTGCTCTTTGCTGTTATACAGGGAAAAAAAAAAAGAAAAAAAAAAAAGAAAAAAAAAGTGCTGAACAGCTTTAAAAAATTCAATCAAAATAATCTGCTCTTTGGAAAGGTGGCGGCTGACAGTAATTGGAAAATACTGTCTGACTCATTTATTAAAGTGAGATTCAGAGTCAATTGATTTAATAACCATTAGAATATTCTATTAAGGATATAATAGGTTGGCACAGCCCTATTTTTTATTAAGAGTTATAGGTAAGAAATAAGCAATGCTATGGAATTCTAGACAACTGCTGTATGGATTAGACTAAAAATATGGTTTGCAAAATAGGTATAAAAGCAGCAACTATCAGGAGGAGGAATAGGAAAGTACATTACAGTGCAAATGAGTTAGCTGAACGATGAAAAAGAAATGAACCTTTAATATAAAGCCTGCACTTTTCCAAATCTAACAAAAACCTAT
Source organism: Anseranas semipalmata (assembly GCA_013399115.1). Taxonomy (NCBI): domain Eukaryota; kingdom Metazoa; phylum Chordata; class Aves; order Anseriformes; family Anseranatidae; genus Anseranas; species Anseranas semipalmata. The sequence continues at coordinate 195,088 of VXAA01002287.1, read as the reverse complement.
GCGCTGCATCCCCTGATGTGGTACGTCGTAAAACAAGTCAGCACGTCCTTCACATTATGGATCCAACAACTCCATAAGGAAGGCAAGAACAAAGCACCCACAGTACAGCACAGAACTGCTGCTTACTGTTGCCCTTACATGGTTAGGATATGAGCTTGGACATGGTGAAGACCCAGCAACATGGATGAGGACGGTTTACTCACTGCTGGTAGATAAATTAGTTTGATGCAGGCAGAATTTCTGCACAAGTAAATTACTTTCCATTTGTAATCTTTACTCAGATAATGGGAAAATGTAAACATGAATCAATTCTAAATAAATGCATTCAATATTCATATAAATGTTTAATATTTACACAAATATTAAATGTTTCAGTGGGGGTAGGTAGATTTTAATTGAGGTGCAGCCCATTACCTCAGCCACTAACTTGATACCCAGCTATAAAAGCAAACAAAATCAGTGTTCGTGCCAAGCATACGCTCACATTTGGGGATCCTCTGTCCTTGCACCAGCTACCCCGGTGTGTAGTTACTGCCTTCTCACAGGGCAAGCGAGACCCCCCCCGCACCTCCACCTCAGGTACCGCTTTGGATGACCTGGCCCAAAACATTTTTGTTACCAACGAAAGGCACAATTCGTTCATTTCATGGAAGACCCTGATGTTTCAATACACACTTCTAACAAGTGAAACCCTTTAAGCAGCCTCTAGACTGTGTGTCCCGTGTTTATGCTTCTTGCTCTTCAATAAAAACAAAACTAGAGCAGCTACAAGCAAATGTTGACTGGCTGACTTACATGCAGCTGTTAAGTCAGTAACCACTGGGGGCCCTCTTATATTGTCTGATCAACACTACAGCCATTACTGAGTACCAATTTGTAACAGTTTATAAGTAACTCTTTCTCTCATTCACCCTCGAGATTGTCCAGAAGGGTTCTTCTGCCTTCTACTCTGAATAAATCTATAGGCAAAGGTCCAAAGATGATGATGTCCTCCTGGTAAATCATCACGAGGCTGGGTCCATGCTTAAAAGCAGCTGCTAAGAAGTAGTGTAAACTCTGCCCTCCACAGCCAACGCAGGAATGAAATGGCCTGCAGTCCCTGTATTTTTTTCAGGTCTGAAGCATGCACAGCTCTCACATTCCATGTGTTTTCTTTATACTTTTTTTACCAAGCAAACCATGCCCCTAAACCAATTTCTCCTTCTTCACATTGCTTTCACTCTTCCCGAGTTAATTTTGCAGCACACATTTATAAGCCAGAGATCTGAGGAGTAACGAAGGAATGCCATGGATGACAGCTAACCCCTTGGCTACAACATCTCACGCTGAAAACTGGGGAAGGACAAAATACACCGCACAACACTGTAATTTGCAGAGTATACAGCCATCCCTGCTTCCTCGTTTACAGGGCTGGGTTCGTTTGTATCTTTGTAACTCTGCTGGCCATATGCACGCACATCAGCATCTCCATGTCACCAGAGACAACCTGACTCCTGCTAGAAAGTCAGTCTTGGGTCTCAGTGTGGCGACTGGGTGAGTGACAAGTCTCTTCACCTGCTAAGGAACACATAACACTTCTTCAAAGGCTTGAAACAGCGCCTGAAGTCTCTAGCACCGCGTTCATAATTTCTGCCTGATTGTAATAGTGCTTCTGTCATTTTCAATTTCTCAAACATGATCACAACCTTCCCCCCCCCATGAAAAACACTATCCACTGCAGTGTTAATTCTGGAAGCTGACATGAAAAACGTGGGAATATGGTGATAAAGAAGTAGACGTACTAAAGGCAAAGCACACAGCTGGAATCTGCAGCAGGAAGAAGACAACAGCTGGAATTTACAGCCACGAGAGGAACCTGTCATGGAAAAACGGAGGTTTTAAGGTCCTAACTAACAGTTGTATCCTGTTGGGACAGGACGGAGGGTTGGATGGAAAGACAGAAGTACAACCGTGTTTCTCCTGCAGCACTCAGGGCAGGTGTTTGGAATTGGTTGGCTGGGGGGAAGGAAATGCCTTCCTCACCCTCTCTTCACTCTCACCCTACCTACAGTTCCCTGCTGTGCCACACCACTGCTGGCACGGGCAGGCCCGCCCAGTGCTCTGCGCTTACTCCTGATACCACTTTCAACAGAAATCGTGACTTTAGCTAGAGACCGTGCAACTGGGAAACTCAATACATTAGGTTGCAACCTGAGCAATGTCTCCCTCCTTGCTTTTTTTTTCACTTAGAAATGATTTTTGGGCAAGGCTTTCCCCATGCTTGAGGAAGGAGGTGGACAAGATGCAAGGAACAATCCTAAACCCTAGTCACCAACAATGTTAGCCACCCAAAGGGAAAGTCGAGACCAGGCTGTGACTCTGTCTCTATCTAAGCTCCTGAAATTGTGCCAGAATTAGAAGGAAGGAGAGGACAGCGAGGCCGGGCCAGACAGACTCCCAGCAGCAGCAGGTAGGAAGCCTTAGTCTACACGTAGGGAATAAATACGACAGCCTTCTGCAGAGCATTGCTACAGCTTCAGCAAAGGGTGCTGATTGATGGAGTGACAAAGAGCTGGGATCCACCTCCTCAATTAAAGCAAAAGTTCATCTCTCCAGGGCCAGATTTTGAAATTAGATCTGCTTAAGGGAAAGCCAGTCTACTGCATCTTTCATTCCACTGTATTTTTGTCTGAAGCAAGGGATGCATTTCACTTCACCAACTGTTCACTTTTTTGCTTGGTTGCACTCACTTTGGCTGCTTGTAAGCAAACTCTTCTTACCACATGTGCCTTGTATGTTCCATTAAAACCACGAATTGTCTAGCTATGGTGAGGCGGAATAAAATATACGAAGGGCAACTGGCAGGGTCTATTTCTTAATAACTGTCATGTTTTCAGCTCAAGTGAGAATGATTTAAATGCAGCAAATGCCCTCTCCATCAAAGAAGAGGATTTTCTGGGCAACCGACTACCAGGAGAGAGTTCAGGAATTCAGCAACAGGGCTATCACCGAGTGATGGGACATGCATAATTTGCTACTCCTTGTCTGTAACTGCACCAGGAAAAGGTATTCAAATCTGTACAAAAAAATGTCTGTGTTGCATCACCTAGCTATACACATTACAAGGTTACACTGTACCACTGCAATAAAATCCCATGTGATAGAGCTTATTTTGGAAACAATTTTACCATGGGATATAAAAAGGAATTTAAACTGGCAGGAATAAGCTGAGTGGTATGAGATATTTGTAGACAGATGATCCAGCTCAACGTTTACCTTTTCAAAAAGCACTCAGTAAGCAATGATTAAAAACTTGGAGACCGATCCTTCAAACGCTGGCACAAACAGCCCAGGGGAACAGGCCCCTTGTTGCACTAGGATCTCGTCTACACTTTTCATGGGACTAAATTCTGCCGAAATGCTCAAGGTCAACCCCCTCCATCCTTACACTGCACACTGAGGTATGGATTATTATCTGCATATTACAGATAAAGAAACCAAACCCCAGAGCTGACAAATGTCTGTTTCTCCACCCCATTCAGAGCACAAAAACTCTCTTCTACAATTCAGCTGGATGAAGAATCGGGTCCTGCTTCATCTGCCCATCGTTACGAACACAGTGTCAGAATCAAAATTGACTGAGTTCTTTGTTCTCTTCCATGAGGTAAGTGCCTATTTCTTCCCAACAAGAAAGTTTTTTGGACAACACCCTCTCTAGTAAAGAAAAATTACAATTTGAATGGCTCGGAGATTGCCTGGGCAAAATAGTTACTAACAGTTTCATCAAACTGTAGGGGGAAAAACAAATAAAAATGTCGCATTCATATTCAGAAGAATTAAGAACAGTAAAATATAAGTAAAAGCTTTTGGCTTTTTCAGCATTGTTCACTCCATTTAAATATTTTTGTTTACTGTGTAGGGTACAGTTTATTTTTCTTGTTCTTGCTTTCTGGCTGGAGAACCAGCCCTCTCTGTTACTTGATGTTAAATACCCGCTATATGCCCACCCATCTGAGACTTCTGAGACTACTTTTAAGTACTGCACAAAGGAAACACAAGTTGTTAAACTAGAAGAGGATATTTCACGTTGCAAAAACTAAGTGCAACCTGTTCTAAAGTTAGGGCTACCAGGAAAACATCTCCTCCATGGAGACAACTTAAGCATCAATAATAATTCTACACCACAGTGGACCAGCAGTAGAAATTATGCTTTGTACATAACTCTCATCGGGTATTTCTCTTGTTCTGAGTATACCGAAAGGGTCAGGACTGCCTTCCTTTTTTTTTTTTTTTTTTTGGCATGAAGCCTTATCTGGAAGATAAAGTCTCTAAATGCTGAAATGCTGTTTATCCTACCTACAAAGAATTGCCTGCTTACTCTTAAAGGGGGGAGGCAAATGGAAAACAGAAAGAATAGAACAAAATAGGGCTTTCCTGTATTACTGGATATTTTGAATTGTTAGCATGAAGAAATAACAGTGCTTCCTTGTATTTTTTAACATGTCAGATACTACTGATAATTTTTTTTTTCCAAATCAGAATGCAGTTATATGAGTCACAGATTATTTGGCATCTTCTGACATGGTTAAGGAACACTTCAAAATGAGTTGCAGTTGCCGGGGTTTCAATCCAGTTCTTAAACTCATTTAGGGGTGTATTAAAGTCCTGCTTTCTTTCCTCTCAACCTCCATCTTCTTCCCCACCAGCCCCTTCTTCAGCCCTCAGAAAAAACAGGGAGGAAGAAGCAGTTCACGCCATTAAGGCCCTCAGGTCTATGCAGATAACTGGGCATTTAATTAAATTCTTTTCACCCCAGCAAACTGCTTTGCCAGTTAGGGCAGATCTCCTTGTACGGAAATGTATGAAAATGATAAAGCTCCATTTAATATAAACTATCGTTTTTATTGCTCATCTGACTTAGTTTGCTGTTTCATTTAGGAAAGTGTGAGAAAGGTCAATATTAATTTGCACTAACTTTTCCCCATCTCTCTGTTTTATCCTGCTATAACACAAGCAAGCAGCTTTGGGTTTACAGGTCAAAAAAGGATGAGACTTCATTCAAAAACTACTCCCCTCTCCTTCCTAATTTCTCTACTGGTACTAAGACTTCACACTAAGCTGAACAAACCGCTTTTGGGATTTCTATATTAAAAGTCCTTTGGTTTGTGGATAAGAGAATAACGAGGGCCAACCAGTTATTTTCCTCTATTTGTTATATGCAGTAACATGTTTGCATTTTTTTTTAATTCTACATGCCACTTGTACAGATACACTGTGACTCCTCACCAAACCTAATTCCTCACTGAAGCAAAGCAAAATGGCAAAAGCCATTTTCCACTATTCTAGCAATTGAGGAGTACACTCTCCAGTGAACTTTCAGGTAGCAGGATGAAAAAGTTATGAACATGAAACAACACGGGGAAAAGAGGAAAAACAACAAAGCAGAGGAAACAGAAAAGTTGGCTGAAAAGAGATGTATGACTGATAGGCAAAGATGAGGAAGATGCAAGAAAGGAAAGAATTGTTACAGGAGGCTGGTTGGGGAAGGAGAAGAGACATAGTAGCAACAATAAGTAAGGAAAGGGGTAGACTGCAAAGGAAAGCTGATGGAGGAGAGGAGGTGGAGAGGAGAAGCAGGACAAGGGCATGAAACCTAGTTGCAGGGGAAGAGGCAAAAGAAAGTCTTGATTTAACGATCACTTAAATTTCACTGAAAAAATGCAAAGCATTCATTTCCAGACAGCGCTTGGGTAATTTAGTGCGGCTCCAATGGCAATAATGATAGATGTATTTTCACAGCCAACTGTCTCAAGCCAACAATGTTACTACTATATAATTAATAACAATAAGCAATTAAAAAGAACAGCAGGTTACAACTATAAGGCATCAAACCATATTACCAAAGGAAAAAAAATACAGCACTATTTTGAGAAAAATAAATGTATAGGCTGTCAGGTCAGCGTATATCCTCTCTAGATAAAACTTACAGAGCTGAAGAAAAATGTAGCATGACATTAAATGGCTATGAGGTGATTAACATCACTGAAAAACCAAAAAACACTTGCAAGACTCTGAGGAAATCTGAAATGTGATATGAAAAACATGACTGTAACAGCAAGAGAGAGTTGGCTGACCACTGTATGGCATTATCCTTTCACTAAGACATACTCTAATAAATAACTTACAAGACTGCATTTGTTGGCTGAAATAGTCTCCAGAAGGCACGCTGCATTTTCACTGTATGTGTGTGTTGGTTCATTTCAATGAGAAGAGGTGGGGGAAAAAAAAATAGTGGGAGGATGGTTCAGCTCACACTTAGCAGGAACGGGGAGGAGGGGGTCAATGACAGTGGGTTTTGCTTGGGTTTCTTCCAAACTGCCGGTGACCGTCCCCCTCCTCTCCCTGGGGTGCTGGGGCAGGAGCCAAGCTGCCCCTCTCCTGTGCTTTCACCTCTCCCTGAAACGCATCGCTCGACACGACACCTTTCTCTTTGGCCGGCTGCCGCCACCTCAGCTCCTCGTGGTCCCTGTCAGTGCAAGGCCACCTCCCGCAGGTGACAGGCAGTCGGCCACACGCTCGCCTCCAGGCCCCTCCTGTGGCCCTGTGCTCGCCCACGCCCCGGCCGGCCTGCACCAGCCTGGGCCAGCTCGCCCAGCCGTGCCCGGCTCCTCAGCCAAGCATCGCGCACGGCGCTTCCTCTCCTCCTGCCACCAGAAATCGCTCCTGGGTTGGCGTGAGCCCTTCCGCAGGGACACGCTGGGCAGTGGCAGGGCTCCACAGTGCTGCAAGGGCTGGCTTTGGGCTCCGGCCATCTTTGAGCTGGGGCAGGAGGTGCGCGCAGGACGGCACAGGCCACCCACCCGCTGCACGGCAGTCACGCGTCTCAGAGAAATCCCCTTTTGAGACAGTGAAAGACTGGAGTTGAGACATAATCCCCATGCAATTATGCCTGCAAACCATTAAGATTCACAGGAGAACTGTGCTTCCCCTGCCTGAGGAACCGCAAGGCTCCTCCACACAATCTGAAGCTGACCCAGTCGAGCCTTGTGATGCTGTGAGTGCACACTAATAAGTCGCCCAAACCAAATTTATTAATGCCAAGAGCTGCAAAATCATGTGAACGGGTTCAAAATCATGAGACTTCACCAAGTGTAAGCTTGGAGTTCTGGCCTGTGCATTCAAGTTGGGGCAGTTATCCCTCAGAGGGTTTCTCTGTAACAACAAAACCAATTTGATTTTTTTTTATTTTTTTTTATTTTTAACGAACCCTGAGGTTTTGATGCAATAGTGTCATTTCAGGGGCTCAGGTTGAAAAAGAAGCACTGAACATTGTGAGACTTGTGATCAAATTGTGAAACTGTGAAACCTAATTTACCCAAATGAAATGGGGGACACAAAATTAATTCAGACAAATGAGGATTTTGAATGAGCGAGGGACTATTTAGTGCTTTTAATATACATCATGGGACACAACCTCATTACAGATCAGGAGTGTTGTGCTGTGAGTTTGTGTCAGAGTGGAAGTGTCACTGACACAACAAATAAACCCAAAAATATCCAACTCCCTGATCGCTTATTTTGTGTTTCCATACACACGCTACACGAGCCTGAAGAATAATTAACACTGCTGAGAAGAAGCAGCAACAGTGGATGAGTCTCACTACAGCAGACCTCTCATCATAGCAGAAATACAAATGTACTAGTTATCGTAACTGTGTTATGTTAAGTAGACCTTTGCCCCACATTATTATAAGTTAGAGGAGGGAAAGGGGAAAAGGAAGATGATATCAGCATTCTTGATGATATTTTATTTATCTGCACACAGTATTGACGCAATTGAAGAATAAGCAGAAGAATGGAAGGAGACACACAAAGTACTTGCGGACCCAGGTTTTTTGACTTTTAGTCAGGGAAAAGAAGACTGCCAGTGAACACAGCCATCCCCTTTGCAGAGCAATCCCTGACGTTATTGCCTACAAAAAAATTATAGAGTATTTATTTCTACAGTTATCATGTGGAGTTACAAGGGTGCTGTGGGCATCTTTGCTGTGGGCAAATTTTTAATTTCTTACCTTTATGACAATTTGTCCAAGATCTGAACAGGTTCATTTAAGCTACCATTTAAAATTGAAATACCTTATACACTGATTATACAGCAAGGGCCAGCTCCGCAGGATTTTATTTTCATCAACATCAACCTCTTGATGATATTAAAAACAAAAAGCATTTCTTAACAGAATTGTACAAGATGTATATGTAACTTGCCTGGTCTTTTCTTTTTGAAAGCCTGAGGGCCATTGTTTCGAACCCCTGACACTGTTTAAAACCAAGTACCTTGGTTTATGTACTTACTGATGGTACCCGTCACATTATGCTTACTTGTCAGTCTTCCTCCAAACAGAGTGGGGAAAACAAGCATCCAAGATGCAAAGATGTAAAGTAGCTAGAATATCCCCAGTTCCTTCAATTGCCTCCTTCACCTCACCCAAAAAGCAACTTTTAATTTATTAAACCTGGAGGTGAGTGGAGGGATTTAACACTAGGCAGGATTTGAACAGCAGAAAGTAAGGTCAATAAGGAGCGTTACCCCTCTAGTCATATTTGGAAAAACTGGGGCATTTTAGAAGTCAAACAAACAAACAAACAAACAAAAGGATGGTAAGAAGAGTGAGGGCAAACTCGCTTGCTCTGCTGTGTATTACTCAGACCAGCAGGAGCCCCGTTAGATTCGGCAATGCATTTTGCTGAGAGCGAAGCATGCAGATTTTGATCCTGTAATACTTTTATAACTAAGTAACGTATTTTGTTGATGTTCAGTTTGGTTTGATTGCTAGACTTCATATGTGAAATGGCAGAGGAGAAGAAGAAAAAATGCTGTGTTAAATCCTTGAAAATTATACAGCAGAAAAGGTGGGCAGCCTCTGTAGTACAGCTGGGTACTAGAAGCCAAAGATCAGACCTGAAAATAATAGTTGACGAAGAAAACCCACAGAGCAGCAAACAAACTGAGGTGGGGCAACAGAACTGAGAGCCATACTTGCAAGCCAGCCCCTTTCTCTTTCCAACATTTATGTACACAACTGACACACCCTTCCTCTCCCCAAAAGGTAAAATAACAGCAACCTGGTTATGAAGGGAAGAAAATAACGTGAAAGTGAGCTACAGCAAACAGAAACTTGGATGACACACTGAAACACCAGCGTTGTTCAGAAAATAAACCATGCCGAAAGTCTCAGTAAATAGTGGCAACAGCAGGAAAATTCCAAATTAAAGTTGTTGCTTTGTCCTCATTTCATTGTGTTGGTACAATATTATATCAGGTACAGCACATTATCTTTGAATCACACATTCTGTGCCATGTGCCCACATCTGTCACAACATAGTGAGTCAAAAATACCTGCAAAATAGCAGGTAGCTTTCACCTTTAATTCCATGAAAAGCCCACATGGAAGAAGTGCATGTTGCATTGCCAAGGTTTGCAGTGATGTCTCTTCCTAGCAATGCAAAACAAATCAATGCCAGAAGCTATGAGTTTGCCTACAGTCCTTCGTGTGTTTGCATTTGTGCTAGAGAAACAGGAGCAAGACAGAAAACACTGCAAATATAATGGCTTCAAACAGGAGGGAAATATGATGCAACTCTTACAAGGTTCGCGTGATAAGTTACAAATATCACTCCTTAGGGCTACCTGATCATTTTACCTCTTATAACAAAAATTAAGCACATGGGGATCCAGCTGATTTCTGCAGAGTGAACACCAGTGGAGCGTATGGTCTTTCCTGTTGGATAACTTATGCTGCACATTTTGCAATGTATTTTTTTTAAGATACTACACGAATGGTACATTTAAAGGCAGTGTGATTTCTCAACCCCAGTGGCTGCCAATGGAAGCTGGGTGTCCACCTCCTTTTTCAACACCTATAAAAAATCCACCTCTCTGCTGTGGAACTGCTCGCAGTGCAACTAAACTCCCTTTCTGCCCCTTCCAGCCCACCACTCTCACGCATAATCTTCCCCTAAGTCCCCCCACTGCTTTCACCCAAATATAAATAAAAAGTGAGATCTGCTTCACTACATTTGCTTGCATTAATTGATGTTAAAAAAGTCTGTTAAAAATAAAGCCCAGCAGTGACATTTTTCTTTGCTAAAGCACGATAGCAGCACATTACAAACATTACAAAAAGGTCCCCTGGTAGGATTGTGAAGTTCCACTCTGGCAGTAAAATGCATCTACTGTACATTCCCTGATTTATTTATTTCTTTATTTTTTAACGCGGGATGTGTCACAAATGCAGACAAAACTCCCTTGCTCAGCAGCTGTGTTGCAATACTGAATGGGAGAACTGGATGGGCACGCTGTATTTTTAGCATTCGTTTTACCCCGGTCAAATAAGCGATCCTGTTTACCAACAGCGATGACGCTCGCAGCTATTCAGTCCCAGTTCGACATTTTCCCTATGGTTGCACTTCTCCTGCTTCTGCACAAGTTGGGTGGTTCTGAAGGACGCGACACTTTGTGCCCGGAGGTCCTTTTGACATTTGAGAACAATACATTCATCAGCCTGCTGGTCTCCTGAGATACACCCGGAGCATTAGGAAAACCAAAGAACCATACAACCCGGCTCACACACCCATTCTCCAAGAAATCTCTCCATGTACCAGCCGACATAAAGGTTTCTGGGAAAACAGTTTCAAGCCAAGTAAGAGGCTGCACTGACTTCAGGGAAGGTGAGTACAGATGCTAAAATAGGCCTGGCAGGGTTGCAAAAGTGGGGATTAATAGAAACAAAGGGGTCAATTGTTTTCATGTCCCTCATGTCACCTACCAGGATAAAAATAGCCTCTCTCCTTACTCAGGGCTTCATAAGATGCCCTGAGTATCTGAAGAACTGGGTCCCAAATCCTGCTGCCTATATAAGCTTAGTCAAATCCTAAACCCCAGTCACTTGAATTGTCTTAATGTATTTTTCTAGACCATCTGAAGATGTCTGAGAGAGTGAAAGAGATGCGCGCAGATGAGTGGTTCTGTGGCTGTATCCTGTGAAGGTTTGAAGGAATAAGAAGAGCAGCAGAACACACTCCCATTTGTCCTTGTAATCTGTTCCTGGCATTCGCATCATGTGCCAGCAGGGTGGCCCCAGCTCAGGGAACATCTCTGTATGGGGAGAAGCAGCCAGAAAAGAATGGGATGGGAACACTTCACAATGCACACATATTTGTAGCTTTTTTCTCAAGCTAATAATCATGCCAGGCAAACATGGCAGAACTTAGATTTCAAAGGGGCACAAAGCTGGACAAGGTAGAGCTGTGCAGGGTGCTGACACCATTTCTTCAAAGCACAATAGCCCCATGACAATAGATAACAGGACATTGCCTGTGACTCCAGAAATAGGTGTTCAAAGCTGTGAGCAGTGGGAAAGCACAGAGGTATGGGTAGAGCAGACTCAACAAGGGAGCACAGGCAGGGTTGCACAGAAATCTTTGAAGATGATCACAAGAAGCTTATAGCTGATAAAGATGTAAAAGTAACACAAATAACTAAATAAACTGCATAACTCAGTAGCCAAAAACTAAGCTTGGTGGCTGCAATCGTCTAGTCTGAGGAAGAGCAACGTGGTTAAAGTGAAATATAACGGCTTCTAGTAAGAAAACTGGCTGTAGAGGTGGAAAGAAATGGGAGAGATCTTTGGGATGATGAGAAGGAGAAGGCAGTGGGATTTGGAGATGGGAATGGGTGTATTAACAGAGCAAAAAGGAGTCAAAAATAACAGTGGAAGAATACTCAGAGAACATTACTGACAGGTGTCTGCTAGTTATATATCTCTTCTAATGCTGGCGTTACCTTATGCTTTATCTGAACACGTATTATTTCTATCTTTGAAGCTCCTAATTGAAAGAGAAGAAATACTTTCTTCTCTTTTGCAGGACTTAACAATCAAGCAACAAATGAACTGTACTGGACAAAGAGAAGGAGGAAGAGCAGCAACATGGACACGTATCAAGGAAAGATACATGCACATGCATTTCAACTTGTATATAGAAACAATGCTTGAACTACTACTTAAGCAGGATTACTCCTTAAATCTCAAATTATTCCTTGAAGCATAGCCAAAGCAGATCTTGAATATGAACTTGAATGAGAAGGTATAGGCTTTTTTCCCCTGACCCAAGCCTGATGGGGCTGCACAGGAGAAGAGGGGATGCTTCTGTGAGAAGCTGGCAAATACCTTTTTCAAAGGAGACTGCAGTCTGCTTGATTCCTGCCTTTTGCCAGCAAAGTAACTGCAGCTACAACTACCTACAATTAGGTGCTCAGTAATGTGTTAACAGGTAGCTATGCAAGCAAAAATGAAATCCAGTAAAGCCAAGCTGAACTTTGATCCTCAACCCATCTTTTACAAAGCAGCACCAAGGGACCATTTTTTTTTTTTCTTAGCAGCTTTCACACTGATACTATCACAACAATTAGTGCTTTTGCGACACACTGGTGGGATTGACAGCTGGCTGATGACACAGCACAGCTTGGAGACTGCCATTAGATCATCACTATTGACAGGTTATCCACTTGCTCCTCACTAGTGAAAAGTTACTCTGTCTTTTGGCAATTGCAACTTATTCTTGAAATAGGCTGCAAAACAAGCATCTTCCACATTTTTCTATTATCCACACCTAAACTGATAAGACAACTGTCCCTGAAATGGGGACAATACTAATGCTTCAATACCATCATTACAGACACCTTGCAAACCTTTTAAGGCAGATTTGCTCACCAACATATGGAAAAAACTTGCTGGAATAGGATTTTCACTAATCCTTTTAACTGCCGTTAACTGTGTAAAAATGAGCGTGTGCACACATATTCATGTCTATTTGTTTCTGTGTTGAATTTACAAATCTAAACGAAGGAAAAAGGAACTGTTGTAAAGATCTGTGAGTGAAATGGCTTTACATAGAAGAGAAACTGTAGTACAGTGAGGCATCCCAGACGAGCAGAAGAAGATGAACACAAGTTACCAAAAGATTAAAAACAAGCAAACAATTCTGCAAGAACTGGAAAGCAAGAAAGACTTGCTTTCTATGGATTTGTGTTTCCCAGTTGATTGACTCTGTGTCCAAGAACGTACATGTGGAAGGTCTCTCCCAGGTCCTGTTTTTCTGTTCTCTACTACAGAATCTGTAATGTTTAGAAAGGGCTGAATCTCAGCATACCATTTTTCCCTCTCTGGGAATGCTGTCCATGCAACTGTATTCTCACAAAATGTGTAGAAACACAGTTCTCTTTGAGCCCTCTTTCCTTCTGTCAAATATGAACAAAATGGGGAGGACTGACACCTGGACAGACACATATTTCTGTTATATCACTGCTGTGTAAGCGTGGCACCCTCAAGAAACAGAGCTTCATATACATGCTGAGCTTTCTGGCTTATCAGCAACATAAATAAGAGCATTTTAAATACATATAATTTAGTTACTTATTGCTTTGGGTGGGGTGAGGGAAAGGGAAATTCTCTGCTCTCCGAGATGCCCCAGGACTGTCCCTCTATTGCCACCTGCTACCAGACCCACCCAGCACAGACCAGCCTGGCTTATCCCAGGTGACCCCAGCACTCTTCCCCATGGCTCATTTCACAATAGTGAAAAAAAGCAACGAACCAGAGCATGATCGTCATGGCCAGCCTGGTTGGCATCCTTTGAGCTCACCTGCTGTATGACTTGGGATATCAAGTCCCTGCTAGAAGGCCAGCCTGCAGTTATTTACCAAATTAGAGAAGTGTTCTTTCATTTGCAAGGTGAACACTCGGAGTACCTTTGCAAGTGTTTGGGGTAGGGGCTGCTTTTTCCACGTTTCTCCATATCACTGCACATCGCTGTGGTGCTGCTACAGTATTCCCCACAAAACTTATGTGAGCTTGTAAATTCCCAGAATGCTGGTTTGTTTTTTCTCATCTAAGCAATAACAGAAGCCAAACCAAGGGGTTCTTCCTACATGCTCCATAAAGCCTCAAAATGACACCAAACTCCAGAGGTGCTGATGGGTACCCAGCATCTCGCACCCTCCTGGGGGAGGCCCTCAGAGCACACTTCTGATTGACATTCTTGCTTTCCAGCACTTCAGAACAGAGCTACCCATGGTGTTAGAGCTTGGGATGTTACATTGAAACACAAAAAAGACAAAAGCCCAAACTGTCAAAATACTAAATCAAAATAGTCAGCAGACACTGGCTTTTCTGAACAGTTCTGGATGTGAGGCACTGTTTCATGATAATGCCTAGACAGCCTTCTCCCTTCAGTAAAATGAGGCACTTCTTTCCCCGGGGAGTGGGCAGGGAGCTAGAAAAAGGCTAATCACTTTTTAAAGCATTAAAAAAAAATATATCTCTATCTAGATAGATAGATAAAGAAAAGTCTAAGTCTTTCTAATTTGGAGAAATCATCTCATGGAGCATACTAGACAGTTGCTAGGGGCCTCTGACTGAGGACTCTTGGGTCTTCTCCATACCTTTGATCTGCATTATGAAATGTTAATGTCCACCACGTCAGGACTTGTTACATAAACATACCCTTTCTCTAACTGCTCAGTCCTGCCCGTTGCAACTTCCATTCATATTATCCATTTATATTTAAATGCTGACTTGGAGCTTATACCCAGAAGCACTGACATTTTTAAACAGGAGTAGCTAAACTAGGGTAAACTGCTAAATATAATTTATTGATGATAAAGAGCTTGGTTCAGATTAAATTCCAGCAATTTAATAATGAACACATTCACATCCTGCATCCGGAATATGTATATGTATGTGTTTTCCCCTCCTCATTTAACTGGGAGAAGGGGGTCTCGGAATCTGTGATTTCCTGTTGATTAGATATGAAGCAACCACAAGCACATATTTTTGATATCTCTATTAACAGACTGTTCATGTCTAACTGCAAAACTTGGTTGCACTTCTCTCAACATCTTTGCCCAAGACAGACCAGTAAACACAATTCCTCTCTCTATAATTAGCCTTTTCTCTAAGGGCCCTGAAGTAAGTCTGCATGCCGTAGATTTAATATCCAGTGCTATATCCATATGTGCTGCCCTTGCCTGGTCCCAGAGCATATAAACTCCCCTATTAGCAGCCTTGACTGCTTAATTATGCAGATTTTTTTTGTACCCGCCTGCCTGTAAAATTACTGTGTCTAACCTTTTTTTTCCCTCCTCGTTGCACCATGCTGGCCATTCTAATGAAATCGGCATAGGGGAAAGGGCCTGATTTGCAGTTATGGAGGCTGGATCGCGCTGGCAATCTGTCCTTAGTGGGAGTTACAAAAGAAGTCAAATGCCTTCATCTGGTTCTACCCTCTCATCCCCAAGGTGATTGAGTTCACTTCCTGATGCTTCCCAAGTTTTCCTCGGGCTGTCCAATCAGCGCATCCACCAGGGAGCCCAGCCTAGCTTGCAACAGTCTCTGTATCTAGTTACAGCCCCACCAGGGACAGTCAACTATCCACCCCCAAGCCTTCAGATGAAAACCTTTTCTAACAAGGCCGCCCAGCGCCAATGAAATAACACACATCTGCATATCCACTGGGTCCCATGTTTCTTGTGCTCATGGATTATGTATCTTGCAGCCTCTAATAAAGAAATGCAGTTCTTTGTTTAATGTTTATCTTGTGCTTGTTAAGCAAATGCTAATGTTGTATCAGAATGCTTTAGTGCTATTTGGGTTTTTGGTGATTTACTACAAGACAATCTGCTGTGAAGTAAATTTAGAGGGGAGGGGGAAGGAAAAAAATCATTCCGGCGGAAAGAAAGAGAGGGAGAGAAAATGGTTTGACAGAGAAAGAGCAAGAGACAGAGGGAAAGACAGAGGGAGCGAGACGGGAGAGAGAGCGCAACAGCTCCCTGTGTGACTTCCCTAACCCCCGGCTGACGTGCCCACTCTATCACTAGCCGGTCCGATAGCTGGAGGTACAGAATCAAGCCGCTTCAATTTCCAAAAGGGATGAGATGATAACTTCCCCTTCAGTGATAAGGTAAACAGTGTCCTGAAGGGTAAACAAAAAATAAAAAAGCCCCTTTTGTTGTCTGCCTTTGTGCCCTGATGGTTAGCACTGTGCTGTGTTATTCACAGACCACAGGGAAGCCCCAGATTTAATTGTTCATGCCTGGCTCTGCTAGAAATGGGCAGAAGAGAATATGAAGTATTCAGAACCCCCTTCTCCAAATTATTTTTTCTTCCCTCCCCCTTCGGGAGCAAGAGAGAGGAGATTTGGAAGCTGATGAACAAATGAATGTCCTCTATTTACCCTTTGGCAAGACAGAATATAGATATCCACAATGCTAAGTGCTCCTGTCAGTCTCCTTTCAATTCCTTCCACCCTGTTTAGAAAGAAGATGTAAGTTCTGGAGTGCTGTTTATTTTTCTTCTGCAAATGAACCAGGGTCAATAAAATGTGGGTCTTCAAAAGGAGGAGGCTTGAGCACTACCCAGAAATGCAGCTGCCCACATCCCCCCCTTTCGTCCTACAACTTCCTTTCTAGCGACTGCCCTTTGTCACCAAGACCACGGGTGGATTTTAAGGACCAAATGAGATAAGGCTACACAGGATCCCCGGGGTCAAACCACAATTACAGTTTCAAAGACAGATCTTCGTGGACAAACAATTCTATACGTTTAATGGGACAGAAGTACAAAAGACACAGATGGATTTCAGTATGAAGGCATCTCTTGGAACCGCAAAGGTATCGTGCAATAGGGCAGTAAACTGTTGCTCATGCCCTTTGCACACACTTGTGCTTTGAACGTATGAATATTCTACTCATTGCTGCACTCCTGTTCTCTCAGCATACCTTTTACCCCACTGTGTGTGGTGATACATGAATGCATCACACTGCTGCACCTATAGATATATACCTCCACTAATTGTAAGTACTCATTTTAAATTCTTACACGGTTTATTCTGAAAGAGTAAACTGGCACTGGTGAAAATTTCTGGACTAAGAACATTCAACACTGAAAGTCTTCGATCTAAAAGATGGAAAGTATGAAAAGTGGTTATGTGATTTTTTCTACCTGGTTCCCTTTTTTAAATGGCTTGATTTTCAAAAGAACATTTCAGCTGGTAAGAGCGACTCCATTTTTTGTACCAGCTCAATCTCTAGGTTATCTGCTGACACTGCTGATAAAACATGCCTCTTTGTAAATACCAGAAGGATGTTTCTGTGCCATTTATTTGCAAGAAGTTGAATTCTCCTTTTGAGCATAATATCTACCATCATCAAATAGATTCATGTAAGATTGTATTTGCTCAATTAATTCAAAGAGAGGGTTCAGTCTCCCGTTAGCTAGCTCAGCCAGCTAAGTAGCTTAAGAACACAAACTTCGCGTGTTGGTCTTGCACTGCCTTCTCCCTTCCCTGTTTTATATCAACCAAATGGAGTAAATTTTGGTCAAAGTGGTACACTTCAGTTGTTTTTTTTTTTTTTGTATTTGAAGCATTGCTATACAAAGCCATTGAGAGCTCCACACACTCTGCTAATGCCCCGTTTATTACTAGCTACAATTCAAGGTCCTGACTGTAATCTTTTAAAACCCCTGATGACCTAGGGTTGGGCTGCATTTGAGACTTTCTCTTCTCTCACAGTCTGCCAAGAAAATTGAGCTCAACGGGAACACCAAGCCTGACAGTGTTCCCATTTAAATCCTCTAGAGCAAGGGAGTTTCTCCATAAGCCGACTGTAGAAGTCCGTATCTGACCTGCTGACTTCAGCCGACTCCACACAACAGCATCGACATGAACTGGCTGCATGGGAACCCTGTCAGAGACTTCATTTCCCTCCTGCGGTCTCCATCAAAGCTACCTTTGGTAATCACTACAGCTGAGAACACTGCTCAGCATAAATTAAGAAAGAGGCTCAAGGACACAATGAGTCCGTGATTTGTACACTTGGCCTTAAATATAGGAAACCTTCAACCTCCAGCCTGCGTTTGATAAAGAATGTGCATTATATACATGAGGCTTGACCTAGTGACTAGCATTTGTGTACAGGTCAGCTTACTGCAGTGTTCAAGTCATCTTCACTAACCATTCTGTGTTATTCTAGTTTCCACACCAATGGATTCTTATTAGACATCAATAATGTGTGTGTCCCTGATAGCCTGTGGTTTGACTTGTATAGCTAGCCCCACTTGTACAGCTAGTCACATCTTTGCTGTGTGGTAGTGCTGGCCATAGAGCAACAAATGTGTCTTTGTTACATGCCAGCAATCCAGTTTTCTTTTCTTTTCCTTTTTTTTCTTTTCTTTTTTTTTTTTTTTTTGAGGATCTGAGGGTTGGACATTTTCTATTAGCATATCAGCATTTAAAAAGCATGTCAAAAAGTCCAAATTGATTGCTAGGGATCTAAGCAGGAAAACTGCATAGGTATCAAGCTATACTAATGATGAAGATATATCCTAAATACCCCTAAACACCCACTCATCTATTTTGCCTTGACACATCATATCATTGAATCATCGAAAACAGGGTTGGAAGGGACCTGAAAAGGTCACCTAGAGCATCCCCCTGCCTTAAGGCAGGATCAGCTATGCTGTACAATTTAGATGACCTCGAACTAACGAAGCAGAAAGGATGATGGCTAAAATGCCAGTGGATTAAGCCCAGTTCTGAATGTATTGATTACAGGGAAAGGAGCATTTGAAATCTGCTGTAACTGTGCAAGAGTCAAAGAAAACAGGTGGTTAACAAGCTGGTTAATCCAGGTTGTTTGCTTCAGGTGATGGAGTCAAGTGTTTCTGACTGTGAGGAATTATTTTCAGGATCTAGTCAGATCCAGATAGATTTCTTGTGGCTGTGCAAGCTCTAACGGAGATATAGAGGTGTTTGATAACTACCTGTCAGAGTCAATTTGCAATAGTCACCATGAAGTTTTGAGTAACAGTCTCTAAGAATAATGAGTCTTTTCTGCTTGAATTTCAGCTTGTGATGTTTCCTGAATTTCTAGAAGTGAAAGGACACACAATAAAACCTCAGAGTCAAACCCAAGTCTCTCCTACATAGAGTACAATTGCTTTGTCAATACATGGTACCAGTGACCTAAAAATGGCTGAGGAGAGGGATTTCTGCTCCAGAAGTTGCCACCTATGCAATTTACTTTAATTTCTGAGGTATTACTGTGGGAGGATTCATGG